>CP135554.1:1397660-1420838 GCA_032402905.1 Khaya senegalensis | reverse complement strand
ATATAAATGCATTAAGCCACCAAGTGTTAGATATCAATTTAGGGTTATTATTTGATCCCATTTCATCTTTTTACTTAATATTATAACTAACTTTAGGCAAAATAAGAGTCTCAAAGAAGCACTCAAATCAAATATTAATATGAATATAGATAGGACCAAATAATAATAAATTGAATCTCCCTCGTTTTTCACATGGGTATTATTCACCGTTAAAGGTCGTTTCAATCAATTTAATAAGAACTAGGGACCCATTTGTAATAAATGGACAAATTGTATCATTATTTATGAAAACATAAAAGTTTACAAACTCGGATGTCATTATCCCCATTATTATATTTATTTTACATCAATTTCTTTTTTAAAAACAATTTTAACGTGGCATTTCCACATAAATTCTGACTATCTTATCCGTTAACGGAACTACCCTCAGACTGAAAAGGATTTTGGACTTATCATAATCATTTTAGACATAAATACCTTTCCCAAATTTTGTGACACGTAACTTGCCACAAACGCACACGACATGTGGTCAAAGATAAAGCCTAACTTTTAATTGATAAAATAAAATAATATTATTTTCC
This sequence comes from Khaya senegalensis, assembly GCA_032402905.1. Lineage (NCBI taxonomy): Eukaryota > Viridiplantae > Streptophyta > Magnoliopsida > Sapindales > Meliaceae > Khaya > Khaya senegalensis. Next base: position 1,420,257 of record CP135554.1, on the reverse strand, counting down.
ATTAAAATCGAAATACTGGTGGACCCACGGATCGCACTTACCCCGACTGTCAGAGGGTCCTTCCTTAGCAATCCACGGCTGCCGTGCGCATGCGGACCTCCTTTCATTCGCTGTATGTACCCACCACAAGAGAATTTGTCGCCTACGATCAGCCTCACGTAACCTCGTCACGACACCAACGATCATTGCCCTCGCCCGGCGTAGCTTATAATTCACTCAACAGTAAGAATATGTCAGTAATTTAAGAGTGTGTCAGTAATTTCAATAAATATTAAAAAATTATTTGATACGAATAATATTAAAATATAGAAAATTATATATCCGTAGATAGAAGCTGAAGTGGTCCAAAGCAGAGTGACCCACCAAAAGAATCCGCCGGGCCAGATCATTCTCTCCTTGATCTTCATCTGATGCCTACTTCGCCCGACCGAAACAATTTTAACCGTCCACGTGTCTTTAATCTACACGCGAAAACCAACACAAATTCACTGCTCATCACGTGTTTTTCACTATGACCAGTCAGTTACCGCCACGTTAATACAAAAATCCCTTGCATTAACCTTTTCCTCCTCCGCTTCCCGTTTATATACGTCCAGGCTCACACCTTTCCACTGTTCATGCTGACCACACCAAAACCGAACGTGGTGTTCCGAATACATCCACGTTTTCAGCTGAAAGGTTCACTCCTCGTCTAGGTTTTTCTACCTACTTGCTTATTCCTGGTGACCGGAAGATGGTGGAGCCGGTGCCTCGTCAAAACGACGAGGAGATGTCCTTGCTGACACAGCACAGCAATGTTGACAGCTCGTGGCGTTTGAACTTCGACGGCTTTCAGTTATCTTCCGAACACACGGACAAGCCTTCTCGTGGCCATCATGATTGCCTCGGAGTTTTGGGTAAATATATTTTTCTTTAACAAATAAAAATAAATAAAAAATTCTTTAACAATTCATAATATTTACTCTGAATTTCCTGATTAATTTATCATGGATTCGTGCTTGAAAATCGACAGTATCCAGTGGCGAGTTCTTGTTTTACTAGTGTTTACTTAATACAGTATTAAAAAAAAAAAAAATTTATAGGTTTATATTTCTTATAGTAGCAACAGTATTGTCAGGTAGTGGAGTATTTATTCGATTCTTGAGATACAATATTTGTGACCAGTAAATTAAAAGGAATCTAATCGGCCAAGTAAAATATTACAATTTAAGTTTAGCTTTAAGAACTGAGCATAGAACAAAGCAGTTAAAGCCTCGCTAACTAGAGAAGGTATGTCGTTTATGTAGTGTTTTCTTGAATTTTTGAGGTTTTATGGTGGAATTTTGTTTTTCAATGCTTCGGTGTCTTAATCTAACTCTTGATTGGCTTGTTTTACGGCTTTTGGTCTTGTTAAGAGATAGAAATTTTGAAGTCCAATACTTGTGTTTGCGTGAGTTGATTTCTTTGTTGTTTTTGATTTTGATAGCATATGATTGAAAGAATTGTTATTGTGATTATTTTAATAAGATAATTTGTATTTTCATGCTGCATGAAATCAGAAGTAGAGATTTTGAAGTTCACTTATTAAGTTATTGTGGAGTTCAATATCAATTTTTACTTTTCCTTGGCTTGCAAATTATTTAAACCCTTAAATATTTAGTAATAGCTTGGAAATGCCATGATTAATTTATGAGTGATACGGTTTTTCTTTCTCTTTTATTGAAATTACTCATCAGTTGCGGCAACTACAGTTCTTATTACTTATCAGTTGTGGCAACTACAGTTTCTTATTGCTTATCAGTTGCGGCAACTACAGTTTCTTAACCAATTTCTGCTTACTTTTAGGTCTTAATATTAGTACAAGAGTTAGATGCTGGTGTGAAAATCTTAGTGGTGAAAAAAGAGTCTTGGGTTTGATGGGCACTTATAGAGTGCTTTTTTCATTGTTTCCTAATTACAAGTTAAGTGTGATTATACAAAAATGGAATCATGTCTCAACTATTTTAGGTAACTATTATTTTGTTTGTTGGATTCAGGTCCAGAAGATAACGTGGCTGAGTATTATCAGCAGCAGGTAGAGATGCTTGAGGGATTTAACGAAATGGATGCCTTAGCAGAACGTGGTTTTATTCCTGGAATGACAAAGGTTTATATTGCCATTTCTCTCTCTATTTTACATGAAAAGTATAATGTATCTCAGCTGTTTAAATTGAAATTGCTTATTATGGTTGCAGGAAGAGCGCGATAATTTGGCTAAAAGTGAGACAATAGCCATTAGAATATCAAACATTGCTAACATGGTTCTTTTTGCTGCAAAAGTTTATGCATCCATCCGAAGTGGTTCATTGGCCATCATTGCATCCACATTAGACTCTCTTCTCGACCTTTTGTCTGGTTTTATCCTGTGGTTTACTGCATTCTCCATGCAAACTCCAAACCCATATCAGTACCCTATTGGAAAGAAAAGGATGCAGCCATTGGTTAGTCCCTTTTGAGTTGTATAATAGATGTTGCATGTTAAGATTGTAAGTTATAAATGGAAATATCGACTCTCTATTTCTTGCATATTCAGTTCTTTTGTCCGCCCTTTATATGATCTTGTTAAAAAAGTCAGAATCTACATTAATCTTTTCTGGTAGCATTGTCAGCCAACAAATCTGCTCGTTCTCTTTCTTGCACAGTTATTGTTAATGTTGCAGTCAGTAAACAGTCTCTAATTCCTTTACTCTAATTTTATTTTGAGTATGACCTTTGAACATCAGAACGTGCTTTGCTTTTTGATGGATTTTTTTTTTTAAATGACCGCTTGAAAATGCTTGCCATAAGAGAATAAGTTCACTTACAATTACAAAAAGAAAAGTTGGGAAAATGAGTGGGACTAGTTATGAAGCAGCATTTGATCTAAGATTGATGATATTATTTGTTCTTAAAGGATGTTTGGAATATATATCATAACCTTGTTAACACAGAAAAGGCTGGAAAAGTCTTGTAGTTTTGGCCTTTAGCAGATTGTGAACTAAATAAGTATTCTTCGTGAATAAATGCCGTTTCTCTCTGTTCTTAGTACAAAGGATTTAAATTTGTTATATTCTTGTTGCCATATACTTATTTTGTGTTTTTAGTATTATGAACCTTTGGAGTTTCATTTTAGTGTGTGATGAGCAGGGGATTCTTGTGTTTGCCTCTGTCATGGCAACTCTTGGTCTGCAGATTATCTTAGAGTCTGTACGCACTTTGGTATCTGATGTGAGTGTTCCTTAATTAAAATTTTAGCAGGTTAAAGTTCCTTTCTGTATTTCAATATCACCTCTGTTTATTGAGAATATAACCTATTGGGATGTACTTGAAGATGACTGCTTATCATATTCTGACAAAGCAGGAGGATCAATTCAGCCTGACCAAAGAGCAAGAGCGATGGGTTGTGGGCATCATGCTCTCAGTGACCCTGGTAAAACTGCTTCTGGCTGTCTATTGCCGTGCTTTTACTAATGAGATCGTCAAAGCTTATGCCCAAGATCACTTTTTTGATGTTGTCACCAATATCATTGGTCTCATAGCTGTACTCCTTGCTAATTACATTGATGATTGGTTGGATCCTGTTGGAGCTATTATTGTAAGTCAAATCTCTCTCTCTCTGTTCATGCTTTTCTGTGCTCACTGCAAGGAGTAGATATTCTTCTTATTTTAAATCTTTTCAAATATGCACCTGCAATTTAGATGTATCATATCTCACCACATTTTGTTGACTCTGTATTTATCTGTGTGCATATATTTTACTTGCTGCAGCTGGCCTTGTACACCATCCGCACATGGTCAATGACAGTTTTAGAAAATGTAAACTCCCTTGTTGGAAGATCAGCCACTCCAGAATATCTACAAAAGCTCACATACCTCTGTTGGAACCATCACAAATCCATAAGACACATCGATACAGTCCGAGCTTATACCTTTGGTTCTCACTACTTTGTTGAGGTTGACATTGTACTGCCAGCAAACATGCCCTTACAAGAAGCCCATGATATTGGTGAGTCCTTGCAAGAGAAGCTCGAGCTTCTGCTGGAGATTGAGCGGGCCTTTGTTCATCTTGATTACGAATACTCACACAAACCAGAGCATGCTCAAGTATGCTAATAGGGGCTAGAAATCTTATTGGTTGTTTTATTCCCACCCTACACGCTCAGTTATTCATTGACTGCGAAAATTAAGCCGTATGGAATATAAATTGTAATTGACAAAGACTGTATGCAGATATTTAGTAATGTAAGTTAGATTAATACCGAAAGAATCGGTATTCGGATATGCTGGCTGGAGCTTGGAAGATGAGGTTCCTATTTTCGGAAGCAGGAAATTTTGCTCGCTTTCGGCCAACGAACAACGATGAAAGTGATTTGCAGGTATACAATCATAAATGGCTCTTGGGCCGGGCTGGGCCATCCGTTTTGGATTAAAAGTAAATTGGGCAGACAATTTTTGTATCGGCCTTTTCTATTTCTCCTCATGATTGCAGGATCCTGTCAAATGTGGGTCCAAAACTTTTTCTTTTTCTTTCTTTTTTTTTAAATTTTATGTTGAACGCATATATGATATGCATTATGACCAATGGATAATTGTCGCTATCAAGTATATATAACATTGGGAGCATGAGTGAGAGAGAGGGAAAGACATGAGATGAGCCAAGTTGCTTTTGTAAAACATAAAGTAAAGTCTCCTTTGTGCAATTCTTGTCGTTTCGAAAGTGGGTTATGGGCAATTGGGCATTATCAGACAAAGAAAAAGGGAGTGGTGGGTAGTAACTTCTTAAGCAAATCGAATTCATTATTGAATCTATTCTTAGCCATTCATATAATCTTCTTTTCCTCTATTCTATTTGGAACCACAAACACTGGCAGAATAACAACACTTAGCTTGCACATTCGGTCGTTCTTTAGTTTAGTCATAGTAAGAGTCCTTAGTTATTTGCTAACCCCACTTAAATATTAATAAAACTCTTGTCACGTTAACACTGCAAACCAATTAATTATAAGTGATGTCATTGATCCATTGACTTTCCGCAACGGAAGGTTGGCTTTTCAACATCTCCAAAGCTAATACGTCATCAAACGTTGCACGTCGTACCGAAAACCGTTGCCTTGTAGGCGAATCAAAATCAGCCTCTCATTCAGATTTTGAAATCTGTCCCCCAATCACATCCATGTTCATTCCGATGTATCAATTTCATGCTTTCGTCCAAATTCTTCCCTTCAAATCTAGGCTGCGTAAATGGTCAATTCTGAAATCACCATTATCGTCTAACCAAGAACGGTAAGATACCCACATGGATAAAAACAGTTTAGGAAATTCTAAAAGCCAAATGAAAATGGTAAAAATGAAACTACGACCATTAACAACCCTCCCCGCCAAAAGAATTACAGCATTCAACTAACATTAACAACCGCACTATTAATTACCTCGACCAATCAAAGCAGAGCCGCTTCCCATTTCATTATCCTTTTTACTCCGGGGTGCGGAAATAAAACTGTCCCCACTTGGCGGCCTTTGTTTTATGTTACATTCTTACGTGTGCGCATGGAGATAACTTACGCATCTCCCAGCTCGCAGGACCTCTCTTCTTCGTCTGATTCTCCGTTCAATATGCCGACGACCCGACCCGTCAAAATCATACCGCTGCTGCACCCGACGGAGAGTACGTCGTCTTCTAGCGGTTCTTCGGTAGGTGTTGCGGCTTCCAAATGGGTTGCGAGTTTCAAGCGCATGACGTGGATTCAGTGGATTGAGATCTTGTTACCTTGTTTTCGATGGATTAGGAGTTACAAGTGGCGCGAGTACTTTCAGGTCGATCTCATGGCCGGTGTCACTGTCGGTATTATGCTCGTGCCGCAGGTGATTCTAGTATTTCCGACGAAATTATGATTTTTTTTCTGTATTTCTTGTTTGGTTGTCATGAAAGTAAAGTTGAATCCGATCTTTTTGTTTTTAAGTCGATGAAACCAATCTCTATTTTTAGTTTGGTTGCCGAGAAAACGCTGAAAAAGAAAAGGAAACTATCTGAACGATTTCCGACTTTGCACAGCTATATGTGCTTTAATGAGTTCTGTCTGATTGCTTTGGTTATGTTTTATTTTATTTTTTAAATTTATGGTATGCAATATGGGAGGTTTAAATTTTCTATCACTGTTAATTACTTTCTTGGCAACCAAACAATCCTTTATTGTTTTATCAGAGTCGTTGCACCTTATAAACGTTCTCGTTTGCGTCCCCGTTTACTGATGGGAAACAATTCAGCATGTAATTTGACAAATGAATCTTTTATTTCTCTTCCTTGATTTGTCATGACTGCATCAAGCACGCAGCTTGAATTGATTGAATTAGATTTTCTCTTTTCTCTAGTCTAGAAAGTGAATTTTGTACCAGTCATGAACTCCCCTTAATATCTTTGAAATATGTGACAATTAGACTCTGTTTTTCAAATGATAGGTTGTTACTTAGAAAAGGGTAACTGGAAGTGATTAGATCTTTAATCACTGTCTACTTTTCATTATTTTTGGCTAATATCATATAGTTCATGGTTGGAAATGGGAAAATGTTTCGCCAATCACCATTAGCGGATTAGATCTTGCTTTCTACTATTCTTGCCAACTACCGATAATTGATTGATATTATAAGTTGGGTTCTGTAGTTGGCCCCATGCACAACTTTGTGCTATTTTATGCCTCTGGATGGGTACTGAATATGAATTTCAATAGTTTCCAAATCTAAATGGATATGATTACAGACAATCTATACTCCGAATTTGTCAAAATTGTAATCCATAATCCACAGTTTTCAAACCTGCTTTTGAGTATGCATTACTGATTATTGTGACTGAATTTGTTATTTTGCCTTTTTGTCCTAGACTGACATTTTGGAAATTCTTGGGTTGCCTATTGTCTTGTGAAATGCTTTTTATTAGTATCATTAACATATTGTTGAAAGATTTTTGGTTTTGTCATAGTTAATTTATCTACTCCAGTTGGTTCTGACTGTTTCTTGTAAATGACCAGGCAATGTCTTATGCAAAATTAGCTGGGCTTCAGCCGATCTATGGGTTATGTAAGTTGAACACAAGAATTTTACAAACTTGAATTTTTTTGTTTACTGTTAACTGAAATTGCTTATTACTTTAAAGATTCCATCCTAATGTAAAATTCAGCACTTTTGGGTGAAAAATCAGGTTACAAATATTGACATTGGCTTCTATTGGTAAAAATCTGCATTTTGATTCAGGATGCCAACTGAAATAGGGAATAACAATCTAAAATTTGACTTATCAAAATTTATATGCACTGCTTATTCTAGATGATCCTTTGGTATAAGTTTGCCTCTTAAATAATAAAAAAAAAAGAGATCCTAAATTTAAAATGTAATGCTGTGATTTCCAAATATGGACCTTATTTTGGTAACTGTCAAATATGTGGTGGTGCTATCATCACCAACTACTTCTGAATCTAGCAGGGATGGAATTTTTATCTTATGCACTGACATGTTGGCATATTACTACCAAATATAATTTCTTTGTTAGTGGTACTTTTTGTATAATCATTGGTTCTAACTAAACATTTGTAAATCTTGTCACATTGCTCATGCAAAGCAGACTCCGGTTTTGTGCCAATATTTGTGTATGCCATATTTGGGTCTTCTCGCCAGCTTGCAATTGGTCCAGTGGCTTTGGTTTCTCTCCTAGTCTCTAATGTCTTAAGTGGAATTGTTGATTCATCTGACAAGTTATACACAGAACTTGCAATATTGTTGGCTCTCATGGTTGGAATATTGGAATGTATTATGGGTCTCTTGAGGTACTAACTCTCACCTTTATCTTCATGCAAGTAGCCACAACATGTGTTATGAAGTCCTCTTCTCTCTCTCTCTCTCTCTTTACTATCTTATCTGTGTGTGCACTCGTGCATATATGCATATACATTGCATGCACGTGTCTTCTGTCTTGGCTTCTAAGGAAGGTGATTGGCTGAGTATACAAACTTGTGTCATCTCAGTTTTTGGAAAAGTAGTCTCAAATCCTCATTAAAGTTAATATGCAGAGTTCAATGGTTATGACAAAGCAAATTATGAGGCTAACATTCTTAACCTTTATGTTCATTGTATTTTAGAAAAAAAATAATTGAAGAGAAACATTTGAACTGTTTCTAACATTGTTAAAGCATTGTTATTAAACAGGAAATATATTGCTGTATTTTATCTTCAGGGACAGCCATTTAGCATCAAACTTGTCCTTTCTCTTTGAATGGCAGGATAGAGAGTAACGAGGGAAGGGGGAATGGGGAGCGGGGTGTGTGATTTTGGGAATTTTATGGACCTCAACCATGGTCATTAATTTTTTTCTCTTGCAACACCATTTCTAGTTCATAAAGTTCTCTCTGATGTTGATGCCTTATTGCCTTCAAAATAAGTGATCATGTATCCAATCGTTTTCTTCCCAGGCTTGGCTGGCTTATTCGTTTCATAAGCCATGCTGTGATTTCTGGCTTTACCACTTCTTCAGCCATTGTAATTGCTTTATCTCAAGCAAAGTATTTCTTGGGATATGATGTTGCACGTAGCAGTAAGATTGTGCCACTGATCAAGAGCATAATATCGGGAGCAGATAAGGTATTCTTCTGTTTGTGTCTCCTGATATGTCTAAATGTTGGTTGATATTGCCTATTACAGTTCCATGATTCAAACCTTTGTATATGTTTAACTGTTTATTGCATACTTGAGTATATAAGGTTTAACTTTTTTGTCTGCATAGGTCCTGTTTTCTATCTCAGTTTTATATAATACCATGTGTGATTCATTTACTTGCTTTCTGTGTCTTGGCCCTTGTGCTACTACTCATTCATTCCTTTCTTTAACCACAGGTGGTGTTTTCCTTTTGTAGTTTTCGTGGCCCCCTTTTGTAATGGGATCAATCATTCTTGCAATACTTCTGACGATGAAGCATTTGGTATGAAACCTTTTTCCTTTTCTTCTTATTGTTATTTTGAGGGGTAGAAAGGTACTTAACTAAATAATTGTTTTACTTTTTAGGGAAAATCAAGGAAATACTTGAGGTTCCTGCGAGCAGCTGGTCCCCTCACAGCAGTCGTTTTGGGTACAACCATTGTGAAAATATATCATCCAGCATCCATTTCTTTGGTGAGAATGACATAGAGCAAGCTCTCTCTAACTTATTGGTTGTTACACTGAGGATGCATTATGTGCTAAAACTGTTGGGTTATTTTTGGTACCATCTAAGCAGGACTTACCATCTATGGATTCTATCTACTTTACTTGTCTTATCATGGTTCAACGTGCTGTCACTGCTGCATAGTTTAAACATTATCTGTGTCGGAGGCACACAACTCTTATCTTACAAATATTTGTTTGGCCAGTTCTCCTCATTTAGATTTTTTTCTTTTGATGAAGTTCTGTCTCGAAACTAAAATAATGCAAGTCACACAGCTGTTGCTGAAAAATATTGTTGGGTACTGCTTTAGGTAGGAGATATACCTCAGGGTCTTCCAAGTTTTTCAGTCCCTAAAAGCTTTGGGTATGCAAAGTCTTTGATTCCTACTGCACTTCTCATAACCGGTGTAGCTATCTTGGTAAGGATTATCTCATTTTGTGCATAATATTTTATTTCATTGCTTTGAGCTGCAACTAACAGTTTAGTCACATTACTTACGAGTTGTAGGAATCTGTGGGGATTGCCAAAGCATTGGCTGCAAAAAACGGTTATGAGTTGGATTCAAATCAGGAGGTATGCTTTGAAAAGGGAGGAAACTGTCATTGCCTGTTGATCATCTTCTAGTATCACAGCCTCCAAACTCATCACAACAATTGTTTAATCCTGTTTGTCATTGAGATATTATTATCTTGTTAGTGTGCTTTTGAGGTGCATATATGCATTTTAATATTGGCCGAAAGGTGCAGAACATATTTGATAAAAAATTGGTTATAGGTACATAAATGAAGCTTTCAAATGTAAGAAAACATTTTAAAATGTTATTTTGCCTCCAGTTCAATCACGTGCTATTTTGCAATGACCTTTTGACTACCAGTCACACAGGTTGGGACTGGGGACCTTTTCATGATTGAAATCTATCCCTTTGTGTATCTTAGTGAGTAAGATGTCCTTACCTTTGTTCATTCCTTGTGTGAATAATTGGAATCAAATTCTCGGCTTTGTTGTGTTAATATAATTAATATTTCCATGAGGACCATGAACTGTGAATGCGATGTGGCTGGTTCATATAACTTGAACAAGATATGTCTTCTTTCTCTGGATAAGTGTTTGGTATAAGTTATAGTGAGAAAAAACAGGGTTCTGTGCAGCAAAACTCATAACACTCAAAATCCCAACAGCTAGAGAGCATGTCTACTATATTTTGGTCATATAAATTTGTAATTATCTCCTATTGTTTTTCTTTTGACAGTTGTTTGGTCTTGGTGTAGCCAATATTATGGGTTCATTCTTTTCAGCATATCCCACAACGGGTGAGACTTCTATGAGTTCTTGAGGGCTGTTAATATGCTTATATATATGTTACAATATGCTAATGACAAATTCTTTTTTGAACATGCTACTAGGTTCCTTTTCTAGGTCAGCAGTAAATCATGAAAGTGGAGCAAAAACTGGCTTATCAGGAGTTATAACAGGAATAATAATGGCCTGTGCTCTTTTATTTATGACCCCATTGTTTGAATACATACCCCAGGTTGGTTTCCATGTTGATGGTTTTGTTTTTAATTGAAAGTGTTATGTGTGGAATTGCTTGATTGCATGCTTTTCTTGCATTGTGTTCATTCATCCTATAAATTCCTGGTTAAAGTGCCATGTTTTACTCTTTGCATTAGTTTGTCAGTTATCTAGGTCCTGGAAATTGGGAATATAAGGAAATTTGAGATGGGACCTTGCAGCTGTTTTTTCTTCTTTTGGTTATCTTTATTGTTCTTTCAATGACATTACAAGTATTGATGATGATGATCAAATTTGTTTGAAATGCTCATGCAATTTGTTGTCTTCATCACCTTACAGTGCGCATTGGCTGCAATAGTAATCTCTGCTGTGATGGGACTGGTAAGCATGCTAAAACTGAGTGCAGGGTTATTCTGTATTAGGTTTACTTATGCTCTTCATACTTAGATTGGACAATTTATTTCTTTGCAAGATACATAAGATCAATCTGAATAAAAAAAGATTTAAATGACCAGTCAATAAAGAAAATCATGCATGTTAATCAAAGTCAACTTTACACAAATCACTACTAAACAAATGTGTGTTTTTTTTCCTTTATTAATTCTGTTGCTTGCATGTACTTGTATAGTACCTGAAAGTGAATTGACAGATTGAATGTTCATTTCTTCCACATGTTCATCATGTCAGGTGGATTATGAGGAGGCTATCTTTTTATGGCGTGTAAATAAAAAGGATTTTCTGCTTTGGACAATTACTAGCATTACAACTTTGTTTCTTGGAATTGAGATTGGTGTCCTTGTTGGGGTAAGAATTCAGAGTTATGTATAGTGGGTAGAGTGCATGAAAATCACCAGAATGTGGGAAAGAGATTATGAAACTTTAAATTGATTTTTGAATTGTAGGTTGGTGCTTCACTTGCTTTCGTCATCCATGAATCAGCAAATCCTCATATTGGTAAGCTAGTGGTTGTCTCTGTGTTTATGCTTGTAACTATATGTGCCATGGATATAATTGTATCATGGATATGCATATTGCCCTTTTTTATTTTGCATTTGAACCTTTTTATCTGTTTCTGTTTTAGGGTTTCTGATTTTCTGGTTGATCATCCATCATTACCACCTTCTTTTTAAATGTTGTTCATCATTATGACTAGTAATGGTAATCATTGTGGCATCATCTCTATAATGATTCGTCTTCTCGTGTTCCATCTATATGGATCAGCTGCAATAATCCTGGCTCTCCTTTCCTTTTTATCCACAATCTTCTATTTTGTTAGATTTTGAAACTTCTACCTTCTTCACAATTTATAAAATTTCCAGATGTCCTGCACACTTTTGGCCTAAAGTTTGAGCTGTGAACTCCATTTAATGTATGGATATCTTGGGTTTGTATCACTCAATGAAAGCATGTACAATTAGATTTTGTAGTAATTGCACTCTGCTTGACTGACAGACATGGTTCGTAATTGGGTTTGGGAAAGAAAATAAATGCTAGTGGTTTAACAATGCCTCAGCTTCTATTAACTCTCATTTTCAGCTTGATGTTTGAAAGTTTGAATGTGCTTATTCCATAATCCAGTGCTTATTATATATTTGGTTTATACTGCAGCCATTCTGGGACGTCTTCCAGGCACCACTGTTTACAGAAATATTCAGCAATACCCAGAAGCATATACTTATCACGGAATAGTGATTGTTCGTATAGACGCCCCTATCTACTTTGCAAATATAAGTTACATAAAGGACAGGTGAAATTTATATCTCCGTCTTTTTTTGTCATTTTGTGATATTATCAGTTGGGTCATTTTAATTAAAGAGATAAAAATTTAAGTCATCCACATTTCCTGTCAGGTTACGGGAATATGAAGTGGATGTTGATAGATCCACAAGGCGTGGGCCAGAAGTTGAAAGAATTTACTTTGTGATTTTAGAGATGTCACGTAAGTTTTACTCATTCTATTCCTCATGTTTGTGTCATAAAGAAGCATTATTGTCTTTGTTTGCACTTGTACTCGAACATGATGCTGAATCTTGCCTGCTAAAAGTATGATAAATTAGCAATTGTATTTACATATCAAGAGTTTTGAAAGTTGTTTGAGGACTGTCACTTCTGCGACATAAGGAAGTATGTATATTTAGTTCTAATCACTCAACCGTTCAAGGATTTTTCATGATCACATTCTTCATTACGCTGGTCAAGCTTTCTTGACAAACGAAAAGCAATCCACTTTCTTACATTTGAAATGTTCTTAATACTTTATTGCAGCTGTTACATATATCGATTCTAGTGCTGTTCAAGCCTTGAAAGATTTGCATCAAGAATACAAATCAAGGGACATTCAGGTTTAGCATCACTCTCGACAATGCCTGACCCAATGTTGATCAAGAGCATTTTTTTCAGTATAATCACGTGAATCATTGGGTTTTGCTTTACAGATCGCCATTTCCAATCCAAATCGAGAGGTTCTTCTGACCTTGTCCAAATCTGGTGTTGTGGACCTGATTGGCAAGGAGTGGTACTTTGTGAGAGTCCACGACGCTGTCCAAGTTTGCCTTCAGCATGTACAGAGCTTGACAGACACTCCAAAGACTGCTGATCTGTTACCTGATGAAAAGCAGAGTTTCCTTCAGAGACTACTGAAATCTAGAGGGGAAGATCTATCAATTGTTGAACTGGAGTCAGGTACTAAAAAGCCTTCAGATTCCAAGAAAGTGGACCCTCATTTAGAGCCATTGTTGTCTCGGAAGTCGTGAATTTGCTCGCTTCTTCATCCTCAGACATACTGATGCCAGTTTTATCAAGGCACGTGTTTGTCTTTGTCCAGCCGTTAAAATTCTATCGTTTTTATGTAAGTGGCTTCTTTCTGGTAAAATGTTGTGCGATAGACTGCCACATGGACTTCGATTTCCGGTTACGTAACAGACCCATTGGTCCCCTGTTTGTAGTTTTCTCCACCCATTTGTTAGTACGCTCGTGAATGCACAGTTATATTGTTTCGTACAATTTGATTTGCCTCTAAGATTTAGTAGTCTTGGAGGCTGATAATATCTATTTTTTACCATAGGAGATTCACAGTTTACAGTGTCTTCTTCTTTATTTGTCGAACTTGAAGCACAATTTGATTTTGTACATGAGTTGCTGAGTTCAAGCATGTTCCTAAGTTAAGGAATGACCAAGGAAAAGTATAGCAGCAAGTTTATTCCTGATATTTACATTCTTGCCAGAGTCCCAGTAAAACATATATGTAATCCCACATCGGTTAAGAGGCAAAATCTTATGAGGTTGAGGTGCCATAAAAGATCCAATAGAGGCGGGGGCGCATTTTGGAAATTATCCAAACAAACGCGAGCAGCGAGAGTTTTTCACCGTGCTACGCATGAAGTGTGCGCGTGAATATATGTAGGGGTAATAGATTGGTGCGAGTGCAGATGCTGCCTGCTTACTTTTGCAGAGCTTGCTTGTGCGGGCCTCCCAAATTGGCAAAAGCCCCAACCCAAGCGGGCCTCCCAAATTGGCAAAAGCCTCAATACCTAATTCCTATCGAAATAAGTTTTGTTTTTAAATGAATAGATGTAATTTTTGCACTCAAATGAATTATTGTGTGTTCCACAAATCTGTAATGAGTTAGTAGCCCATAAAGTCATTCTATGCCCTCAAGTTAAATAAATTAAGTTTATATGTAACGTATTATTTCCCTTTTCTATATTATTTTCTATTACGCTTTCCGTTTATTTAATTTCTACATAAGCAGTCGTAATCTAAGTAATCGGGGTAAAGATATTGGATAAGCTGATCGTTATCCGCCAAGTGTGGATAATATTCTCTCTCCCATCGGTCTTTTTATCCCTGAGAGATCACAGACAATTAAATTTGAGGTCATTTTGCATACTGAAGGAGATAAGATGATCATCCATGTCTGTGGCTCTGAGCATGACTCTTACCCTTTTTCATTTTATCATTATACTGCCAACTCAGAATCCTTCCTTTTTCTTTTTTGGATAAAATCCCATCAGTGAAAGGTTAATATTGTCGTTGTGAAGCAGTAGAATGCAACTTCAGGTACTATGTACAGTATACACTGTTTTCCTATTTGGAAGTCTGCCAAACGAGATGACTGTAGTGATTACTGATTGAAAGTTGTAGCTGCACGGCTGTTGTTGACTTTCAGAATCACATCAAACTTCACTACCAATTGATATGTTAAATTAATGACCACAGGTTTAATCTATTTTGCAACTTCCAACAGGTTTAATCTATTTTGTAACTTCCCAGCTAATTAATCATTCCCAAGAACTTACTTAAACAGGTTTAGAAATCTCCTTTAATCCTCAAATCTTTTGCTGCAGAAGTTAAAAGAAAAAGTGCAAATTCATCTGTTTGCTCGCTTCCTTCAAGGGTGTGTGGGTGTATATATATGCTTGCATTGTGCATCACATAACATGTTAAACAAACTCTAGATGTTTGTCGTGCGGCCATGCCCATGACTTATAATTCATATATCACATCAATTCTAAAACATATCTGATAATCTTACAGGTAACTATGTTGCATGCATGAATATAGGTAACCTGGCCAGTGATCTTCTTTACTTTCCAAGAATGACTACTGATAATGCATCTACATAGTAAGGCTGCTATATAGCTAGAGTACATGTATAGACAGTATGCTTCAAGGCTGCTATGGAGCTAGAATACATATATAGACATTATGCTGTCGTGTGTATTATTTTTGACGCTTGGTGGTGTTCTGGCGCATGAAGCAAAGTCAAAATTACCGAACGATAAGTACGGTCCAAGGAGGCAATCATTTCAGAACTACGATAATTGATTAGATTACTCTTGGGTTGTTCCACGTGATCATTAAACTCTAAGCCAATCCACATTTGACAAGTCTCCAAACTCAATCTGAAATGATATCGAATGATAGGAAAGCATCATTCGTTGCGCATGAATAGGTAGCACTGCATAAGGTAAAACGCGCTGTGTCGATCATGACAGGTCCATGTTTTTGTGACTACTACATGAAAGTTGCTTTGATTCGACAAGCTTAATTTATGCAAGGTAAATCGTGAATGATACATTTACGTTCAAAGAGATATCAATTAATATCAATGTCAATTGTAGTCTATTCTTAATTTGTTTGTTGTGCCATGGGAACCGAATGATTCTTCATTTTCGCCTTCTTGTATTTTCTCAAAAGAATACGGTGATAGTGCTGCTTGATGAACTTCACTAAAAAAGACAAACCTGTCAAAACTCTTGGATTGATTGTGTATGTTAAAGAAAGATACATGTATGCATATCATACATGATTAAATATAATTATCAAGTGCAGCATATGTGATGGGTTTACATTGGTTTGAAGCTCTCGTGGAGATTTTCTTGTTCTTGTTAATAACCTTATTAATTTGGGTAAAATATGATTAACCGAATTGATAATTATCATGGGTATTTTTGATAGATGGTAATTAATAGAATTATTATTGTAGTTAGTGAGATTAGGATGGAAAGAAATCAGGAAAATGAAGCATTAGTTAAAAGTAACAGAACTAAGGTCTGATTGAATAATTGAATAATCAAAGAGCACGAAGGTCAGTGTTGTGACGATGTTCAAGCAATATGTGTATGCATAATTCCTTTGATACCTTAGAATGGAACAATTTGATCCAGCTAAATAGAGAAGATCAAAAGCTGTTATTGGAGTTTGCCAACATGGAAAATTTGTCCGTTTAGAGAAATTCGACTGTGAGGACCCGCATTCACGTGGAGAAGAGGCAGAAAATCTTAATGCCAATCTAACAAGACAAAGAAATTGTCATTTACAAATCATCTCTAAAATCACCTCTCAACCAATTATCATCTATCTCCCACGTGGGCTACTGGACCCAGTATATCCCACCATTCTTTCTTCGATCGATCATCTCTTCCCTTTACTTTCTCATGCTTTATATATATGATCTCATGTTGCACCGGACTCTTATCATTTTCTACCTTCAGTTATATATACCTTTGATCTCTTAGCACTGGCTAGTAACTTGTTGCTTGTAACTTCATATAGAGTTTTTCTAGAGAAGGATCATATAGGGGTTTTAGAGGATCATGGGAGACTCTTCTGCTTCTTATATCCACATGGTAACTTTGGAAGATGAAGATAATTATCAGTAGTTCATTTGGTTTTCTTTGGTTTGATCCTTCCATGTTTGATTTCAATAGTTATATATGTTCAATGGGTTTGTGATATTTTTTGATGATGATCATGATTTCGGTGATTCTTTTGATTATAGGTGCAACACTTGATAGAGAAGTGCTTGATATTCCGGATGACAAAAGAAGAATGCATGGAAGCTCTTTCTAAACATGCAGATATCAAACCTGTTATCACCTCCACTGGTTAGTCAATTTATCTTCACCTCCAATAGTAATTGTTCTCCCTTTAGTTGTGTCCTCATGATCACCTACTAATTACAAGCATGTGTTGAACACAAACGCACCCTGAAAAATTAATTAATGATGCTTTAAAATATACAATATTTCATGAATGATCACTTAAATAAGAGTGTTTTACTTGAGCTATCACAGACCAAGTTCAAGAAAGTACTCGTCTTCTTGAAACGAAGTTACAAGATAAGATTGAGTTCTTGCCCCTTGTTCGTTTTATCATAAATCTTCAAGGTTTTTCCTTAAATGTACATGTATATTAAGATATGTAACTTCTCTGACATCTCTGAAGTATGATCTAAATTTACCGACGGATGTACAGTTTACAAATTTTGCCAATGGTCTCTTGAGAATTTCTGGAACTCGTAAACATCCCATGTATCAAAAGCTTCAGGATTCTGCCAGATGAATTCTTAAAGGGGAGGTGATCGATAAGATTTATCATGTGTATTAAGCAAAAAATAAAGCAAAACAAAATAAAATAAAATTGAGCAGCTTGATTGGCCTTACAGTCCCTTCTCATTGAGACAATCATGCGCGATCGTCCACACGAATACAAAATTCTGCACGCCCGCAGAGTGCACACTAATCATACCTTGAAAAATCATAGGGCTTTTCAGTGAATATGACGCTGGTTACTTTGCATGTGCAGTTTGGAACGAACTGGAAAAAGAAAACAAGGAGTTCTTCGAGGCCTACGCTCAATCTCAAAGCAAAGAAGATCGAATGTCCGAGGAAGAAACGAGTCAAATGATTCAGAAGATGATCTCGGAATCTTCCAAAACTCAAAACAACAACGACGACTGATGTGCATGCTCAAACACAAATTATTCGAAAACGATATCTCTTCTATATATATATATATAACTAGCTAGCAATAACTGTCCCAGTGGTCCATTTTCCTCGCGCTTAACTATACGGAAGAGCACCGAATCATCCTAATCCAATCAAAACAAAATCTGGGTCATCCTGTAATCAAGTTTATACTATGACGTGGTGAAATATGATTGGAGTTACAGATTGTGTTCATATGAAGCTGCTACATATATAAATATCTGATTAATAGAAGACAAGATTCGATTGTCTTGTTGATTTTGATTATGTGAGTAGGTGATGACACCTGGAATCTAGTTTGGCTTTGTTTTGGCTTTGTATTTCAACGAGGAGAATGCGTCGTGGCATGTGAATTTGAAGTTATTGAAGCAAATAATTAATGAGGGGGCCTGGCTTCATTTCCAACTCGTTTGCAAATCATCGAAATCATCAACTTTTGTTTAGTAATCGAAGTTGATGTTTGCGGTTTTGTTTGAGCCAATGGTCGAGTATATATCATCAATTACTTTGGTTGTGGGCAACCAAAAAAATTGCCACTGCTACCAACCAGCAAGGTTTTCTCAATGAAACAAGATTCCTGAATGACAGTGATTGTGTTTTGTCATATTTTGTGTCTTTTTGCTGCCTTGTTTCACTCTTTGCTGCACCTGTATTAGAGGATGAACTTGGGACACAAACACAAAAACAGGACACGTTCTCCTTAGATTTTGCTTTAACGAACCCGGGTGTGCATGAAAGAGTCCTGCGAGATGTTAACAGTGTCGGCAGAATGAGATTGACAGATTTTAACGATTGTAGCACATTCAGAGATTCTGAAATTTATCCTCATAATATTTTATCAGAAAGTTCTGTAATTTGGATTTATAATCCTATCAATGAACAAAAGAGAATTTTATGGCAGCATTTGAAAGACAAATCTTATATTCAAACATTTCCCATGTAATTTAAATATTGCATTAGGAGGCGGAGGGTATGACATTAAGTTACTAATTGAAAATTAAGAATGGATGAGGACAGATATTAGACTTTTATCTTCAGGATGAGACCGTAATGATTAAGCTAATGGCCGAGCTAACCAGGAATGAAACATATGCAGCTTTCAATGAACAGAACCTCCATTAAATGAATAGCAAATACCATAGCTATTATACTGATAGACAGATGCTGCATTTATATATAACAACCTGTGTACATTCTAATTATGCAAATACTCACTCGTATATCTCACCCACATTTCATAACAAGAGTTACAAACAACTTATAGTTTAGCACTAGTTCATGCATTGACCTTCGGCCCCCATCCCGCAATCACATGTTGCTTTTGAGCCTTGGTCTTCTCGAAGGATTCCAAGCTGAAAACCTTCTGCAAGATCGGATCATAAACTATATGTTAGACCATTAATCAAATGGCAATCACATGCTACTTTTGACATTCATGCATTTATGTATCTACGGGATTTGTGGAATATAAAAAATAGATTCATTGTGGAAGGATGGATACTTGTTATTTCAAGGAGAAATACATAACATAGGATATATGACAAATGATTAGTTTATTTCCACCAACATGGGTTATATAATTTGAGAAATTAGTCAAAGAAGCATATCTAGGTCAAACTGTATAGAAACCTTTAATATTGGTTATAAAAGGTAATAACTCCTTTGGTTTACCTCCAGCAAGAAGTTGCTACATAAATTCAGTCATAAACCTTCACAGATTTTCATTCCAAATGAAATACATGGAAACTTGTTGATGAAAAAACTAAGGACTACCTAAAATTTTACAATTTTAAAAATATAACTGTTGAATTTCAAGTGTATTAAACCTTCATGCTATATCCTACCCAGTACATGTATATTCCTGTATCTATAACCACAAACTATCAAAAAATGACTTTGCTATGTTGATTCACATGGGAGAGTATATGCAACAAGTTTAAGGAGCAAGGTTCTTGCATATCCAGCAGCAAGTTAAGGAATGGGACAATGCCTAAGAAGCAATGCATACATACAAAGTTTTCCACACAATACGCATCAATATGATTAACAATTATAGTAATCTGTCGCTTTGAGTCACAAAAATTCATAATGGTATCCTAATGCATCTTTGTTGTAGAGTGGAACTGTGTATGTAGGAAGAGGACTGGGGTCCGCTCGCATAAAGTTGCAGAGCGGTTAGGTCTATCTCTTGTAACATTTTTCATTTTTTTTATTAACAAGAGGTGCTTTATATTCTGAAAATAGTTCCACAACCTAAATTACCACTCCTTAACTCAGGCACATGGTTGCTAGATAAAATTATATCATCTGTCATCTCTCAAGCTAAGCACAAGGTGAGCATGTCTATTTTATGAGCACAAATTACAACCCGTTGAAATGAATGCACCAACAACAGAGACTAGGTATACCAATGCAGAAAGGAACGTCCAAGTTCCATCTATAAAATAATTTTTTTTAGAAAACGAAGCTTTTATTCACAGGAAAACACATAGAATATATGCTCCACCATTTAAATTTTGAACCATTAATCAGAAAGAAAAACCAGACAACATCGGCAAAATGCTAAGCAGATTCATACCTTCATGTACTCATGAGCATGAGTCAAGTTCTCAGGCACAGTCCACTTCTTGAAATGTTCAAGAGCTACCTGAAGGTGGTACAGTTTCGGTGCCAAGATCAAGTCAGCAGAAGTGAGCTTCTCCCCAGCAATGAAGGGACCCCCCTGATCCATCCCATAAAAATTAGTGTTAATTTATAGCATAAAATAATAAGAAAATCATCTATATCAACGGGATTTGCTCTGTTTCAAGTTGTTCGTACATTAGTCTTAAGGTGCTCATCCAATGCCTTCAATTCCTCTAGCAAAGCTTGCTCTGTTCCATCATTTGGATCTTTGCTCTTCAAGAACTTGACAAAAGATGGGAATATCTTTGATCCCCTAAAATATAAGATTATGTAATCGGCAAACATTCAGTTTAAATAAGATCCATGAAAATTACATCACTTACACCCACTATATCAAATTAATTAACTGATAAGGAAGCAGCTAATAAGGAAAAAGAAAGATATCCTTATTTTTGTTTCCACATAGAAATGTCTACCAAAGAATTTCAAAGAAAAAATAAAAACAAATTACAATTGAAATTTCAGCATTTGACTAACTGAAGAAGCAATAGAAGTCTTCCACAAGCTAAACTTGTTAGTATACAAAGTCGACTAACAGATATTTACTGTTCTAAAAACCCTTCAAGAAGCCATTTTCCGCGGAAACATACGGAAACCAGAAAATACGAACAATATTACCCTTTAACTGAGTAGAAAATAAGTATAAAATGATCTGATCACGCTCAACAGGGAAAAACAAATTTCTTTTTGCTTAAAAAACCCATATAAATAATAACTTTACTGAAAAAAAAAATCCAAAGCTAAACCTTTTACGAACAGAAAGACAAAGTCCAAACCAAATGAAAAGATTGAAAGAGATTTCAGAACAATACACTGAGGCAAAATCAGGAGGAGTAGCAAGAGCAGGCTCAGGGTACTTCTCATGAATAATTCCAACAATAACAGAAGAATCAGGCACCCATTTGTCATCAAACTTCGCGACTGGAACTTTCCCTTCTGGGCTTATCTTCAAAAACCTGTCAAAAAGAAAAGATCAATCCTTTACCCAGAAACCACAACCACCCATTTGCTTAAACATTCAGCAGAACCCATCATAGCACACAAAAACCTCCCTTTCTTTCCTAAGCTCTCGCGGACGAGATAGAATCCTCCAAAATTGGTGTAAAAATCAGTACTTGATTATACCCTCGACAAACTTTTTTTTCAAGAAAAATAATTTTTACCGATACTCATGGGAGTATTGTAATTATAATATCAGATAGTTTGATGATACCATTCCGGTTTTTCATTGAGATTGATCAGGTGGAGCTTGTATTCGATTTTCTTTTCCTCCAAAGTAAGCAGAACCCCTTGACAGAATGGACCTGCAGAACAGAAGAAAACACAGGTCAACCCAAAAAATCAGAACTCAAAAACACGATCAAATACTCAGAAAGAGAAACACAAAGTTAATAACATACAGTCTCCAAGGATGTCAGGAGCCCCGTCAGCAGCTTTGACACAAATCTCCACAGCCATTTTCTAAGTGATTGCCAGAGCAACAAGAAATTGTACACTACAAAAATGATCGACGATGGAACTGTATTATACCCTAAAAAGTTTCCATCTTTAATATATATATATATATATATATTTAGCATTTTTGGATTTTCTCTTTGCAATTAATAACTTTTCCATAATTCCATTTGACCTTGTCAGTCCTTTCGTAGGAAGCAATCAGCAAATACATAAATATGATTTAAGATTATTCAAAGAATATGGACTTAATTCCTACCATGTTCATCATACGCCATGACATAATTGATGATGCTTTCTTCCGTTAACCAGCCAATGCAAATGGCGTCGCTGTTGTTCAACCATTTCATTTGGCTGCAAGAATTCCACGTTTCTACTAATTGAATTGTAGAATTGCTCAACCAACATTTTAGAATACATGCAGTCAACTAAAGTCCCGAAAGTTCATAGACAATTTAATCAAACCATCATTAAATAGGCTTACAAGCCCAAC
>CP135554.1:1084319-1397567 GCA_032402905.1 Khaya senegalensis | reverse complement strand
ATATCATGCAGACACAAACAAATCAGTGAATTTTAAATGAAAATCTTTTACTGTTTGGTCAAAACTTAATCCGCATGCAAGTCACGTGGCTTTGTTTGTCCACTCTGGCCCATCAAATGCAATATCTTTAATGATTAAAGTTTTTTCTCTAAAAAAGCAATCCTATATTTCCACCAATCATCTCACTACCTCCAATATTTCCTTCCATTATTCATCCCAAAGTCAGACTGCACGAAGATAAAACTCGAGTGGACATATCAATTCTTCAGAACAAAAAACGGTATTTTAGTGGGCGCCAACTACGCGAAACAGTATGATGATTCGCGCGTAATTCCGCGAAACGGCAGCAGTAATAATAATAATAAATAAAAGGAATTAAAAATTAGAAAGCATCTGCGATCTACTCGCCAGGGTTTTTTTTTCTCTTCTGTTTCTTCATCAATCATGGTATCATAATTTTCTTTTTCTTTCGTTGCCTTTGTTATCCTTCTTACGACTCTGTAATTGCCTTTAACGATTCCGTGATTCCTCTTATTTGATGTATTAAAGAAACCCAGATAAATTTGTTTATAGGTTGTCTACTTTTGTTTTTGGGTGTCAAAAATTGGATTAAAAAAAGTTAAAATCGACTGCTGTGGACGGAGTGCTTGCGTCTCCCTGTTGACTTGCAATATTTTTCAAATACAACTTCGTCGGCGAGACCTTGCGAATTAAGATCATTGATTATTATTTTATTGTTGATGATTATCGTCAAAGAAGGGATTTTGTTGCATGTAATGCAGAATCGGCTTATGGGCACCCAGTGAAAGTAAAGATTTCTTAGAGAAGGTAAGTTTCTCTGTGGGACTTTCTTAATTAATTTCTGAGTTTGTTTATTAAGAGTTTGATGATTTTGTTGGGTTTTGATTATTGCTTGTGTTTTTATTAAAGTTGTGTGTGTGTGTGTGTGTGTGTGTGTGTGTGTGTGTGTGTGTTTTAAAATATAAATTGTTTGTGGTGGAATCTAATAGTGGTAAGGAAATCATTGTCTTTGAATTTCTGTGGTTATTATTGTTATTATTTTGGTCTGATGTTATTGGGTAGTCCATTGTTGTCTTTCAATGATTATGCTGTATCTTCCATTCACCGATTGACTTTTACAGTTATTTTTAAGCTGTTATTGTAATAATCGTTTACTAAAAGATGTTGTTTTCATGATTTTGTTTCTTCCTGCATGTTGATTGCAACAAAAACTTTACTATGTTGTCTTAATAGGCATTTTTAGAAACTTTGTTCCTGCTTGTGGGATGCTTATCTCTCACACTTTGTTGTTCTTCTCTCTCTTTTATTTATTTTTTATTTTTTCTTAAAATTCTCTTAAAGATGATAGAGATTATCTACTTTAGGCCATAATTATTGCGGTAGAAGGCTGTACCGGTAATCCACTATTATTACTACTTTTGTATGCATTCTCTTTTTGACTCTGTTCAGCCCTGAATTCAGTGTTCAATGCTGCATACTGAAGATTATTAGCTAGGAGTATCTTCTTCTTTTCTTTTGTTCATAGATTTCTTTTAGTTTTAGCTTTAGTATTTTAGTAACTTTAGTTCTTATTTTTCACCTATGATCACTGTTTGCATAATTATTAGATTATAATGGTACTTTTTCCCAGAAGCAGGGAGGTTCAAACTTAGAAATGCTCTGGATTTGGCATCTGACTTTAGTTGTCAACTTGCCAGCAAAATAAAAGAATATTTGGTAAGCAGCTCTTCTGGGGTTTGTGATTTTATTAGATGTTGTATCTTTGTTCAGTACGGAATAGCTGGAATGGAAAGATAAACAAGTGTTAAGGAGCATTTATTTGGAATGAAATTAAGTGTTAAAGAGCATTTATTTGGATAGAAATTAAGTTGTTTTTGACTTTCTTCATATAGCTTTATCTGATTTTGTGCAGGTGCAATCTTGCATTTTTCTAGAAAGTCCTTGTATTTAGGGAGTGTTTATCTAGAGTAGCTCAATAAATGCCAACAAAGATGGAATCAAGACAATTTACTCCAAGTGTTATTGCAAGATTAATGGGTCTTGATGAACTGTCATCTCATCAACCTGTCCATAAAAAACAAAAAGTGCTTTCTGAGAATTATCTGAGGAGAGTTGCTTCAATAGGTGTAAGAGGGAAGCGTTCATCGCATGAATGCCATTCATCAAGATTGAGTCCTGAAGAGCATAAAGAATTTAAGGATGCATTTGATTTACATGGAATGAGGAGAGAGGAGGATTGTAATCTGCTAGTTGAAAAAGGGAAATCTAAATCAAGTTTGTCAGCAGTAGAAGAAGTTCATGATGCACAGACAGCTGTGGATTCTATGGACCTTTTCATGAAATATCTCCGGGAACCAGAATCTTTCATTGCCAAGCATCCCCATGTTTTGCAAGGTATCCCACCCCATTTGCAATCAGACTGCTTAACAGTCTTGAAGTCATCAAATGCTTCTACCACCAGAAAGACTGACATATGCGGCATATCCAGGAGGGAAACTGATCAAGAAAGAACCAAACTGGTTTGGAAGCTTGAAACTGATCTCATAACAGGTTCCTGTGGAGAACATGTTCTTGGTAATGGATACAAGTTTTTAAGATCACGAAAGGAGCCAATCAATCTTCCTACAAAGATTGTTGTTTTGAAACCAAAACTCGGAAAGAAAGAGAATGCCACAAGATGTTTTCCTTCATCTAGCTCCTGTAGGGATTCTCATTCAATTAATAAGAATAAAGAGTTTATTAGTGAAGCTAGGAAGGAGATCTTAGAAAGATGGAAAACAACCAAAAAGTTTCAAGAAGTTGAAGTGGCTAGTGGGAACATGACGCTGGCTGAAATGCTTGCCAATCCTGATAAAGAATCAAGCCCATGTAACTTGGATTTCAGGCACTGTGAACATGGCCATTGCAGTCAGAGTGGTCTTCACCACAACTTGTGTATGAGGCCACCAGAAAAAAGGTTACAGCACAGGTTCAGGAAGCAAGGGCATAATCGGAAAGATGGTTCAGAACTAAGAAAATCAGGATCCAGCTACAGGGAGTGTCAGTCTGTTCCTTGTTCGGAGTCAAGAAATAGTCACTCAGTACAAGATGATTGCATGCTTCGGGGTGACCTAAAGAGGAAACTCGAGAAGAAGGATACATGTGAACAAGTACATGCAGCTTTTAAGTCATCAGTTTCCTGTCATTCTTGCCCTGATTCAGAACGTAGATGCACGGTACAAGAAGGTAGGGGAGTTCGGGAGCTGCAGAATAATAAGCTTGAGGAGAAATCTCTCTCTGAACAAAGTACGGTGGTTACTAAGTTATCTGCAAATTGTGTTGCATCTGCTAGTATGGTTGCTGTCATTTCTGAAAATCACAAGGAGCAGCATTTGAATTCGACTGACTGCATGATGTTGCCGGAGGATGGCTATTTTTGTTCTCAAGTCGCAGATGCTTCTACTCAACAGGTTTGATATTTTATCTTATAGTTGTATCCTAGCTTACTTTTCTTTGGAAATTCGGTTCTGAATTAGCTTCTGTAATTATTTGAAAGCGGTTGCATGGCTGCACATATTGCTGATAAGATCCCGTCATTAAATGTCTGGAATGTGTGAGTATACCCATCTTTCGAACATGAAAATTTTGTGATGCACTTTCTGTTTTGTTTAACTGATATCTAGCGGCCTAATAATCTCAGGCCTCAAATTTGCACAGAGCTTTAGCTTTATCTATGTGTTTAGGCTTATATGCTCAAGATGGTATGTCTTTCTACATGTGCTCTCTTTTCATCTTGTGAGGAAATGCAAATGCTTCTTATCTTCTTTGGTATGCTTTTAGTAAGCATAGCTAATCTACTAGCATATCCAAAACAAGCTTTATGTGAGCACTTTTAAGTTTTTTCTGAAGTTCAACTCCAGCTAGCTTGGCATCCCTTGAGCTTGGATAATTTTACCACTGATTAACGAAATTTGTAATCTATCTCAAGTTTCATGTTACAGGAGTTGTGCTCAAGGTGCAGAAGAACACTTATGTTGATTTATTGCTTTTGCATTATCTTATATCTATCATTGTGTTCATTTGAGGCTATAAGTTATTTGCTGCAGAGATTTTTATTGAATCTCTTTTGGTAGGATTTTAAGGTTACACAGGTCCTTGGATGGTGTTTTTTGCTTTTTTTTTTTTTCAATATCTGTGCATTTTTGTGATACTCAATTAGAAGAAGTAAGTTTCTTGCTCATTCAAATTTTCCCTTGTGTTGCAGGATATGTCAACTGGAATATTTAAAGAAGATTCTGTTTCTTCATCTGGCTCCTGCAATGACCCTGGCTCTGTTGTGAATTCGGAGGAGGCTTATCAGCCTAGTCCAAATTCAGTGCTCGAACCATCATTTGAGGCAGAGATATCATCTAGCTCTCTATGCTGTTGGGGTGTTGATGGTAATGGCATTAACTGCTTTGTTTTCTATATTCATTTTATATTGTCACCTTTTCAACTTTTGCAAGTTTCTTAACATTCTTCTTTTCGCTGTACCAGCTTTGCAGCTGCAACTTGAACTCTTGAAATCAGAGTCCTCGGAAGCATACTCTGAAGGAGCTGGAATGATTGTGTCGAGTGATGATGATTCTGAGGAAGGTTCTGTCAGTCTCTGTGGAGAAAATGAAGGGTTAATGAGAATTTTCAAGGTTGAAGAAGAAAGCAGGGATTTCTCCTACCTGGCAGATGTTTTTACTGAGGCAGGTTTTCATGGTAGGAACTCAGGCACTAGCTATGAGACATGGCATTCCCTGGAATGCCCAATTAGCCCGGCAGTGTTCGAGATGCTAGAGAAGAAGTATGGTGAGCAGATGTCTTGGAGGAGGTCAGAAAGGAGACTTTTGTTTGATCATATAAATTCAGAACTGATGGTGATTCTCAAGCCAAGCATTGGGATTCATTGGGAAAAACCTTTATCCACAAGGCTTTGCATTGGGAAGAACCTTGACATGATTGAAGAAAAGCTGTGGATGTTACTTGGTCATCAGGAGAAGCAAGCAAACAGGAATTCGTCCGTGAAAGTGCTGGGAAAGGATGATGGGTGGTTAGAGTTGGGTGATGATATTGAGGTAATCGTTAGAGAAATAGAGAATTCGTTGATTGATCAGCTAGCTGAAGAAGTTGTTAGCATGGAGAGTTTTTGATTGATAGTATTTTCATTTTTGGCTGTTTTTTACCAGACATACATATTTTTGAGTCGTCACTATTCAGTACCATGAGAGACTTTGAAGGGGTGCATTCCATTTGTTTTAGCTTTTCAAATCATATAGGGATCAGAACCACAAAACAAAAGATAGCATGAGAGAAATTTTCTTTTTTCTTTTTTCTCTTTTGCATTCACATTATGCATTTTCTAGAGAGATGTATATAGGAAAATTTTGGTCTAGTGAGGCTTGGAATCATTGTATCCACATTCTTGTTCATTCTTGTTTTACATTCAATAATAAAAGGAAAAAAAGAAAAAAAGAAAAAAAAAAGAAGAGAGAGTTTCTTATGTGTAGTATTCCTCTGTTTTGACATAAACACATTTATAGTGAATTTTGATTTGGTGACCTAAGCCTCTGTCCAAGTCGCACTGAAGCATTCTATTCTTAACTAAGATATTACAAAATCTAATACCAGTTCAAACCTGAAAGTGGTCATCAAAATAAAAGCATTCTGTATCTAACAGAACACCACGTGTGACACCAACAAACCCACCACAATTATTGTCAAAGTTAATTAACGTCGTAATTGCAGCTAATCTCTCTTGATATTGCATGCCATCTTCAACACTGCAGCACAGTTTAACACAGCAATTACAAAATTAATGATGATAGTATTACAGAATGTATTAGATCTCGTACACACTCATATTTATAAATTGTTGGTTAAGAGGATCAATATTGTGCTAATAAGTACAAAAGAAATTATGAAGTGATTAATTTGTGCAGATTCAAACATATTAATTGATTTTGGTCTGTTTAGGTGAGCTAACCCCCTGCCCCCAGTCCAAATATTCCTTCTCCTCCACTTTCGCTACTTCAACACATAATATTTTAGGACTCTTTTTACTAAAACAACAGAATATACAACCAGCTCCATCTCATCAGCATCCTATTTCAGAAGCTCAATCTATATATACAGTATACTCCTTCCAGTTCATCGTCAAATACCCAACAAATTTTCCTCAAATTCTTATTCATTCCTCTCTCAGAGATCATAGCATGGAAATCCGCAAGCTCATTTCCATCACAAATAATGCTACAACCTATCTAATATTGTTCCTTACCTTCTTCGCCTTGTTATCTGTAACATCAGCTCGAATGCTCGACGAACAGCCGGACTCGGCTGTTTCCTCACAGCTATCCAATCCAATCTCAACACCTGTTGTTACTGCACCAATATCATCAACACAACCTAATCCTACTGTGGCAGCTGCTGCAACAACTAGTGCCACTATTGCCATGAGGGTCACACCCTCACCTTCTTCATGCATGACATTCTCGGCGGGTCCAACCCGTCGGCTCTCGCCATCACCGGCATAGTAAGCAACCCGGCAGTCAGTGGCCAAGTCCCTTTCGCCAAGCCCAACGGTGGTGCAAACCTCCCTCTTAATAACGGTGTACCCCAAAGAAATGGCAACAGCGGTCTGATAAACAACAACAACGTACCATTCCTTACAGGCTTTAGTGGTATTACACAAAATGTGATACAAAACAATGGCAACAATTTCAACAACAATGGATTGAACTTCCCAATTGCCAACGATGGCCTACTTCCATCTGGTTCTGTACTGCAAAAGCTGATGTTCGGCACCATAACCGTCATCGACGACGAGCTAACCGAAGGGCACGAGCTAGGGTCAGCATGTTTGGGCAAGGCACAAGGGTTTTACGTAGCTAGTTCTGTTGATGGAGCTAACCAAACTATGGCATTTACGATGTTTGCTGAAGGAAACTACGTGGATAGTCTGAGCTTTTTCGGGGTTCACCGGACGGCTGTGTCAGGGTCTCAGCTGACTATCATGGGTGGTACTGGCAAGTACGTAAATGCAAAGGGTTTCGCCATTGTTAAGACAATACCAGAGACTAATCAGCATGAAACTGATGGTGTTGAGACTCTGCTGCAATTTCCTGTTTATGGTAGTTACTAAATTCGTTTGAAAAATTTAGTAGTGTACGTTTGTAACGTGTGCATGGGAAAGATGAAAATTTTGTACCCTTTCCTCTTTAATCTTTCTTCAAATGTGAATTTGAGAAAATATTGCACGATTTCTTAATTAAATGCTTAAAAGATAAAAATAGAAAAGATTAGAGAGGATTTTAGCCCTTTAATCAAATGGGCAACAATTGCTCCCAACAATTGTGGATATAATTAATGCGGATATATTAATTTGAAAGCTCTTTAAACGCAGACAATTTGTAATGGAATTTTGTCAGTATTAAAAGAACTCTATCAGTGAAGCTTGATTTAATTACAAATGACAATCATCTACAAGTTTAAGGATCATGTGAACCTGACGGTGTATTAAGCTAATATAACACGATATCAATTATCGAACACTTACTTTCTTTGAAATCCGTGAGATCCTGAGTTAGGCTGGAACAAATCTTTATTAATTGTTGTAAGATCATGGATTTAATTGGTTCTGAATCTCATGAACGGGCACGGGGAAGTTACATCCTGATGATCTCTTAGATCTGCCATCTCCCAGAAACTTTCACACACATTTGATTTTTATTGCCCGGCCAGATTCAATTAAGAACGTCTCTGCAGAATGCAAAATTGTTTACATAACCTGAAACACCATGGACACTTCAGTGTCATCGTGGCATTTCTTTAGCCAAACCATACCATATCCTTTTGAAAAAGCTTTTGATACCTTTTGTAATGGTATTCCCTTCTACGGACCATATTTTGGTCATGTTCCCTATTGGTCGGAGAGCTTGAAGATGCCCAACAAGATATTGTTTTTGAAATATGAAGACCTCAAATGAGATCCCAAAGCGATGTGCAAAGGCTAGCTTCATTTCTTGGAAGACCACTTGTTAATGAAGATGAGGTTGATAAAGTGGTATGGAAATCAAGCTTGGAAAGGCTTAAAGCTTTGGAGGTGAAAAAAAAGGGTAGGCTTCTTCGTAATATTCTTTGATTCGTGGTTATCTATTAGGTATATATTATATAATAACCCGGATAGAAATTTGAAATAACAATCACAACACCATTGATACAGAAATATTTCTCATTCAATTTCAGATAGTTCAATTCAAGACACAGAATAATAAACATTCAAAATTCCACACAAACTATAATAAACAAACTACTCATCGTCAGTGAGATAAACACTGAACTTTACAATGGTATCCACGCCGTCTGTGGTGTGCTGATCTTCCTGAGGAAGCGTTTCAACAGTAGCATAACCCTTAGCATGCTCATACTTTCCCGTACCACCAACCACCGCAATCTGAGATTCGTGCGACGCTGTTCGATGAACCCCAAAGAAGCTAATAGTATCGTGAGTATCATGATCATGTTCATCCCGATGCAACAAAACAGTCAATGCAAGAGTTTGGCTAGTTCCATCCAGAGAACTGGCTAAGTAAAATCCTTGTGCTTTGCCAATAACGCCTGATCCCAGCTCGTGCCCTTCGGTTAGTTCATCATCGATCACGGTTATCGAGCCGAACATGAGCTTCTGAAGAGAGGCTCCGCCGGGGAGCTGCCCGGCGGAGACAAAAGGTTGGTTGTCGTTGCCATTGACAACGTTGTTGGTTCCAGTGTTTTGTAAAACAGTGTTGGGTTGTGCACCGTTTAGGCCTGTTAAGAACGGGACATTGTTGGGGTTTATGATGTTGTTAAGGTCGTTCGAACTGAGAAGTGGGGTCGCGCCGTCAACTGGGAAGATGTCGTTGTTGGCCTTGGAGAAAGGTATGCCATTGATTTCTGTCCTGGCTATGATTCCTGTTACCACCCTGGCTGATGGGTGGGATCCACCTAGAATATCATGCATGAAAAAGGACAATGCTGGGGTTTCAGGGCCCGGTTTCGCTGCCGCAACCGGAGTTGCTGGCCCACTTGGTGATGTGGTGGTGGGACCTGGTAACGGTGCCACATCATCAACAGGTGCTGCAGCCTTATCATCACCAGGTGGGGTCACCTCACTGGGGGCTTCACCCTCCGTTGGGTCGGAATCATCATCTGGGGTGGTGGCCGGAAACTGGCCACTAGGCAAAGTGGTGGTGGGAGGGATGACAGTTGTTGTGACGGGATTTAAGGATTTGGGTGAGTCATCAATGACTGGGGGCTGAGGATCCACCTCATCAAGGATTCTTGATGAGTTTGCACATCTGAAAGTGATGGCTAGGAACAAGAGGTAGATTGTTGCCTTCATAGCTTTTGATGTGAATGTGAAAGCTTTAGCCATCGGGTTATGAACAGAGAGTACAGTAGAAAGAATCAGAAGCTGAGAGACAATTTGTTGATGGAGAATGGAGAAATATGTGCTGTGAATATATAGTTTGATGAGTGTGAGAAAAAATGGAGCTGATGATAGGGAGTAGTTGCATACCCAATTTTCGGGAATGTATATTAGTTGAAGAAAAACCTAATTCTACATTATGTTATTAGCATAAAAAATTTCTGTGTCCGACTACAAATTGACTCCTGGAAAACAAATTCCTTTAGCTTTTTAAGTGGTTTAGTTGCAAACTTTACCGGTCAACCCTCATATGCATTGTGCAATGCCAAACTAAAGTTTCTATTATCCAAGTTTGTATAAAATGCTCGTCTGTTGTAAGCTTTAACCTTTCAGTTTTATAGAAACAAATTTGTTCCTGCTTCTGTAGTATTACTAGTGTACGTATATTGGGGAGATGTGGTAGAATGACTTATCCTGCTGCAGAAAAAAGGGAGGATTGTAATCGTATTACCAACTATTTGTTGCAGATATTCTTAGAATTTCCAATCATTTCGATATATAATTATCGATGACAGTGTCTAATCTTTTGCAGCATTAAGGTTTTCAAAACAAATAGCTATTTAACATAAATCACCATCATTTTAAGTTCAAAAGTTTGCTCTTTCTTTTATCACAATCTGCACCGTTTTATTTGGGTTTCTCGATGGTTAAAAGCTGCAGATGGAGCTTTCCATAACAAATTTAAGCCTGTTTACTGGCAATTAAAACTGCCCAAGGGGCTATAATGATTATATAGCCTATACTTGTAAGTAGTCCCAATGAATGAGATGTTATAATAATCTATTTCTAATTTCAGTACATCGGAATTCTGTTAGGCCATTTCTCCGCAGAATAACCTAAACTTACACATGGTAAGGTATTAGCTTTACTTGTTAAAACTGGCCTGTGGACTAAAGTTCAAAGCCAGGTATTTGATATCTGATTGCCATTGAATTCAAACTTTATTGATTTTGTGAAGTTTTAGTCCTGTGGACGTTCAAAGCCAGGTATTTGATATCTGATTGCCATTGAACTCAAACTTTATTGATTTTGTGAAGTTTTAACAGATTGCAGAGTACCTGTGGCTGCAAATTCTCCACAAGTATGAAAATTTTTCATGACAACAATGAATTCATTAAGAAATTGCTGTGATAATATATATCATTCTTTTCAGAACTAAATGTAAAATCCAAAACTTGGAGACTACATTTTGTTTCTTTTCAAAAGAGAGGAATCAATCGCCTATACCAATCTTATAAATATATACCCTACGAACTGAGATAAACATTGAAAGTGAGAACTTGTTGGCTTCCTATCCTTGCCCAGCAGCATTAGACCACCCTGCAGCCACAGCCTTAACTGTTGCATACCCATTTGCGCCATCATATTTTCCTGTGCCACCGATGACAGCAATATGAGACTCAGCTTTCACTTCCGTTACCTGTGAATCTGCTTGATTATAATGAATAGATAATGGAAGAATTTGGTTTGGTTGAGGGTGGTTAGTATGGTATTTGGTGATTGTATGACATTTCAGCCTTGTGTGGCCTTCTCAAATTGTAAGGGCTTGATTGGACTAAAATGTAATCTTTATCTAAAAAGTAAAATAAATTTTAATCGTACCAAATAATGATTCAGCCCTGTAAATTTATGATATTGTCAAATTAACCCACTTGAATTTGAATCTTCTTCGCTAACCGACTCACTCATTTCCTCTTGTTTCCCTCTCCCTCTCTCATAAACCCCAACCTCATTTTCTTCTCCTCTCCAAACCCTAACTTTAACTCCACCATGTACCTCTACAGTCTCACTCTCCAACAACCGACCGGCATAATCGCCGCCATAAATGGAAACTTCTCCGGCACCAAAACCCCCGAAATCGTCGTCGCACGCGGCAAGGTTCTCGAGCTCCTCCGCCCCGAAAGCTCCGGAAAAATTGAGACACTCCTCTCCACCGACGTTTTCGGTGCCATTCGCTCTCTAGCTCATTTCCGCCTCACTGGCGCCCAAAAGGACTACATCGTGGTCGGTTCGGATTCTGGTAGAATTGTAATTCTCGAATATAACCCGTCGAGAAATACCTTTGATAAAATTCACCAAGAAACCTTCGGTAAGTCGGGATGTCGGCGTATCGTGCCGGGTCAGTACCTGGCTATTGACCCGAAAGGTAGGGCTGTTATGATTGGTGCGTGTGAAAAACAAAAGTTAGTTTATGTTTTGAATAGAGATACTGCTGCTAGATTGACAATTTCTTCGCCATTAGAAGCACATAAATCACACACGATAGTTTATTCAATATGTGGCGTTGATTGCGGGTTTGATAACCCCATTTTTGCGGCCATAGAGTTGGATTACTCTGAGGCTGATCTAGATTCGACTGGACAGGCTGCGAGCGAGGCACAAAAGCATTTGACATTTTATGAACTAGATTTAGGGCTTAATCATGTTTCTAGGAAATGGTCAGAAGCAGTGGATAATGGGGCTAATATGTTAGTTACAGTGCCTGGAGGGGGTGATGGGCCAAGTGGGGTTTTAGTTTGTGCTGAGAATTTTGTAATTTATAAGAACCAGGGTCATCCTGATATTAGGGCTGTGATTCCTAGACGTGCAGATTTGCCAGCTGAACGTGGTGTTTTGATAGTTTCTGCTGCAACTCATAGGCAGAAGACATTGTTTTTCTTTTTGTTGCAGACAGAATACGGGGACATATTTAAGGTTACTTTGGAACATGATAATGAGCATGTCAGTGAGTTGAAGATCAAGTATTTTGATACTATTCCAGTGACTGCATCAATGTGTGTGTTAAAGTCAGGGCATTTGTTTGCGGCGTCAGAGTTTGGAAACCATGCTTTGTATCAGTTTCAGGCAATTGGGACAGACCCAGACGTGGAAGCCTCCTCTGCTACCTTGATGGAGACTGAAGAAGGATTTCAGCCAGTGTTTTTTCAGCCTCGGGGGCTGAAAAATCTTGTCAGGATTGAGCAAGTTGAGAGTCTGATGCCAGTAATGGATATGAAGATATCGAATTTATTTGAGGAGGAGGCACCTCAGATATTTACGTTATGTGGACGTGGTCCTCGTTCCTCACTTAGGATACTGAGACCAGGTTTGGCTGTGAGTGAGATGGCTGTCTCACAGCTTCCTGGTGTCCCAAGTGCTGTTTGGACTGTTAAAAAGAATGTTAATGATGAGTTTGATGCGTACATTGTTGTTTCTTTCAACAATGCAACTCTTGTGCTTTCAATTGGTGAAACTGTTGAAGAAGTTAGTGATAGTGGGTTTCTTGATACTACCCCTTCTCTTGCTGTTTCTCTGATAGGTGATGACTCTCTGATGCAAGTTCATCCTAGTGGTATTAGGCATATTAGGGAGGATGGGCGTATTAATGAGTGGAGAACACCTGGAAAGAGGACAATTGTTAAGGTTGGCTCGAATAGACTCCAAGTGGTCATTGCCTTGAGTGGAGGGGAGCTTATTTACTTCGAGGTGGATATGACTGGACAACTGATGGAGGTGGAGAAGCACGAAATGTCGGGCGACGTGGCTTGTTTGGATATTGCCCCAGTTCCTGAAGGAAGGCAGAGATCTCGTTTTCTTGCTGTGGGTTCATATGACAACACAATACGAATCTTGTCGTTGGATCCTGACGACTGTATGCAGATTCTGAGTGTACAAAGTGTGTCTTCACCTCCTGAATCTCTTCTTTTCCTTGAAGTTCAGGCGTCTGTTGGTGGGGAAGATGGTGCTGATCACCCGGCTAGTCTTTTCCTCAATGCTGGTTTGCAAAATGGGGTTCTGTTTAGAACAGTTGTAGATATGGTGACAGGTCAGCTTTCAGATTCCCGATCCAGATTCTTGGGGCTAAGACCACCGAAACTCTTTTCTGTTGTTGTGGGAGGCCGGGCTGCAATGCTTTGCTTGTCTAGTCGACCATGGCTTGGTTATATACATCGAGGACGTTTCCTTTTAACACCTCTATCTTATGAGACTCTTGAATATGCTGCCTCGTTTTCATCTGATCAGTGTGTGGAAGGTGTTGTTGCTGTTGCTGGGAATGCATTGAGGGTTTTTACCATTGAACGACTTGGTGAAACCTTTAATGAAACTGCTATTCCTTTAAGATACACGCCAAGAAAATTTGTTCTTCAACCCAAAAGGAAATTGCTGGTAATTATTGAGAGTGATCAAGGAGCACTTACCGCAGAGGAGCGTGAAGCAGCAAAGAAGGAGTGCTTTGAGGCTGCTGGGATGGTTGAAAATGGAAATGGCAATCTGGAGCAGATGGAAAATGGTGATGATGATAATAAAGATGATCCCCTCTCTGATGAGCAGTATGGTTATCCAAAGGCAGAATCGGACAAGTGGGTTTCTTGCATCAGAGTTCTTGATCCAAGAACAGCTAATGCTACTTGTCTACTAGAGCTTCAGGAGAATGAAGCTGCCTTCAGCATATGTACTGTGAATTTTCATGATAAGGAGTATGGAACACTTTTGGCTGTTGGTACAACCAAGTCACTGCAGTTTTGGCCCAAAAGAACTATAGTTAGTGGATATATTCATATTTATAGGTTTTTGGAAGATGGGAAATCTCTGGAACTTTTGCACAAGACACAAGTGGAAGGCGTTCCTCTTGCTTTATGCCAGTTTCAGGGAAGATTACTTGCTGGAATAGGGCCTGTACTGAGATTGTATGACTTGGGAAAAAAGAGGTTGCTTAGAAAATGCGAGAATAAGCTGTTTCCTAACACTATTGTCTCAATTAACACCTATCGTGATCGAATCTATGTATGTGACATTAAAGAGGTATGTTTCTGAATTACATTCAGGTTTGCTATATTGTGAGATGTTATTTTTACATTTTTGTATGTTCATGTGTTTATTTGCTTGTATGTGGTGTTTAGATCAATTCATTCCAATTCCTTTTTGTTAATGGATCTTCAAAACGACCCCTTTTTGTGTTGTTTATGGTCTGCTGAAAGTGGTCAATATGTATTTTGAATAAGCACTGATTCTTTTTCTTCAATTGTTGTGCTTTGCAGTCATTTCATTTTTGCAAGTACAGAAGGGACGAGAATCAACTCTATATTTTTGCCGATGATTGTGTTCCAAGATGGCTTACTGCTGCACACCACATAGATTTTGACACTATGGCTGGTGCAGACAAGTTTGGGAATATCTATTTTGTGCGACTACCGCAGGATGTTTCAGATGAGATTGAAGAAGATCCAACTGGTGGCAAGATAAAATGGGAGCAAGGGAAACTTAATGGAGCTCCCAACAAGTTAGAGGAGATAGTGCAGTTTCATGTTGGTGATGTGGTCACGTCCTTGCAGAAAGCTTCCCTGGTTCCAGGAGGTGGTGAGGGTGTCATTTATGGCACAGTAATGGGGAGCTTGGGGGCTTTGCTTGCATTCACATCCCGTGATGATGTAGACTTCTTTTCTCACCTGGAGATGCATATGAGGCAGGAGCACCCACCTTTGTGTGGAAGAGATCACATGGCTTATAGATCTGCTTATTTCCCTGTTAAGGTAAATCCAACTGTCTTGTAAATAACTATTTTGTCCTCATCCTTGTTTATTTTCTCATCCCATTTCATTGAAAAATGATTGAATTGCTTTCTGGATAATTATTCTTGGATAAAGTTGATAGACAAGCAACATCAACCAGCATCATTTGATGTTGGTATTATGTTCATATTGAAGGAATGTTAAATATTTATTCATGCCTCCTTGAGACCCCGGAAGACAATGTTCAATGAGTTAATCCTTTGTGCATGTCTAAATGCCTTTAAAGTGTGTGTAACCATGTATTGAAACAGACTTGTTGTGAGCTACTGATCAGAGAATTTAGCAACCGCCACTGCAAATTCTGTCAGCAGTGCAAGAAAATAATCTAAATTGTGTATATATTTTTTATTATTCTTCTTTCTTCTTTTCTAAGGTTGCTGATTATTTGACATAATCTTGCAGGATGTGATTGATGGGGATCTATGTGAGCAGTTCCCAACTCTGCCATTAGATTTGCAGAGAAAAATTGCTGATGAATTGGATAGGACTCCCGGAGAGATTCTGAAGAAACTGGAAGAAATTAGAAATAAGATTATTTAAGAAAAGGAACAGTTGGATATAGTCTTTTGTGTTTGTTATTTACTTGTTTGTTGTATATACAGACAGTAATCTGGTGATTTGCAGGAGTAGGTTATTATTAGCATGCATTGTTGAAAATTTTCCTTGTATGACCATGCCTTTAGTTAATGCCACGACCTGTTCAAGCCTTTGTTTCATAGATGATTCAAAATGCTTCTTTCATTTCTTCTTCATTGGTCTAAAGGACAGATATATAACAATACTAAACAAGCTATCTATGAAATGAAGACAATAATGAACAAGTGAATTCCTGAAGAACCATTTATTTCAATGTTGATTTAGAAAGGGAAAAAAAAATTTGAAAACTATCGAAGGAAATTAAGGAACTTCAAAATATTTTCGCTGTGCTAATTAACCTCTTCATATTTGACATTTTCAGTTCCTGCAGTCTGTAAAGCATCAAACCACTGGAAGATAATATAAACATCAAACGAAAATGATAACCGGGGAACATGTTATTCAGAATGATACTTATAAACACACCATGAATATGAACTTGGGAGGGTTTGCAGAGATTGATTATAGGAAGTAAATAAAATTTGTGCCAAGATTTTCGGATTAAGAAAGGAAACAGGATATCAAGGAACGTTGTCAATAGAAATCAAAACCATACATACAGGAAATCTTTGATGTTCATGAGATAATTACGAATTCGTCACTGATCATGCAGTAGAATTATCCCAAATAATTGTACTGATTTTCTGGCTTATTACAGTGGCAGAACTCTACAGTATTTTATTAAATTGTTGTATAGATGACTGGGTATAATAAAATTACTTGTGGATCATGCATGGATCGGGATTCTTCTTCTGTGATCGTTATATTCGATTATGAATGATCAATCCTGTTTCATGGACTAAAAATTCTAGTAATATTTCGAAAACACAACCTTTTTCACATACAAATCCAAGTAATCAGACCACGCTTGTTCCCGTCTCTGTTTTTTCCTTTTTCGAGAAGGTCTAGAATTCGTCTGTTCTATTTTCCGACACTATAAGGGCAAAGCGAGGCATACACTGCTGATTCACACGTTTTTTTGGGTCTCCGTTGCCTGCTCCATTTTCATCTAACTTGGAGAAATTTCCATTGACTGAACATACAATTACCTTACTTGTTCTAATTCACTTGAGACTTGTTAAATCATCGTTATGATGTTTTAGCTCCATCTCAATTCTTGAATTTCCCGTGGCTGCTCTGTCATTTAACCAATTGACAATGTCTGCGAATACCGTTTCTATGTTTTCCAGCGGCTCTCCGTAGAGCAAGCCGTGCCACATCCCCGGATAAAGCTTTATGGTCTTGTCCGAGCTCGAAGCCACCTCGTATAGTTGTTTGCTTACAGCTTTATCTGTCACTCTATCATCTTCTCCATGGAGAACTATAAACGGTATTGAAACCTGAGCAGTTTTGAGAAAAAGAAAATAGCATCAATATTTGTACAAGTTAACTAAGAATTTTCAGGTTAAAAGAAAAATATGTTAAATCGTTTAAAACAAACCTCTTCAATTCTGTGTTCGAGATCTAAGCTGACTCTGAGAAGCTCGTAACCAGTTTTCAAGCGAGGACGGCCCTTGTAACAGTAGGGGTTTGCTCTAATCTGTTAATTAAATTGAGATTAGTTACTAAACAAAGTCTAAACCAAGGACAGCTTGGAGAATAATTCTGATACCTCTTTTCTTATCTCTGCCTCTTTAAATGCAACATCGATAATGTCTTGACTTGGAATGATCTTCCATGTTGGAATAAACTTGCAAAGCTTGGTGAGAACATTGATTACAAGAGGGTGTGGCCTTACGTTGTCAGCAAGCTGCAAATGATGAACAGTAATGTGTCATAAAGATTAAACAAAATCTCTGTTTCTATTTGTTTAGTATTTTATTAAAGCATTCAGCCCATAATAAAATGAATGAAATTGATCTTAATGGCTGAATTGGAATAAATAATAAGTGCGCATATTCACATTCTAGACCCAGATTTCATGCAAACAGATCTGCAAGTGATGTGCATAAAACCAAACATATCTGGTTCAAGCACCTTCATTTTGCTGCAGTTCAGAGTTATGGTTAAATATGAAAGAGTTCTTCCCCTTTGAGGCGTTTGTATCTTTTAAAATCTAGACCTACAGATAAATACAAACACTTGGCAGTTCCTATGTTTGTAGAATCTTTTTGCTGACAATTCCTATATATGTAGAATCTTTTTGCTGCAATTCCTAATAAAATTGTCTTCTTCTGCAAAGTATTCGGACAATAGAAAACGGGGGTTTTCACCTACCTTCCATTGAACCAATTACTGTAGTACATAGATGGGTAAAAAAAAAAATAAAGAAAAGACCAAAGAGAAAAAGCAAACAAGGAGAACTAGATCCAATTTTCCAGGCTGCCAGACGGGCACCCCCCATTCAAAGATAATCAGACAGGTCATAGAAAAGGTACAGAACAATAGAGGCAGAACAGATGCAGCTGTTTGCTTTGGTAAGAATCACACATTTGAAAATTATGATTACCTTACACATTGGAGCCACCAGGACTGCACCATCAAAATAATCTGGTTTCTGTCTCTGCAACAAAAGAGCTATTGCTCCTCCCATTGATTCTCCCAACAAATATCTCATCTTCTCTTTGTTCTCTTTCTTTTCTGTAATTTTTTGTAAGAAAAGTTAAGATCATGAACCCAATACAATCTTGAGAAAGTTTTGCTGTTGTTAGAAAGATTAAAGGATTGAATCTAACCACAAATATTTGTAAAATGATTAGAGCAATCATCAACAAGATGATCGAAATTATTGATGTAAGCAGTCAAGCCAGCTGATTTTCCATGGCCTTCGTAATCCATTCCATAGCATGCAAAGCCAGCTTTTGCAAGCCTAACAGCGGTACCTGATGATTTTTATTGTAGTTAATGGCAAGTGTTAGTTTGGATAATCAAGTTTAGAGATGGGAAATCAAGTTAATGAATTTGCAGATACTAACTGTTCATTGTGATGCTGCACTCCATCGCATAGCCATGGCAGATGAAGATTATGGCCCTGGGTTCTTGATTCTGAGGAATCCAACTGCATGTAAAGAGCTTCACTCCTCGAGAATTCAATATAACTTCCTGCAAAATTTGTTTAAAATTAGCCAGCCAAAGTTTAAACCGATGAATACAATCAATCGTAAATTAATCAAAATCGAAGAAAA
The DNA here is from genome assembly GCA_032402905.1 of Khaya senegalensis. Taxonomy (NCBI): domain Eukaryota; kingdom Viridiplantae; phylum Streptophyta; class Magnoliopsida; order Sapindales; family Meliaceae; genus Khaya; species Khaya senegalensis. The sequence continues at coordinate 1,378,761 of CP135554.1, read as the reverse complement.
TAAACAACAGGACCATCACCAACCTCGTCGTATTTGACATTACTACTTTCAGAATCCTGAAAAGGAAAAAAAAAACATAAAAAGAAAAAACCATTATGAGAGAGGCCATTAAACAATCAAACCAAGAAAAGAAAATATACAGAGGAAAGATGTGAAACAAACCATGGAAAAAGACGACAGAAACCAGAAGAGAGATCAGAAACTGGGAGTTTCTTTTCCAGGGAAATTGAGTGTGGGAATTAGAACTGACCAAGAGGGGTTATACGAATAAGAAGATTATAACTATGGAAGCAGGAAAATTAAAAATTCAAAGTAATGAGTTACAAGGAAAGGAAAGTATGAAGCAGAAAGACAAGGCAAATTTGCAGGAAGATAGGAAAGAGAGAAGGAAAGTATGATGAGAAAATCCCGCAAGTGCATGGTAATTTTATAATGATCAGAAAACCCGAAACGTAGCCCACATTCTTGCAACTTTATCTTCCACGTTAATGAACGAATAAAAAAAAGGAAGGCTGTCGTGGCTGGCCCGGTGTTATGCTTGGCTTCAGCTGCAACCCCTCTTGGACTTCCAAGTTTAGACCCTAATCTTCAATTAGTTAATTAATTAACTTGCTAATCAAGTTTAAAGTTCGTTAAATTTTACATATATATATATATTCAGTTGATGTAATGATGATTTGGTAATGTCCATTTCATCCATTCAAACACACAACTATTGCAAAGTGGACTTCGAATAACTTACTACAATAATTACTCTCTCTATTCCCCCTTGGTCAATAGCTTTTACACATGCATATGACAACCAATACAGTATCTTATTGGGAATTATTTTTAATTATATTAAATGAGAAAAAAATAATCTTCTGGATAATTAATTAATTACAAATTATAAGAAAATATTTTATTTTTAATAAACAGTCAGATTTGAATTATTTGATGGGGTTTTGTCAAACCATGTGATTTCCTTCTAATTAAATAAAAATAAACTTCCTGTACTTCCATTATTGCCTTGTCAATTTGTGCACCATAAACAGTTGCATATGATATCGATTTATTTTAATTAAAATGTGTAATAATATTACCAAAATTTATAAATATCATTATCAATGTATTTAACTCTTTTTTTAAAAATTTTTTTATAAGATACACTCAAACTATTAATAAAAAAAAAATTAAAATTATATCATAATATAATTTGAATAAATTTATCATACAAATTGATATATTAATGTAGCGTATTAACGATATTTTTTATTTATAATGTGATACACATGACATGATGTTGTATTATTTTTTAATTATTTATTTATTTTATTTTTAGTGTATAAAAAAAAATGCTATAAAAATTTATATGAAATTACTCAAATAAATATAATAACGAAGAAGTGGTTAAACCCTGTTTGACTTGGTCGGTCGTGTTGCATAGAGAATTGCAGTTAATTTGAGATATCCCAAGCGCGTATTCGTCAGTTGATTCAGACGGCAGCTTTGACTTTGAAACCCCATGCTGGCCTTTCATGGATTTCACGGGCTTCTCTTTTTCTGGCCGACTTGCTTTGCCTTCGCCTCATCGTAATTATTATTCACGTTTTAAACGTTTAAGTTAATGAGGGTTATCAAGAGACTGTAAGAATTCATCCGATTGTTGTATGGCCAAAACTGTGACACGTAGTTACCTAGTTCTTAAACCAAATCATGCAGCCAGCCATGAACAGTTAGTGTTGTCTGCCGAATGAATTATCAAGATTGTCTTCATCCATCTCTGCCAAAATTATATCCATGGCCTGCGTTGGTTGCGTAGGGACTCTTAGGTCGTATTCTGGTTTCCTTGTCATGAGTGTTCGTTTTCTATGTTACAGTCTTACCATAAATCTACATAGAAGAAGACCAACAGATTATTAGTCTTGTCTTAAGTAATATTATTGTTGTTAGAATTGATGGACTGAAGAAGAGGTCATCCACTTGTACGCACGAAGGGACAACCCAGATTTATGGTTGGATAAAGCACATAGCTCCATTAAATTTCAAGTGTCACCACTTGATGAGGATGTGTACTCCAATTGACTTTTACTTCCATCGAACACCATTTTTGATATTTAACATTCGCAATCTGCCAAGACACAGTCCATAAATTGGGAACTAGGTTTTGAACCTAATGAATGAACGTCAGGTACGAGAAGGATTTGTCTGATTACACCCCAGTTTTTCTACCAGAGAGAAGTCTTTCCATATTTTAATCCATATTGAAGCCCAGCTCATTTAAGACTCCTTGCCCAGGCCATAATCAAACTCTCCTTAACACCAATGCAGCCAGGCCAGGTCCATTACGTAGCCCAGGGTCTATATAAACCTAAACCTCACGCTTCGGTTAGGGTTTCATATCCACGCTTTCGCAGGGAGACCCGCACTTGCAGGAGCAGGGACACCGAACACATCAATGGGTAGGCTGCGAAGTCGAAGGATTATTCGGGTGTTGTTTTTTGTTTTTTTCTCTCCCTTTTTTCTGGTTTTGATGTTCTGTTGGGTGGTTTTGTTTTCTGAAAATGAAAATGTAAATATTAAACAGCTCGGATCAAGGTGCATGAGCTTAGACAGAAGTCGAAGGCGGATCTTTTGAACCAGTTGAAGGAACTCAAGGCTGAGCTCGCTCTCCTTCGCGTTGCCAAGGTTACCGGCGGTGCTCCTAACAAGCTCTCCAAGATGTGCGTACCGCTATTTTTGTTTCTTTATCCCTGTTCATGTTTGTGGTTATAGCTTTATTATGTTGCTTATGTTGATTCATACGTTTAAGACGAGCTTGGTGTTTGTTCTGAGATCTGGGTAGTGTTTAGTTATTGTTTTCAAAGATTGCTTAGGTAGAAAGATTTAAGACTTGCTTTTTGCTGATAATACTGATTCCAAAATTCGTGGGTTATGTGCATGGGCATGAATTTTGAATAGTGAATGAAGTCATATATTTAGGAAATAAATAATTAGGATATCATTTAAGAAGATTAAGCCACTGCAATAATAGTGCTTTTACAAAAGGACGAATTAATGATGTATATAGTTTGTTACTGTGAATTTTCTCTTGTGACTTTTGGTCATTTTTGTTGGTGTTTCATTGGCATTGATTTTGTGTTGGATTGTGCTGTGGATGCAGCAAGGTGGTGAGGTTGTCAATTGCACAAGTATTGACTGTCATTTCACAGAAGCAGAAGGCTGCATTGAGGGAAGCATACAAGAAGAAGAAGCTCTTGCCACTTGATCTGCGTCCCAAGAAGACCAGGGCGATCAGAAGAAGGCTTACCAAGCACCAGGTATTTTTTCCGTTCCTTTTGCTTTCCAATTTGTTAATAGTATTCTTGACTAGCTTTTTTTTTTTTTTTTTTTTTGTGGAACAAATTTATTGGCTATTGTTATATAATTTTGAGTAATCTTGTCCTGTTGCCACTAAACATGTTTTATTGTATCCATGGCCAGCAATCATTGAAGACTGAGCGAGAGAAGAAGAGGGAGATGTACTTTCCCATGAGGAAGTATGCTATCAAGGTTTAGGCTAGAATGTTTTCATAGTGGTATGTTGCAGTTACAGATCTGTTTTGTTGACAAATTTTGAATTTGTTTCCTTTCCTTTCTAAACATCTTTTTTACAAATTAAAATTTGGTTATGTCCAATTTTTACATGTTCTTAAACTTGGAGGACTGTATCTCAACCATACCACCATACCCAAAGTGCTAGATTTTGATGATGGAATAGCACTTAGGAGAGTGATTTATGTTTCACGGCTTATCATTTGATGCTTCTTGCTGTTTAAGTTTTCCCTGTTTAAATTTTGCTGCGTGCCCTGTGGGTTGTCTGACCATCATAGGTCTACAGCACTGGCTTAGTTCCATAATATAGGAATTGAGACTGTCATTTATTATATGCCGCTGATAAGCATGGCACAGGCCCTGGCAAGCTGAAATGTTGATTGCTAGGAAGGCTACTATGCTAGGGGAACCAAGAAAGAAATATCATAGTTATCATCCCATCCGCGATGATAAGATTAGGTATAAGATGTAGAAACGATCCGCTTACCCAATTCTAAAACAATAAATGTAACTAATAGGATCTTTAGGTGATCTTCAACTAATCGTTTCCTCTGGATTCATTTTATGTTTGGGATTTTCTCAATTACAACGTCCTATCTTTTTCTTGGTGAGTCAGTTTGCTATCTTTTGCCGTTTTGTGAAAGGTATTATCCCCTAATTAAACATCCCGTTGGCGTCTGGGTTTTGGTGTTAGACCAGCACAGGTGAACTCTCCCGGCGAGAACGCAAGCTGAACTTTTTGCTTTTGCTATTTCCAACTTGCTCATCCTAATCAGAGGCCTATATCCTAACCAATTATAGACGACCTCAAGTCGTTACTCTAGTTCATAAAATGCTCCCTATGGGCATCTCATCCAAAAGGTCACCGTCACCTATAGCCCTTGAGAAAAATTAGCATGGAGTGATTAGATATCTGCTTTGCATTGAGTGTGCGTCTTGCACGCAGCATGCTTGAGATTAGCTCGGGGGATGTTGAAGCAACTCTTTATTAAACTGGCTTATTTATTAGATATCTATCGCCACTGTATTGCATGTTTGTTGGTCTCACCAGCCACTTTCATATCTTGAGTTTGTCTGTGGAAAGAACAGAGCAAGAATGAATTGATTGATGATTAGCTGTGAATTACACGAGATTCAGATCTAAACACAGATAGATAGATAAGGACCATCGCTTATTCTATTCAATGATAATCTTTGACTAATCCATATTACACCACATTCGTTTTCTTTTTTATTCTTTCCCAAAATTTGTTTGACCAAAATTAAATCTCAATTAATAATAATAATAATAATAATAATAATAATATTGTATAATTTCATTGATATAACTGCAAGATTAAGGATGGGAAGGGATCCAATGAAATCTCTCTTATTATAGTTGAAATTAATTAATAATACAAATTGATCAGGGCATGTGTAGCTATTACCGTTAGTAGTTGGAACAACTGATCAAAATCTAACTGGAATAGCATACGAGGGTGGTTACCACAATTTAGTCAGATATTAGACAAAAGATAATTAACTGACTTGCATATCTGCTTATCAAAGTTATATAAGAATCATTTTGTGTAATGACAGTCAACAGTTACAAACATTGCAGATCTTTTAGTTGTTGCTGTTCTTGTGTGGTCTGAAATAGTTGCTTGCAGTTCTGAAATGCCTGCTTTATTTTTTTTTCCTGTAGTCGTCTTCAACACCTACTTGCCTGAAAGGATTATGTGTATCTCAATTACCAGTATATGTAGGATTTCAAAAGTCAAACATTCTGGAGAGTCAGGTCAGTCTTTCTGTAGAATTACAAATTTTGAAAAAAAAAAAATATACAAGTAATTTGGAAATGAGAGGTGGTGCGGTGGGAGATAATTCAATATGCAAATTTCCCGACCAGGTACAATGCAACTCAGCTAAATACAGCAGGAAAGGAAAGAAAGTCCAACAACGTTATCAAAATTTCGTAGTCAGTTCATGTTCTAGGAATTGGCTTCTGTCCTGCCGTATCCTCGATTCACATAATCACACAACATTCGTCACCGGTTCCATAGTTTTACGCACGAGGTCAATGCATCCTTCTTGTTCAATGGCTTGAAGCAAAAGGCAACAGGGCTACCAAGTTAAGTGAAACAACTTCACGGTAGAGCAATGAAAATGAACTGAATTAGTTATTGACTTGAGAAGTAGTATAGCATGTATCGGAAAGGAATCTAAAGGGATGTTGCAGGTTTGGTCAAAAATATTGCATGATTTGCTGCAGATTAAGACTTCTCGGAGATACGGCCAGCTAATTTTCTTATTCTTAATTACCGTTTTGAGTGTATATCTACGTCATATTCGTTATGATTTTGCTTGGCATTTGCAAGAACTAACACTGAGATATTTGACTATTAACAAATATAACACCATTGATTGTTTAATTTGTGCATACTTAAATTATGCACTCAATAATATAAATTGATGATGATGAGGTGAAATTCCACCTCATTTAGAAGTGAGTCTTGAATATTTCTTATAAATATTTTATTCCTTTAATTAGCATCAAATTTTCCAATTCAAGAATTGTAATTATAGACTTAAGGAATAAATTGTGATGGGTCAAAATTAGACTTGTTTCTCTTCTAAATTGTCAAAACTAATAATATTTTACTAATTAAATTAGATCATCACATACTATGTTATTGATTAGAGATTTGATTGGTTCATTAAATTCAGAGTGGTTGTAAAGAAATTCAAACTCTATATAGTAATAAAATATAGTTGTAAGTATTAACAATATCACCACACACGCACAATTTTTGCAACATCCAAATTATATATATGAAACGCAAATTGATTTGGTCAAGGAGATAAACCCAAATCCACGCCCAAGTTAATTCATCATGGTTAAATAAGCTATGAGTTAATAATGGATTTTGTCACACTTGACCAGGGGACATAATCCCAATCAATTAGGGACTAAACATGATTAAAAGAGTAGTTTAGGTTGGAGTTCAGTTTGCACATGTGATATGAGCCTCAACTTGATATTAAAGAAATCCTCTTTGTTTACAAGAAATCAAAGGATTACCCCAACAACTATAATTAATCTAGAAGAATGATACTCTTAGTCGTCTTGCATAAGCATACTCTCAATCTTCGACGTAAATGACACCAAAATTCAACTGAAGTTTCCTTGTAAAAAGAAAAAGAAGGCTCAGTTGAGTTGACAATGAAAGCTAACGAGAATAAGATAGAAAAGTTTATAATATTTGTAAACCGATTGGTGGGTCTAATTCATTCTTCTTATCTCTTTCCACGTTGTTTCCTGAAAGACATCCATCACTGGCTTAATAGTGTGGCCATAGCCATGGTATAGTATAAACAGTCCTCCCCCTTTCTGGAATTGCATGAAAACACTATTTTTCAAAGACAAATATGCATCAAGTTGAGTCAGTCAATAATTCTTGGTCTTCCAATGCAAGTAAACACTTTCTTCTTCTTTTTTTAATTATTTTTTCAAAAACTGTCTGCCTCCCCCCCCCCACAGAAAATTTTGCGGCTTTCTCTATAAAACCACACAAAACACAAGCAAAAGGAAACCAAGAACAACTGGCATTGCTCTCTGTATCTTCTCTCTCAGTGATCAGAAACAAATTTCTGCAACAAAAGATAAAATCATGCCAGGAAAAGGAATGTCAATTCATTTCTTTTCATTCTCTAAAACACTTTCTTCATTTTCTTCATTTCAAAGCTCTCATACTCTTCATTCTAGTTCCTCTCCTACACATTCACATACGTTTTCTGAATCAATGATGGAAGAGAACATACAAAATGCAGAGTCAATCATCTTGAAGTGGGATTTGAACGCTTCCTCAATCACCAAACTCACCTCTCTTTTCCTCCATAACAGGAAAGAGTCTAAAGAGTACCTGAAATGTGTCAGAGACTTACGCCGCGCCATGCAATTTTTAGTCTCCGAGTATCCAACTTCTGATAAGCTTGTTCTAGCTCAAACCCTCATGCAGATTGCCATGAAAAGGCTGGAACATGAGTTTTATCAGATACTGTCTAAAAATCGCGATGAACTTGACCCCGAGTCAATATCACGACAATCTTCGGATGGGTCTAGCTATGTCGATGATGAAGATGAGGAGGGTTCTGAAGACGAGGATGAATTGAAAAGAGCTGGAGAGACAATAACCGAAGTGGAGAGAGTTTCACAGCTTGCAACGGCGGATTTAAAGGCAATAGCTGAGTGTATGATCAGTTATGGCTATGGTAAGGAGTGTATAAAGATTTACAAACTGATAAGGAAATCGATTGTAGATGAAGGGTTGTATCAGCTGGGAATTGAGCAGTTCAAGGCTTCTCACATTCACAAAATGAATTGGGAAACCTTAGAACATATGGTCAAAAACTGGCTGACTGCAGTGAAAATTGCTGTGAAAACACTCTTTAGTGGAGAAAAAGTTCTGTGTGATCATGTATTTTCAGCATCTAACACAATCAGAGAGTCTTGCTTCTGTGATATAACCAAAGAAGAAGCAACAGATCTATTCAGATTTCCTGAATTCGTTGCAAGGAACAACAAATCACCTCAAAGAATTTTCCGCCTGATGGAACTTCATGAAGCACTCACTGAACTCCTGCCAGAAATAGAATCAATATTCAACTGTGAATCAACCTCATCTGTTAAATTGCAAGCTCTTTCATCACTGCACAAGCTTGGAGACTCGGTTCGAGCTAGTATATCTGACTTTGAATCAACAGTTCACAAGGACTCATCGAAAACTCTTGCTGTTGGCGGAGGGATTCACCCACTGACTCGATCGGCCATGAGTTACATATCTTCACTTGGGGAATACAGTGGAATTCTCTCTGAAATTGTGGCTGATCATCCACCACCATGCAGTTCAACATTTCCAGAATCTTATTTTGGGAGTCCTACCTCTCACGAAAGTCCAGGATCAGCAGTCTCATTCCACCTAGCTTGGCTCATACTAGTTCTGTTATGCAAGCTTGACAGCAAAGCAGAGCTGTACAAAGATGTGGCTTTGGCATATCTATTCCTTGCCAACAATCTTAACTTTATCATCGACAAGGTTCAAACATCTCACCTGAAGGATATTCTGGGTGATGACTGGCTGTCCGCGCATGCCAAGAAGCTTAAACAATATGCTTTGAACTACGAAACCATGGCTTGGAACAAGGTCCTCTCATCTTTGCCGGATAAGAATTCTTCAGTGGTACCACCTGCTGGAGCAAAGGAGTGTTTCCGGAGGTTTAATGCAGCTTTTGAAGACGCTTATATGAAACAGACATCCTGGATTGTACCAGATGGGAAGCTTAGAGATGAATTGAAAGTCTCAATAGCAAAGAAACTTGTACCAGCATATCGAGAATTCTGTGAAAAATATTTGGTGGTATTGAGTGGGGAAAGAAATTTGGAAGCGTTGGTGAGATTTGGACCTGATGACTTGGGAAATTACTTGTCAGATCTGTTGCACGGTTCTCCAATCTTAGATAGTTCTTCATTATCATCTTCATCGTGCAGCTCAAAGGGATGCATACCCCATTAAAGATACAGTAATTATAATCATTTCAATGGCTTAATATAAGTTGTCATGATTGAACACTTGTGTTTCCAGTTCTTTGATGTGATCGATAACATACTGGGTTTCATTTGAATCTCGCAAGAGGGAGAAGAAGAAAAGAAATTTTGTAAAATTGCCAAAGAATTCAATATAGAAATATACTGACTATGTTAAAAATAGAAAATTTGTTTTCTCCAAGGAAAAAATTACAGCAGCTCTATGAAATATGCATAACATCGTCCGTTTAATATGCACAACAAAGATAATGAAAAGCTATGTAACAATCATCGCATCTTTTGGTCGAGGAACTGCTTGCCAACCTGTAGAAATTTGGAGAACCTGTTTAAGAGAATCTGAGGGTGCTTCCATTGTCCATGTTGGATAAAACTCACTTGGGTGGAAAACACATTCTACCCCTGTCAATAAGTGCGCTTGTGCTCCATTCAGGAACATGTCTCCCTCAGATCTTATAAGGCCGGACTTTGCCTCTAGCTTGTCAGCTGCCTACAAATCCATCCAAAAAGCAGCATTTTAAACAAATCAAATTCTAGTGGGGTAAAACAATTATTTTTCAGTAAGAAATATTTTGCAGTACAAACAGCTAATACTCTTTAAAAACTTTAAATTAGAAGGTCTACTAACAAAGGCAAGCTACAATGAAACATGTTTCTAATGTACCAAATAGGAACACTTAATGGGTTCAACCGCATATCGAAGTATACATGAAGAATAATGGAATTCATTCTGACATCCAAAAATGGTAAGATGCTGATTTCTTTGGCCAGTATACCGTGTATTGACCAATCGCAGCACGAACTTGGCACTTCAAGCTGCTGCATCTTCATTAAAATGATAAATCTCTTAGTCTCTGTTTAATGCATGCTTTCACAGAAGAAGATGAACCCAAACAATAATGGAAGCAATTGTTCAAATTTCAGGTACCACAACAAGAGTAAGATCCTTGCAAGATATGGTGTGTTCCATTTGATAGTATGCTACGTGACTGGAATTTTTCATATGTGAGGACATATCCCTCATTGATCACTATCCATTCCGAGTTCTGATGTAAAAGACAAGTTACAGGTACTGCATCTAAATCATAATGCAAACAAGATATGCGGGATTATAGACACCTCATCAGTTGGCACTATAGCTTGGAAGAGATTAATCCCACTTATCCTAATAGCTGCAACCTCAAATGTTTAAAAGATAATCCATAAAACGAAATAACTTCATACCCCACTAAAACAAAGCAAAGGTAACATCCAGTTAAGAACCAAATTCATTAACCATATCCATACAGAAAGACAACTTAATACCTCTGCAGCGGCAAGTTTGACATCAATTTGTCTCATGGATTATGCTTAATCAGTATAGGACAAGATAATAAAATAGTCAAATTAATAGGTTCCAACCCATGACACACAAACCAGTGCATAGTTTGGTACAATCAAAAACAACCTTTCATGTTGCTTCTAGGGATGTTTTCACATGAGACAGCAGCTAATAGGAATTTGAGCATTGTACTTGAAAACAAAATAAACTTAGCTACTATTTTACTCAAATTTACTACCAGATACTGTAGTATCAACCTATATGCTCATCAAAATGTCAAAGTGAGACATAAAGACAAAAACTTTAATAGAATGGCTGAGTTCATTGGGTAGAATTATTAAACAGATGCTAAATCTGTATTCTTCTGCATCACTATCATCAGTCAATTGCTCTCAAAGAACAGAGGCCTAAAATGTTTGTGAGAAAACTAAAGAACAAGGTAAAAGATTGTCCATTTACCCTCTCTGTATAATATTCAAAAGTCTTTTTCTTTTGTCCAGCTTCATATATATTGCATTGGGAGTATATCTGAGATAAAAGAAAAACGACACAAGAAAACAGAATTAGATTATAATTTCTGTAAAAGATATGAGCAATATAGTAGTCTAGATGAATAAATATACTTAGAAAACAAAGTGCATCCTTTACCTGCGATTCTACACTTGCACAAACTGCATAGATACCCCAGTTCCTTGTGTAATTATTATACAGATGAACCTTCCCAAATCTAAGGCGAGGCTGCCTTTGCCGTGTACCATCAAAAAAACAATGGTGAATAGTAACTCGGATGCATCTATCTCCAACATGAGAGGGGTCAGCTCCAATAAGCATCGTCTTGTCATGTTGTGTGAAGTAACACCTGGTGCACCAAAGTTAGAACAATTTATGAGAACCAATATAGACGGCCTCATTAGCTAATGAGAAAGGACAAACCTAGAAACAGTGATATCTGTACTTTGTCTAGTAATATCAATAAGCCCGTCATCATAATCACGGAGGCTGCACCGATCGATCCATATGTGCCTAGAATTTGGCTTAATTTGAATGCCATCAACATCATGACCTCTACCACCTTCGAACTCTAGATTGCAAACAATAATATGTTCACATTCCTTGAGTCTTAACCCTTTCCCTGTGAGCTTAATCCTCTGTCCCCGGCCATCAATTGTCTTATAAGATGACACACTCAAGAATGATGAAAGATGAATAGTACCCGAAACTTCAAAAACAATCCATAACGGTTCATTTCTCCGGCATCCTTCACGAAGTGATCCTGGACCATCATCTATAACCAGCACACATATAGACAATTTACCAACCACAATCACTTAATCCACCATATTGAAAACACTCTTTTTCAAATATCTGACAAATAAATGTCTGTAATATGGAGTATCATAGCAAAATTTGATCTCATAAAAACCCTATATAATTTTAGAACTTTCGTAGCATATTTTGGCTACTACATAGCATCATAAATTTCTAAAATCTCCCCTTTTTACAGATTCTCAGAATTTTGAGCAACTAGGTCCAAATTACTGTAGAAAATAATTGTTTTGACAACAATTCTAAAAGAACATTTGAACCGAAAAAATTAAAAAAAAAAACAAAAACCTCATGCTTCACGAAAATTTCTAAAAGTAGCCCAGTTTTTTGAGATGGGGTCATAATTTGAAATCATATTAACTAAAATTTTATAACAAAAACATATATCCGAACATTAGAAATCCAAATTTCAAATGCAATGATACTCGGTAAATCATGTATCATCAAACAAAATTCACACTCTGGGACCGACAAGTGCAAGAAATAAAGAAAGAGTGAGAGAGAACCAGATAAATTGGTGACAAAGTAGAGCGGGCCGTGGAGGCCGCCGATAGCGAATCGACCGAAACCCTCGGCCCGGCCGGCCAGAGCTCTCAGGTTGCAATCCACCTCAACGTATGGTAGCGAGCCCATTCCTCTCTTTCGTCTGTTTCTTCCTCAATCAAAATTCACAAGGTAAAATCTCGTAACTGTTTGCGTTTCTCCTTAAAAGCCGTTAAGAGCAGCCAAACCGAACACGTTAATCTGTCATTTTCTTTTCTTTTTTTTTTCACAAAAAATAAGGGTAATTTCATATACCTCCCTAAATTATAAAATAATATTGTATCAGTTCAGATTATTTTAAAATATGACAAATACCCCCAAAAAATGGAAAATATACTCCAATGTTAAAAACTTCGTGTAGTGCAATGCTTTGTTAATGAATAGATCCTTGCAACTTTTATAAGAACAAAAATACAATAACTATAAATATTTGGACAGTAAAACGGGCAAATTTACTGTCATATAGCATAGCTACAGCTAACTTTAAGAGTAAGACAGGCAAATTAACGTTGATGGAGTAGAGACATAGGGAATGAGTAGATATGATCGAGTGGATCCTGGTTTTATATAGAGCTATAAGTATGGGATAGTACATTGTGCACAGGTTTTGTTGGCTCCAGGTCTAGCATCCAAAGCGCAATAAGTTTGTTAAAATTTATTGTTCCTTTAATAATATTTGCAAGTGTAGGTAATTACGGTTGGTAGCTATTTGTTTTGGTCCAGGCTCCAGTCCCACTTTACTTACCAATCAGAAATCTTTTTCACTGATTGATTTGATCTGACATACAGAGCCCGTCTATCCAAGCACTAGCTGGCTGTCATTAATTGTTCAGAATAAAAAAACTTTTCAGCATTTCCTTTTAGTGCTGGGTGCTTATTGACATCGGACTACACACAAGGTGGTGGAGAAACCGCGCACATGATGTTAATAATTCATAGGAATAGAACAATAATTTTAGCCAAGGGCTGTCCCATTCCATCCTGCAATATATTGACGTTCTTGGCCGTTCAGGATTTTCTTTCTACCGGATGACAAACATAAAACCCTACCCTATTCACTACATGCCTGCTGCAGTACAATGGACAGAGAAGTAGTTGGGAATCTCCGTGTGAATTAAATACTGATTGATTCTCGTGCAGAAAAAAACCAGTGAAAGCTGCAGAGCCACAACTCTAATTTGTTCTTCGAAGTGAAAAAAGTCGAACGTCTCGCGTTTTGAATAATTATTGCGTGATGTGCAAAGGTTTATAATTTAATTAATTGATAGACGCAAATATGGCTTGATATGAGTTTTATAAAAGGGGCGAGACGCCTGTAAGTCGGATAAAATTTGTCTCCACAAACAATCAAACGGGACTTTCAAACTCATACTCTCTTTGTTTATGGAGTTTTTCATAGCGATGTTGTATTTGTTACCTTTGTTTTTTATTTCTTTCTACCTGTTTAAGTTGGCTCTTCGAAAGAGAAATCAATGCTGCTATATGCTTGCCTACGAGTGCTACGAAGTTTCTGATGAGAGCAGGAAGCTTGACACAGATTCCTGCGCAAGAGTTGTTTGGAGAAACAAAAACCTGGGGCTTGAAGATTACAGGTTTCTGTTAAAAAATATTGTCAGTTCAGGCATCGGAGAGGAAACTTATGGCCCCAAAAACGTCGTCGAAGGCAGAGAAGAGTCGGCTTCTTTAGCTGATGCACTTGCAGAAATGGATGATATCGTTTTTACCACACTTGACAAGCTCTTTTCCAGAACAAAAGTTTCTCCTTCAGAAGTTGACATCCTGGTCGTGAATGTGTCACTGTTTTCTCCATCTCCTTCTCTTACAGCACGAGTCGTCAATCGCTATAACATGAGGGAAGACATTAAAGTTTTCAATTTGTCTGGAATGGGCTGCAGTGCAAGCCTTGTTGCTGTTGATCTTGTCCAGGAGTTGTTCAAGACATATAAGAATAAACTCGCCATTGTTGTGAGCACAGAATCCATGGGGCCAAACTGGTACTGTGGCAAAGAAAAATCTATGATGCTTTCTAACTGTCTGTTCCGCTCCGGTGGCTGCTCAATGTTGTTGACAAACAGGAGAGATTTAAACCATAAAGCCATTTTGAAGCTGAACTGTTTGGTAAGAACCCATCTAGGATCAAACGATGAAGCTTACAACTGCTGCATACAAGTAGAAGATGAACTTGGCTACCTAGGCTTTTGCCTCACCAAAGGCCTAACGAAAGCTGCTGCTAAAGCTTTGACCATGAATCTCCAGGCTCTAGTACCGAAAATATTACCCCTGACGCAGTCACTGCGATATTTAATTCAATCTCGTTTCAGAAACCGAACCGAAGGAGTTGCAACTAAACTTGAAGCAGTGGGAGCAGGCTTGAATCTAAAGACTGGAATTGAGCATTTCTGTTTGCATCCTGGAGGAAGAGCTGTTATTGATGGGGTTGGAAAGAGCTTAGGGCTGAATGAATATGATCTTGAGCCAGCCAGAATGGCGCTTCACCGATTCGGCAACACGTCTGCCGGTGGCCTGTGGTATGTTTTAGGCTATATGGAGGCGAAAAAGAGGCTGAAAAAAGGTGGCAGAATCCTGATGATCAGCCTTGGAGCTGGGTTTAAATGCAACAATTGCGTCTGGGAAGTAATGAAAAACCTGGAGGATTCCAATGTCTGGAAAGATTGCATAGATCGATACCCTCCGAAATCTATTGCCAATCCTTTCCTGGAGAAGTATAGTTGGATCAACGATGAGTATTTAAGCTTCGTTAGACTCAATTAGAAGACCAGCTGCAATCTTCAAAGAAAAACACTTGCTGGTTTTTTCTAAATTCTCTTCAGAAGCTTTTATTAATTTTCGTATCTCCGACTTGTTTGTTGTGTTTTGTATGTTTTTGATTCCTGAAAGCAATGGAAGCGAAGTCATTGAGCTGCCAAGTGCTAGCACATGCGGTAGCGCTAAGTGCGAAGAAGGTACTGAATCAGATACCGTACGGACTCTGGTTTCTGCATTTACTGCAACAATAAATTTCTTGTATCTCCATGCATGGAAGATGATCAAAAGTTGTGAACTTCATTTATCAGTATCAATAGATTTATCAATGAATTGTGAACTTAGT
This sequence comes from Khaya senegalensis, assembly GCA_032402905.1. NCBI lineage: Eukaryota > Viridiplantae > Streptophyta > Magnoliopsida > Sapindales > Meliaceae > Khaya > Khaya senegalensis. Next base: position 1,363,308 of record CP135554.1, on the reverse strand, counting down.
TTCCATCAAAAGTAGCTGATTCCACTTTTAACATAGTACAAACACTCTTCACAGAAGAATTATTATCAATATTAAATTTCAAAAGACAAATAATTTTAGACGTTTGAAACTATGAATTCAAGACGTTTGATCCCGTGGAATTCGTCTCATTGGCAGTTAATGAGTAACTGTTGATTTTAGACGTTTGAAACTATCAATTTTACACGTTTGATTGATCCAGTGTAGTACTTGGTCGTCTGTGCGTAAATGACTCTATGAGCAGGCAACAATGGCTATAATTATAGACATTTTCTGCGTCGACCGTGGTGCAGAGATATCTGGCTGGCATGCTCTACATGAACTCATCTAAATTTATGAAACATTTATTGGCATGCTACATGAACTTCTATGAAACATTTTTTAAGTTGCCCATTTGCTTACTTTCCTCATTTGCTCTTAAACACTTCCCACCTTCTTGCCACAATGTTTAGGCGAAGGGAGTACTCTCTCTGCTGGTGCAGCCAATCCTAATTATGACCATCACTGAACATTTATCACCATTTGATGATGGTTTGGTGCTTCAATTTCAAGGTTGCTAAATCTGTGTTGAATTATGGAGCAGTAACTACACCCAATAATGAAACAATTCAATTCGAAGTTCAACCAAACATGGAAATGCGAGTTCTTATGAACCAATTGTATCATCAATGAACACTCTCCAGGCTGGCTAATGATGAAACCATTTTTTTTTTTAAAAGATCGAATAGGAAAATGGCTTTCCTTGTCGGTGGTTTCATTAAATAAATATTAGAGGAAATGAATGTCGTCTTTTGAAACATGTCGTGTAATTTGTTAACCTCGAGTTTAATGACAATGTACCTTCTTAATTTCATCTTCAATCCATAACTATTGTGATAACTCATAGTTTTTCTACCAATTTTGGAGTAATTGAAAGATAAGAATTTAAGATTTAAAAAAAGGACTAATTGAGGAAATTCTTAAATTTCTGGTAATTGATACTGAGTTAAACTCAAAAGCTAAAATATATCTTAATTCCTCAATTAGTTGCTTACTAGATAACTAATTATTAGGAAGACTTATTTGAACTAACTAATTAACGAAAGACTTGGTCAACTCGGTGCTGTTGGTAAAACAATAGAAAACATAGCACCATAACATCTCTCCCCTTAAGTTGATCCCTTCTCCTCAAGGGCATAATCAGGAAACTGTCTTTTCATGAATTCCAAACTTTCTCATGTGGCTTCAGCAAGAGAAAGACCTTGCTAATGCACTAAAATTTTCTCCTTGCTTTTTCTTGTTCGACGGTCCAAAATAGCCTGAGGTCTTGGAACAAACTCACTATTACTACCCATGAAAGGAAGTTTTTTCTTGAGCGAAGATACGTGGAACACAGGATGAATGCGAGAATCAGTTGGCAATTCCAACTTATAGGCTACCACTTCGATCTTCTTCAACACCTTGAATGAGCCACAATATTTTGGTGAGAGTTTAACATTTCTTCTCAAAGATAAAGAAAATTGTCTGTATGGTTGAAGCCTTAAATAACCAATCCCCTCAATAAATTCCACCTCTCGATGATGTGAGTTATACACTCGCTTCATCCTTGCTTAAGCTTCCTTAAAATTCACATGAAGTTCTTTAAGAATCTTATCACGATTCAGCAATTCTTGCTCGAAGGCTGCTACCTTTGCAGTTCATGGAATATAAGTCAATAACGAGGGTGGATATCTACTATAAACCACTTCAACAAGAATCTTTTTGGTTGATGAATGCCGACTCGTGATGGAGCAATATTCTACCCATGCCAACCACCTGACCCAATTTTTAGGCTCATGACTAGTAGAACACAGTAGATACATCTCTAAAGCTCGGTTAACCACCTTACTTCGGCCATCTGTTTGAGGATGGTAAGCAGAACTATAATTGAAATCAGTTCCATTTAAGTGAAACAACTCTGAGCAGAAAATACTTGTAAAAGTTGGATCTCTATCGCACACAATGGATTTTGGCATGCCATGCAACTTAAAAATATGTTCGAAGAAAATCTGAGCAGCTTCAGTAGCTGTATATGGATGAGACATAGGGATAAAATAGGAGTACTTAGAATATCTATCTACTACGACCATTACAGTTGATTTTCCTTCAGATGAAGGCAACCCAACAATAAAATCCATTGAAATGTCTTCCCATACCTGATTTGGAATTGGCAGGTACTGTAATAGTCCCTCAGGTGCAAGATTTTCAGTTTTATGGCGCTGACATATGTCACATTTTTTTATGAACTCCTTAATTTTCTTTTGCATTCCTTTCCAAAAAAAAATTAGGTCTAATTCAATGAGCTGTCTTGGCATAGCTTCATATGAGCTATTATGAAATTGAGTAATTATTTCATTTATCAAAAAATGAATCACGAGCAAGATAAATTTTTTCTTTGAAGAATAAAACACCACCATGATAATTCCATGGACCCAAGGCTTCACCATTTTTAACGGACCCCCACCAATTTAATTAAAATTGGATTGCTTTTTGTTTCTTCTTTTACTTCATCTAACCAATTTGGAATTGGTTGAGAATAAGCTGTCAACTTGTCATGCTCTTCATGTATTCTAGATAGTGCATCGACCGCAATATTCTACTTGCCCTTTTTGTACTCGATGACAAAAATCAAACCCCATGAACTTGTACAGCCACCTTTGTTGAACATCAGTGGTGAAATGTTGGGACCATAAATATTTGAGACTACTTTGATCAGTTCTCACAATGAATTGCCTCCCCAATAAATATGGCATCCACTTTTGAACTGCCATTACTAATGCCAACATCTCCTTCTCATATGTTGAGTATAATAAGTGTTTCCCTTGCAAAGTATGACTAAAGAAAGAAATAGGCTGTTCTTGCATTAAAACAGGCCCCACTCCAGAACCAGATGCATCGCACTCCACAATAAGTTCTTTTGAAAAATCGGGAAGTGCCAATACAGGTGCCTTTGTTATTGCCTCCTGCAAAAGCCCAAATGCTTCTTCTGCCATTTTTGTCCAAGTAAATGCGTTTTCCTTAACACTTGATTGAGTGGTCTTGCAATTTTTCCATAGTCTCGAATGAACTTGCGGTAGTATCCGGTTAATCCAAGGAACCCGCACATAGCCTTCAACGTATTCGACTTAGGCCATTTTAGTATAACGGCCACCTTCTCATGATCTACGGCTACCCCGTATTCATTAATGACATGGCCAATATACTAAATTTATTTTTGACCAAAAGCACACTTCTCCTTTTTGACAAATAATTGGTGGCTTTGGAGATTTGATAAAACAATTTTCAAGTATTCTAAATGATCCTTCCAACTCTTACTATAAATTAATACATCATAAACAAATATGAGAACAAACTTCCTCAAATAATCTTTGAAAACATCATTCATGGCTTGGAAAGTTGAAGGTGCATTAGTAAATCCAAACGGCATTACAAAAAATTCATAATGCCCATGATGGATTCTAAATGCAGTTTTTGGAATGTCCTCATGATCACCTTAATTTGATGATATCCAGATCGTAAATCAAGCTTACTAAAAAGTTTTGCACCATACAATTCATCTAATAACTCATCAATAATGGGAATTGAAAACTTATCTTTGATTGTAATTTTGTTGAGAGAACGATAGTCAATGCACAAGCGCCAGGAACCATATTTTTTTAACCAGAATTACCGGAGAAGAGTAAGGACTGTTACTTGGCTGAATAATTCCAGATGAAAGCATCTCAGCTACTACTCGTTCAATTTCAGTTTGCTGCCAATGCGGGTAACGATAAGGCTTCACACTTACTGAACCACTTCCTTGAATTAATGGGATTCAGTGATCATGAGTTGGTTAAGGTGGCAATCCCTTGGGTTCTTGAAAGACTCCTTTAAACTCGTCCATAAGTTGTTGAGCATTAAAGTTGGTTGGAAAATTTTGGTCAAGTGATTGTGGGTCCCCCATGGCAAAGAATTGAATTAATGCTCCTTGTTGGCTTTTTCTTGATTCACGGTCAACCTCTACACCTTCAATTATTTTGCATTCTGGAATAGACTGGCCCTGCAAGTTGACTTCCTTGCCATGGATGTAAAACTTCATCTGTAATTTTGAAAAATCTCAAATAATAGGGCCAAGTGTGCGTAGTCATTCTGTTCCCAAAACCACATCATAACCATCTGATGGCAACAAATAAAAGTTTACCAAAATTGAAACTCCTCATAAATTTAATTTAACACCAGCATATTTACCGGGACTAGATAATTTCTCCCCAGATACCACTACTACCTCAAATCTGCCACCCATTACTGGTTTGAGTCCCACCCTTTTTGCCAACGATTCACTCATAAAATTATGAGCACTTCCTGAGTTTACCAATATCGTAGTCATTATACAACAAATGCTCCTTCGTATTTTCATTATTTCTGACGGACACATGCCTGAAAATGCATGAAAAGAAATCTCGAGCACTTTTCCATTTTCTTTGTCTTGTCCAATTTCTTGAATTTCCATGATGATGTCTTCATCTTCTCCATCCTTCAAATAAGCTTCAATTACAAAAGGCTTTTTACAGCGATGTCTAGGGCTGAATTTTTAATTGCAATTATAACATAACCCTGTCTCACATCTTTCCTTCAACTCCGCAGGTGACATTTTTCTAACATGAAGGAATGGTCTATTAACACCCATATCTTTCCTGGAAGAAATATTCATTTTTTCTAGAGAAATGACCTTTCGTTGAGTCATATTTCGGGCTTCCTATAATCGAGCTAGACTGATGGCACCGGATAATGAAGGTGGCTTTCTTGTTAAAACATCAGCCTCGATGCTATCCTTTATGCCACTAACAAAACAACTAATTTGACGTCCTTACGGTGAATGACCAGCTTTTGTGAGTAGCTTCTCAAACTGAGTCTGATAATCTTAAACTGACCCCGTTTGTTGAAGTGAGGTAAGCTCGCCAAATAAGTCATCAAATTGAGCAGGTCCGTATCGAGAGTGTAAACCTTCTTTGAAAATATCCCATGAAACTGCGGTAGGCTCTTGTTTAAGTAACTGATGCCATAATTGAGTGTTTCTTTCAAGGTGGAATGAAGTCAGTGCAATCCATTCTTCTTTTGGAATTTCATGACATTGAAAAAACTGCCCAGCTGGGCATACCCAACTTGTTGAATCTTCATGCCATTGAAACGAGAGAAATTCAACTTCACGTGTTTGGAAGTGTGAGATTGATGGAAGCTGTTACTAGCTTTTGGTTGAACTTGAACGCCTTCATCCCCTTCTTGGATTAATTGAGAAAATGATGATGATGGTTCTGCACGAACGCATAACTTCTCAAAAAGTCCGTTCATTTTCTCCAATATCTGTTGTCCTAAGACAACAAAAGTCACATCTTGCTCTAACTTATCCACTCGTTGCTCCATGCCTAGGCTCTGATACCACTTTGGTACATTATCAGTTTTTCTAACTATTTTGGAGTAATTGAAAGATAAGAATTTAAGATAAAAAAAGACTAATTCGGAGGAAATCTTTAAACCTCTGGTTACTGATACTGAGTTAAACTCAAAGGTTAAAAGAAATCTTTATTCCTCAATTGGTGGCTTATTTATACATTCAACAACAACAATCAAATGCAAAATAATAGGAAAAGAATCAGTAACAAATCAGAATAATAGGAAAAGAATAGCAACAAATCAGCTAGATAACTAATTATTAGGAAGACTTATTTGAACTAATTAATTAACCAAAGGCCCGGTCAACTCAGCGCAAACGGTTAAAAATAATATTACTCCGTCCAAAATTCTGTATAATCATTAACAAATCTTCAGCTAGTTAAAAATATATAAACACTGTTGTGTTGAAGAAGGGGTGTGGTGAATTATTCGGATAGGGAGCTGGAAAGATGTTCATAGACTAATCAATCACTGATATAAATATAATGTGTGGAAAAATGCAAGAGTTCCACATCGCTAGAAAACGACAAGCAGCTGTTAAGCTGGTGGTTATAAGTAATTGTCAGGGTGACGATTACTACTTACGAAGAGGTCCGGGAGGAGAGAGCGATCATCTTTTTCGGCCTATTGAGGGGCGATCCTCTGTGAACTCTCCTGTCAATGCTTAAGTCAACTTTGTATTAGCTGTATGTGCCCAAATACGAGCAACAACTGTAAAGCTGTCTCTGTAATTTGGCATGGCCGAAGGTTGGACATCATTGAGAGTAGAGGAAATAGGCTCGAGTTTGGGTTGTATTTTTGAAGAGTTTGGGCTTCAAATGAACCCAAAGCTTGCCAATTCCGAATCTTTGCCACTAGGCCCATTAACGTTTGGTGAGTACGTAATGATGATCATTTGGTATCTTCTATGTGAGAAGTCAAATTCTATTACTACATCAAAGCTACGCATGTACCTGCCTACGATGGAATCCGAAAAAAAATCTTATCAAGAGGTTATTTTGGCTTTATAGTCAATAAAATAATACCCACTGCACTCAATGCCTTAATTTAAAATGAATTATTGTATTGTAGAAAAGCGAGTGTGAGAACTAAATTTGCAGAGAGCAGTTGCACATTGACGCGGAAAGTAAACCCAGCGTCTTCGCAGCAAAAATACAGTAGGGCTTTGTCTTTATCCTATTCCTAGCGCCAGCCAGCCAGCCAGACCACCCACCCTTTCTCCCACTATCTTCTCTCTTTCTCTCTTTTTTCTCTCCTTTTTTTTGTCTGCATTTTCTCTCTCCCTTACTCACACTTCTCTTCAGCTCCCCATTTCCTTTCTCTCTTGAAGGATTTCTTAGTTTTCTCTCTTTTTATTTTTTTTTATTCCTAAAATTGTCTCCGTAATTCAACCATGGCTTCCTCTGTCGAAGAAGGTACTTGATTTATTTTTCTTTGTGTATATTTTGTGGATTTTTTTTTTTTTCTAATTGATGGGTATTTGGGATGCTTTGATTTTAGTTAGCGTGAATCTAGCGGATGAATCTTTCTACTTCCCTTTTTCGGGCTAATAAAGGGGAAAAGAATTTAATATGATAAAGTTTCTGATATTGAAATTCATTTTTTCCTTGTAAAAGTTAAGTTTATTAAGTGCTACAAATTTTTTAATTCAATTTGACTTGTGGGTACCTGCTTCGGTGATTCTGTTATTCATCGATCGGATCTAAAAATGGAATCTTTAATGGAGCTGAAGAAAATTCTGGGTACTTGATAGATTTTGCGATTGATTAGTTTGAGCTGAAGAAAATTGTGGGTACTTGTGATTTATTTGATCTTAATGGATTTTTTCTTTGTTTACTGTGTATAAATTTTGATTAATTGGGATGATGATTGCTTTTAGGAGCTGAGAGAGACCTTGAAAAAGGACTAATGAGTCCACAATTAAGCCAAAACCCATTTGGCGAGTCCTCACTAACGCCATCACCGTCGCCGTCACCATCTTCAACTGCAACAGCACCGGCTTTGGTGTTGTCCAACTCGGGCAAGCGCATAGACCAAGCGGGGAAAAAGAAGTATGTTAAACAAGTGACTGGTCGTCACAATGATACCGAGCTGCATTTGGCAGCTCAGCGTGGAGATTTAGGAGCAGTTAAACAGATTCTTGAGGACATAGTTTCCCAAATGGAGGGGACCTTAAGTGGTGCTGATTTTGATTCAGAAGTTGCAGAGATAAGGTCATCTGTTGTGAATGAGGTGAATGAATTGGGGGAGACTGCCCTATTTATAGCTGCAGATAAAGGGCATATTGAGGTTTTGAAGGAATTGTTGAAGTATTCAACCAAAGAGGGTCTTACGAGAAAGAACCGATGTGGGTATGATCCATTGCATATTGCTGCAGTCCAAGGGCATCAAGGTAATGATGTTGAATTTACATTTTTATTTGATCGTGTTAAGTTTGAGCGTTGTAAAATAGGAAATATGGCATGTGAAGTTATTTTATTTGTTTAATTTCAAGGATGCTGTTAGAACATATTCTTTGATATGTATAACTACAATTATCAAAGTACATACTGGTTGGTGGTTTACAATAATTGTAAGATGAATATAAATTGAAAATTTTCATCTTTTTATTATGTATAACTGCAACCATCAAAGTACATGCTGCTTGGTGTTTTACGATAATTGTAAGATGAATATAAATTGAAAATCTTTGATTTATGGCTTTGAGGACCAGTTAAAAGAAAGTTTTTTACTTGACTTGTTATATTTAATGTATTTAGCTGGTATGGTTTGTATTATTTAGTATTTAGCATGGCTAACCATCTTCAAAGCAGCCACATACAATCAAAGTTCTTGATAGATATTTTCTTAATGGAGTGTAGATTATTAGATTTTACTTCTGTATGGATATCATTTAAGAATGTGGTACTGTGATATTGAAGGGCCTATTTGTGTCTTATGTTTTGCCTTTGTCAGGTAAACGGTTTAGCATATTAAACAGTGATATTTCTTTTGGTTTTGTGAACTTAAAACTGTCTCAATCTAATAGTTACTACTGGTTGCAGCCATTGTCCAAGTGCTGCTAGATCATGATAACAGCTTAAGCCAAACATTTGGCCCATCAAAGGCAACCCCACTTATATCTGCAGCTACTAGAGGACATACAGCAGTTGTTAATGAACTATTATTGAAGGATGGTAGTCTGTTAGAGATTTCTAGATCCAATGGAAAAAATGCATTGCATTTCGCTGCTCGACAAGGCCATGTAGACATTGTTAAAGCATTGCTTGACAAAGATCCACAACTGGCTCGAAGGACAGACAAGAAAGGGCAGACTGCACTGCACATGGCTGTAAAAGGTCAGAGTTGTGAGGTGGTGAAATTGCTTCTTGATGCTGATGCTGCTATTGTAATGCTTCCAGACAAGTTTGGTAACACAGCATTACATGTAGCCACCAGGAAAAAGCGAGTAGAGGTATGTCTTTTCCTGTATTTTATTTTCTTTCCGTTAAAACTATAAGTGTTGTCATGGGCTGATGCGGTGTTTTTATCTTTAGCTATTATTCTGTGGGAGTTCCATCTTCTGAATGGTTAACAATAACAAGTATCATTTCTGTTTTATAGTCTACAATGTAAGTTAAAGCTGTGGTTGTCTCCTATGAAGTTGGATCAATCCACTTGGCCAAAATGTTAAAGTGTCTTTAGTTGCCTTGATATATAATTAGTGTCCCTTCCAATTTTTTTTCATTTGCATGTTCTATTGTTCTCTAAGTTTGAATTCTTTCAATTTGTTAACTTGTACTGCATATCTCTTTATTCTATTGTCTTCAAATCCAAATTTCAGCCACTTGATCCTTGCATATTCTGATTTGATCTCTCAGTGGTAATGTCTTTTTTTTTTTTCTTATTTCAATTCATTTATGAAAAATATTTTGTCTTGTATGTTAATACACCTGATATGTAACTATTAGATCTTATATGGTAGTACTGTGTAAATGGAGTACATCCTACTTTTTGAATGAGGATTGTTATTGCTTTTCTCTTTTTTTGATATGAGAAACAAGTTATGTTTTTCGTAAAATTGAGTGGAATGTAAGTTACAATAATCTTACATTAGTTTGAACTAGTATGTGGTGTTTTTTTATTTCCATGCATTCCTCGCTCATGATGGGGTATGGATTACTTTTTGGTTTCTATTCCCAAGTTTTGCTTAGTATTCAATTTTACTGCTTTTCTTGCAGATAGTGAATGAATTGTTATCCCTCCCGGACACCAATGTTAATGCACTAACAAGAGACCACAAAACAGCTTTCGACATAGCTGAAAAGCTTCCCCCCTCTGAAGAAGCCTCAGACATAATGGAGTGCCTTGCTCGCTATGGTGCTGTCAGAGCAAATGAACTTAACCAGCCAAGGGATGAGTTGAGAAAAACTGTTACTCAAATCAAGAAAGATGTTCATACACAACTTGAACAAACCAGAAGAACAAACAAAAATGTTCATAACATCTCTAAAGAGCTCAGGAAACTCCACAGGGAAGGGATCAACAATGCTACCAATTCAGTGACCGTGGTGGCAGTACTATTTGCCACGGTTGCTTTTGCAGCTATATTTACTGTGCCAGGAGGGGATGATGATCACGGGATGGCTGTTACAGTCCGCAGTGCCTCTTTTAAAATTTTCTTCATTTTTAATGCAATTGCACTCTTTACATCTTTGGCTGTTGTGGTTGTCCAAATTACCCTGGTCAGAGGTGAGACAAAAGCAGAAAAACGGGTGGTGGTGGTTATTAACAAGTTGATGTGGTTGGCTTCTGTGTGCACTTCTGTAGCATTTATTGCCTCCTCTTACATAGTAGTTGGCCGCAGACATGAGTGGGCTGCAATTTTAGTTACCGCTGTTGGGGGAGTGATCATGGCTGGGGTTCTCGGCACAATGACTTACTATGTGGTGAAATCTAAGAGGATTCGATCAATGAGGAAGAAGGAGAAGTCAAGAATGAGGAGTGGATCCAACTCATGGCATCACTCTGACTACTCCAATTCAGAGATTGATCGAATTTATGCCCTTTGATATGTGTGTTTGTAACATTTGGGAATCTTTAGGATTCTTGAGAGGATAAAAAATGTATGCTGAACAAGTCTGGAAAGAAGTATTCAGGCAGCCTCTCCTAATAACATAGGAAACTTTCGATATGAGCACATTCCTAATGTGCTTTTTGTCTATTATCAACATTTCTGCGCTGGTTCTGGCAAATTCAAATTACTGATGTTATCTGTGTATTGAATTTGCTGAAAACGGAGAATAAGGAAAAGTTGGTATGTAGTTTCCTCCATATATCTTGAGGACCATAAAGATATTAGTTCTTGGGTCTGCAAAAGGTAGCAAGATAGAGTTTCGAGGTTCCAGAATAGAAGGAAGCCGCTAGCTATAAAAATGGCAGTATGCTTATCATTTTAAGTTGCAAGAGATCAGATGAAGCAGCTTGCAAGGAGATATCCTATGGTGGCAGAATTCCTAATTTTCTGAAGTCTTGCAGCTACTTGTCTGTAATTGCTAAAATTTGCGTAGTTGTTGAGGTTGGCAGGAAGTCATTGCATTCTGCTTCTGAAATTATATGCGTAGTTCTCTTGCAAATCCTCTTGTTATGTAATGAAAGATCAAAATTAGGCAAATCTGATAAATGGGTGACCAACAATTCCCTAATCACTCTCTGTTAAAAATGCCCTTAAGTGGACCCCTTTTTTTGTTTAATCTGAGGCTGTATTTTTCTACAAAGACGCAGGACATTGCTTGGCTGACTGAAACAAAGGCCATTTTCAGTCCAAATGCTTTTAATCTGGACGGCGGAGTGAACATGAAATTATGTTTATATTCACGTGCCAAAGGGCTCCACGAATTCGGATGTACAGAAGAATTGGACAGTATTAGGAGAAAAGGACATGAATGATGACCAAATTGCAACAACATTTCATATAACCACTCATAGCAGGCGGACAAAAAGTAATCAATAACAAAGCACGATTCTGGCCTGTGGTGTTTGGAACCCGGTTTGGTTTTTGATAATTATTTATATGGAATATCCCATCAGTTTTTAAATTGTTTATTTTTTTAATTGGGATGTCCAGAAGGGGTGTCCTTAGCAATACTCTGGGATTGAAACATTTTCATTGTTGGGCATAGCTGGGCTCAATGGGCTTAGGGTATACTATATGCACCCGGCATATTTCTCTTGATTCCTGCTGCAAAAAAAGATTCTCCCTGGGAAGTCAGCTGCGAAACTGATTTAGAATATCATCTCTGTCGAAAAATGCAAGGCAAAATCAGGTAATATGTGCTGGTTTTCATAGTAAACTTGTAGTTGACGAGAAACAGAAGTTGATTGTCAATTTTGTATTTGTTTGTCTAAAACAGTTCATATTCATGTGATCACCGATGGTCTTTGAAAGGGGCAACATTTCATTCATCCATGCATGCTTAATGAATGTCATACTACTACTGTAGCGTTCTGAATCCCAAGTAAACTGTTAAATCGATATGTTCTTCCTTCTAAGCAAAGCAAAAGCTCTTGCAGGCGAAAGTTCTCTCTCTCTCTTTTTTAAAAAAATAATAAAAACAAAAATTGGGCATGCCCATTTTATTTCAGAATGTTCGTTCTGTTTGGCTCAGCCCATGATTTCATCACTGTACATTTCTGAAATCAGGCACTGCTATCATACAAGAGAGATACTCAATTATTAGATAGCCACAACTCTTGTAAACATAGTGGTGTACCCAAAGCAAATGGTTTCTAGCAAGTTAATAGGTATATCAACTAATAATCTTCTACTTAATCTTATGCAAAATCTGGGGACATTTGAAAAAGAAAAGAAAAATGGCAGGAAGAGGACAAACTGAAGCGATTGAGTGTTCCAGCTGTATGTGAGGCCTGCCCACCCATTTTTTTCTTTGCTTGCTTGCAGACATCCATGGAAATTGGGTGGGGGAAAAGCCATTCTTGTTATATGGTTATCAGTTTCCCTTTAGTGCTGAACATCATCAATTAGCATCTTTTCACTGCTTACTTTGAATCTAATCCTGTCAAAATTCTGACAGACAACTTTACTTAGTTTGAGGTTGAGTACACCCCACTATAAAAATCACACCCGAAAAAAAATCCAGCCACCTGAAAGACTGTTTGTCTGCACTTTGTAGATTTCCTTTCCTTCATATTTTATTGTCGATTCAACAATCAGTGCATGGACAAGGAACCGACGTTGTCTGTTTTGGATAATAACATTCCAGTCTGTGAATTTTTGATGTCTTAACAATTCAGGACATAGTTCATCTATTTAAAATAAATAATTTTTTTGACTCTTTTGAAGTAGTTGAAGTACCCTATAGTCTTAAGTAATAAATTATAATAAAATAAGGGTTTTTTTTTTTTCCATTAAGGATCAACCAGGGACTTATTTGTTATATTTGAAAAAAATATATTTTTTTTGTTAAACATAAAAGTTAGGGACCCTACCATTACTATTCAATTTTTTTTAATTGCTTAGTGAAAAGAAAGATAATGTAAAATATTTTGAACTTAAACAGTTGTCCTTTAGTGGCTCTAAGAGGCAGACATGTGGGTATGTGGTATTCATAGTGATGATTACCTCTGTTATCCGATGATTAGCTACAGCATAATCATGATGGTCTTCACCTAATTTAAGTTATTTTCGCAATTATTTATAATTCAGGGGAGCCATGTCGACTCTGACATATTTCTAAGAAATGAGGTTCATCTCTACTTTACAGGTAAGCTATGTAAAATTGTTTGTATACCATATGTGGTTTTCTCAGGTTCAGATATCAGTGTTCAATCTTAATACATGGCTGGTAGCAATTTGAGGCTAAATTACCAAGTGTTATGTACAAATTTGCATACGATTGGTATAAAATAATGACTGATGTAAGTTATGGGATGTGTTCAATACTTCCATCCATTTTGTTTTCTTATCAATACAAGCTGTTTCTAAGTAAATGCTCTTAAGAATACATGTTTACACATTCTTTTTTATTGTTATCATTTGGAAACAGCAACATATGTGTCCATTATTGGTACAGTAGTAAATTTTTCCTGTAAAATTCTATTGAAGGCAATAATTTCTGAAACAGTTTCTTCCATCATATACTGTGAAAGATCTGTATATAAATCTATCATATCTTGGTTTTGATAGTTTCAGGAATTGCTGCTCATCAATTTAGCATTTACATCACAATCGAAGATATTCTTGATACTGAAGTCATGGAAGTTGAACTTTTTCCTATAATTAAATTTATGATGTGTTGTTAAAATACAATGGAAGTTGAACTTTTTCCGATACTTAAATTATGGAGCGTTGTTAAAATATATGAAGTGAATCGTGCACTGCAGTAGAAGGATGAGCAGGAAGAAAATTCCAAGTGGCTTCAGAACAGTTTGTGTCACAGTTTCTTGTCTTGGAAAATGACTAGCAATCATTTTGTGGTGTGTGTAAGATTAAAGACATCCATCAACTTAGATTATTGGTTAAATTCCTAATTTGAAGGTTTTAAGTTTGGTTATGAGAAGTACTTCATCACAACTACTAGATATTCTAGTTGAAGAAAGACATCTAGAAAGTTAAAATTTCAGCACAAGCATGGATAATTGCTGCGCGGAATCAGAACATGCCCATTGTCAAAACCATGAAAGAAGAAGAAAAAGAACACATGAGAAACCAATCAAAATTTATGAACTTTGTCCTTGTTTTTTCCTCTTTCTTTCTCTTTAACCCCTGCAAACGTCTGCACTTACTTGATCTTCAAAAGCTGTTATTCTGGAAGTTGACAGCGAGTGGAACCCAACTTCACTAGGTCTTTCTTGAATTTACCAGCTGCTGAGATTGTTTGCAATGTGCGATTGCTCCCTGAATAGAACTCTCAATCTCTGAATAAGCACTGCTACTACTTCTCTTCAGAAATTGCAGCTCATGGAAACTGTTAGAATCATTTGAGCTTGAAGAAGAAGAGGAAGAACCGGAAGAAGACGAAGACTTGTTTGTCGAATGGCGTTTGATAACCATGGAGAATGATCTCCTATGGCAACTGCTAATTTTCTCGGACGTCTTTTCCTTATCAAAGCTTCTCATTTGAGTAGCTGAAGTTTGGAATTTTTCCTTCTGGATTTGACCAAATGTATATTTCGTTGCTAAATTTGTGTGGTTATTCAAACTCTCCTTGGTTTTTGAAAGTGCTCCTTCATCTGCAACTTTTGAGGCAGCTGTGCAGGACTCATGCGAGCAACCTGATTTACCAAACAAAGACTTGAGGTAAGCCCTGGAAGCTTTCAGCTTTGATCCAAGTGAGGATTGCTTGATCAACTTCAGCTTTTTGGTCCAGGATTTTTTCGGATTTAAGCCACTAACTTCAGTTGAATACTCATAGAAGTACTCATTTGGATTCAGCTCTCTACTAACCTGACAAGATTCAGCAGGGGAGACGTTACATGATTCAAATGGGGTACTAGTATTTGTTGGTGTTGGGACAGTAGTTGTCATCAATGGAGTGCTATAGAAATCTTCAAATGCATCTTTACTGTTATCATAAGAATAATTTGTGTTCTCCAGGAGTTTTTCAACCATCTGTAAACGTGGAGGAAGATGAAGCGGAAGAAGCTTTCCTTTGTAGAAAAGCTCATCAGCTGGAGAAGTTGTTGGTTCTTTTTCCAAATGAACTGAAGACATTTGGAATTCAAACTCTCTGGCATGAGGAGGAGAACTTATGGACCGACTAAAGAAATTGGAGTATGAGCTAACTTCCATGTCAATGTAGTCATCATCTGCAGGATCATATGACTGCAAATTCACAGCCATTTTCAGGTAAATCTCACTCTATTGGTAGGATGACAGAAAATAAAAATCTCTCTTGTACAAGATAAGCAAATGAGGGAGCTGAGCTTTGTGAGAAAAGAGTGAAAGAAGTTTGCACCATTTAAAAGAGTGGATGTTGGTTATTGTCAGAATATTGAATGCTTCCAAATATAAATTACAGAACACTTTGGGAATTTTTTTCTAATGGCCCCGCACTGACCCATGTCTGCATTTCCTTTATCTTTGAAATTAAATATTTGTGTTTCCATTTCTCTTTTCACACTACAAATATTAGATTGAAAGTCCCATCTCTCTTTTATTTATTCATTTATTTTCGTTCTTTATGTAATAGGAATAAGAGAAGAGAATGATAAAAGATTTTCGGAAAGTGAAATTATGCAGTTATATATACTAATCTCTTCCCTCTCATGGTGGCTCAGGTTTCTTGCAAAGTACTTTAGCTAACATCATTAAGACTTAATTATCTTTGGGACCAGAACTAATCCATTGATTGCAATCAAAGTACAGAAACTTGATGCTTCAAAGTGGTAAAATTTTTATCAGAAGGCCTGCAAATTCAAAAGCTGGGTAGGCAATCATGATTGACCTCTAGTACCCCATTTTATTATCATCTCTTAAATGATTAACAGGATTATGGTCTAAGAAGGAGAATTCAAAAGGTGATGCACCTATACAGGGACTAGGTTTAGGCATTATTGAGCAGAGTTGTGTGCAAACTAAATAATTTCGAAACAATGTTACCCGAAACTCATGCAGATTTCAATGTTTTAAAATGACACACTATTGTTGAAATAGATTAGTTTAAAACCAAGTAAATGCTGTGAACTGTGTTAGAGAGAAGTGCATATTATATTTGGAGTATAGGTCACAGTGAATCTCACTAAGAATCAAGGAATAGAAGCCCCAGAGTCTGATACCATTTTCTATTTCACTAGTTACTTGCTTAAAACCAAGAGCGTGCACAAGAAAATAATTAGATATTTCTGGTATCTTCTGCAGCCCAGATCTCAAAAACCTGGTTTCCTGCATTCTCCATGTATTATTAATATTTATTGGGTTCCATCTGTGTGCCCCATGGCTAATAAAAACATAGAAGCTTGTAAAAGTTTTCCTTTCTGCTAAGTAGAATAACAGCTAAAGAATCACTTTAGACTTCGCTTGGTTTTACTGCTTTTACTGGATTCCTGGGTCTTTTTGTTGATTTTTGATAAAAATATTCCCTTCGGAATTAGGGTGTCGTGGCTTTTAAACCACAGCTGCTGCTATTAACCAAGTATTTACTCTAAATATTTCAGTAGCCAGCAGCCAAGTATGACAACTACAAACATAGCCTAATATCAATCATTCGTCTTTTTCAGCTTCAGCTTTTTTGCCAATACTTGCCATCGTTTTTTAACTTGGCATGCATTTACACTAAAATGACACGAGTAAGAAAATTTAGAGGAGAATATGAACTGTTAGCATTATAAGAAAACAACACATCATCCGACAGTTGGTGGTGGGAAAAGGAAATTGTGGATGGAATGTCTGCAAAGCTCGGGACTTATTTTTATCTTCTATTTCTTTTTAACACACTTCCCATATTTAAGTTCTTATCGGCTTATTTTTAACCACTAATTGTAAAGCCAAAAGAGGTTTCTTCCCTCCTTTTTCATAACCCAAGCAGTTTCTTATAAATTGGGTAACCCACCAGCATTAACAAAAGCAGAAATTGCAACTGCTCATGGAACAGTTCCAGGCAAAACCTTTTGGGAAGTCATTTTAGAAACTAAGCTTTGAAGAGATTTTGCATGGAGGGCTCCAAGCCCACTAGCTTCTGTATCCTTGTATTGAAAGCATAGCAGGCAGTGAACGATGATGTTGTTCCTGTAAACATGAAACAAATTCCAACTCCCTTTTCAGGAAACCGCTTTGACAAGTCTTTAAAAGAAATAAAAATTGTTTCGGATTGACAATCACCGAACATTTAACGAAGATTTAAATCATATTTTGCACTTTGTTCCTTCATTCCTGTACGTGAAAGCATGACGGGTCACCTTCTCTTTAGCTAAGAATGGTGAAATTCTCACTCAGTTATGCCAGCATGAGGGAAAGTTCAGCAACAAATGGCCAAATGCTTTATGCCAAATCGCTCAACCACAAGAATTCATAAGCCTTTTGATATGGAAAAATTGCTGTTGAAACAGTGAAAGACCTAACATGAACATCCATAGAAAGCCTTTCATTCATTAGTTTCATCAACTCCATAGTACAACATACAAGGTTTCTTAATTTACAGAAGAATGAATAAATAGACACTCCAGCCGGTGTTACATGGAAGTTACAGAAAAGCCAGTGATCTAAAATGCAGCTTTTGGAGAGGTCAGATACAGATTTATAACATATTTATTTGTGCTTGATTATCAGACTTTTATATCAAGGATCAGTCTGTTGGCAATATTGAGCTATTTGCTCGGTGCTGAATCACCAGTTTTGAATTCACGTTCAAGTTCATCAAATTCCCAGTCACCGATTTCCTCACCTGAGTAGTCTTGTCCAACCTTCCCAAACTCAGACTCAAACTTTGCTAATTCTGCTTCAGGGTCTAGAAACTGCTCTGACTTCTGAGCAGATTTCTCAGGATGCCTGCTTATCTCAGGTTTTTGCGTTGTAGTTTTCTGTATAGGAGGATTAGTAGGACTTCCTGGTGTCTTCTCCTTCGATGAGGCATCAGCCTTTGGGGTTGGAGTCTCCAATACTAAATTTGGTCTCTCAATAGATTCAAACTCCACTCTTAACTTTTCTATATCATCAAATAGCTCTTTAACACTTGGATCATCTTTCCTGAATCATAAAGGGAAGACTGATTGAGCACTCCAATTTGAGGGAATATAACACTGACAACAACAATTCATAAGGAAGAAGAAAAACAAATAAACAAAACCAGAATATATACTTCGAATTTGCTCCGCGTTGAGCATAAAATTGCTCTTTCATGTTATCTACTACACTGAAGGTGGTGATGATCTGAAATGAGGCAACAAAATCAACACAAAAGAACTCAGACAAAAATATAGTTGTCAGTAGAAGCAGGAGATGACAACTCTTTAAGGCCAGCAAAGGATTAAGCATATAGCTATATATTTCTAATCCACTTTCCTGGTTCCATGTTACTGCAAACATAAAAGCAAAAGAAATTGCAGACTGTGTGATGGTAATGCCCATCTACAAATTTGAGATGGCAAACTTGGGTAAAATTTTTATAAAAGGTGAAACTAAAGGAAGAAGAGGGAAGGGGAAAATAGTCATGCTGCAAAGATAGGAACTAAATAACATGTTATAATATGATAAATAAGCAAACATGTGCGCATTTTAACTCAAGCACATTTTTACCTTGGCTTCATAGTCCAGATATTCCTCCTCAAGATTTTTCCTTGGGTTTAATTCTTTTGCTTCCTCATTATCTGCACCAGATTTCTTTGTTGACCTGTGTCATCAGGGGAAAAAAAAAAATAAAGGAACTGCATAATAAAAGGTGAAACCATTCCACTGCAAAAGAATGCATTACCCTCCTTGCAAATTCTTTAGGTTCTCCACAAATTTCTCAATTCGAGAGATAGAAGGCCCCAACTCTTTCTGCACAATTTTACATGGTTGCATTCCAAAAGGAAACAGCTAAGAGGGAGATAGATTTGTTCAAACTTTAGGTGCAATTTATGGATAAATATTCTTTATAAAGAATATGAATACCTTGTAAGCAGAGAGAAGAGAAATGGCCAAGTTCAAAAAATAATCCCCATGTTGCTCCAACTCATCACTTGAAATTGCAAACAAGAATAAGTATTAATCAAAAAGTTAAGCTATTGTAAAATATAGTAGATAAGAAAGAACTAAGAGTATAGCTAAGAATATTTATGCTCCAAGTCAAACAGTCCTAACTAAAACATTAATGGCCAAATGCAATGACACAGAGTTGAAGCACATACGTGACCTGCTTATCCTTTATTTCTGTATGCGAGCATTGAAGAACCCAAGCATCTTCCAAAAAGTTAATCCATGTACTCAGAACATCTGCTTCCACCTTACACGCAGCAATGGATTTCAAGAGCTCGTCTTCCTACGCAGTACGAAAAAATTGGAAAAGGATAATTCAGATATAGAATGATACAAGGGGCCAGAAAATGCATATTATGGAGGACCTCCTATACATTATCTTATTCGAATTCAGAAAGAAATAATGGAAGAAGTATCTAAACCTTTGTTTTCAAGTGCTCAACAATCTGATTGTTAGCTTCATCAAATTGTTCCCGCTCTTCCCTAGCATTGCGAAGGCGTGCTTGAGCAGCAGCCAGAGAAATATTAACCTACACCATATAGGGCAGTCTTAAACTGTTCACAACCAATGAACTAATGAAGGATCACAAATCTAATGAAGCCTCATAAACTTACAAAGCGATGGTGACCAGTCCCTCATAAATACAATTTCAAACATCCCTTTGGGGAAAAAAAATTGGTATATACATTAAATGCAGACATGAGTATCCACTCTGTAAATGTTGAAAAGCCCTTACCATAAAACTGGTTTTTCCAACCAGATCATTACAGTAGCAATGTTTATAAAGCACCTACTAACTAACATGTTAACTTTTTGATGATGTTATCCAGTAACTATAGTCGTACAGTAGCACAATTGGTAGCATAAGTAAATAAGAATGCGGCACAAAGAAAAAGAAAGAAATGAGGGCACTACACTTGTATTTTATTAGGAGTCAAATAACACGAGAACATGTCCACACAGAAGTGTGTATCATAACTCCAGACAATCACAACTAACAACTAAATATAAAGAAGACGGAACAGAAAGACCTTTTTCAATTCAGCTTCAAGATGATCTCTTTGTTTTTCAAGTTCTGCAATCTCAGCTCCAATTTCCTGGAAACCAAACATGAAAAAAGGAGCTCAATTTCCCTCTCTAATTGAAATATCTGAGTCAATTACTGAGCTTAACTTCCTACAAACACTTCTAATTCTATACAACAATGCATGAGTTATATGATGGTAGCTAGAGATAACTCACTTACCCAAAATCTTTTACATTGTAAACTAAAATTGCCAAGGAGTCTAATACTCTTCCTATCTCTGTAATTTAGCAGTTCCTAAGGGGCAAGATCAAAGAGGTAGTAAATTACCTTCTCTTTTTCACCAGCTTCACTTGCCTTGACCACACGAACTTTCAGTGCCTCCTCTTTCTGTAATCTGCCAATCACAGCATTTAAAGATATCAATAACAGAAAAATTACAAGGGTCGCCATCATATCCACACAATAATTTCGACGTCCACCCAGTCATCTTTGATCATAATGGAAACCATTGTTATTGTTTGTCTTGATAACAAAAGCTAACCTTTTTATCATTAAAGATGAATAATTAAAATACTAGTCCAAACAATTATCTTTGTACAGGTTACCATAAATTGAAAGTGCCAAAGAAAGAGGCAGCCCACCCTGACAGAAAGCACATACAGAGCATGCAGAAGGACAAATTATATGCCAAATATCACAAAAACCATCACCGTGGTCTTTGCAACAAATAATTCCTCATTCACAAGCAGGTTTTAAATGCAATCCCACATCTGCTTTTACAGTAAACTGCTATGATTCATGATTTTACTCCACATTAAATTAAGACAAAAAAGGGGAAAAAAACAGAAAACACAAGGAGGAAGGAATATTAAAAGAATTAACAAGTGAACCAACCAATATGATCAACACAGAAAGGTCAAGGGATTTTTGGATAATCACACATATAGAGTGATTCATTCACACAATTCAAGGGAAATCTAGGGTAGTCATCTTACTGGCTTTTAAAGTTGCACAGATAATATGCTAACATTCAGCAAACTAAGCAGGTTGGACAGGATATGCATTTGCTAACTAGCTTGCCTGCACTCTCCTATGATTTACTTTATTCCCATAGTACACAAATTTAGCAAGAATTGCTTGACACTCCAAAAATTGGGTAAAAACTGGGAGTTGTTTACATCTTATCCTACATTAAGTAAAAAAAAAATACCTTTGATCTGCAATGCGCTTCTCAGATTTTGATGAGGAGTTGACAAGAGACTCTGATAACACTTTCAACTTGTCAACCTGATCATATGAACAAGATAACAGGGGTACCAATGAATTTAGGCAACAAAAGAATTCAGCATTAGCTGTGATAGACATTACATCTTTGTCATGTCTTTATCCACAAATTATAAGCTTAAATGGGCCAAAGATAACATGCCATAGTAATAAAAAATTTGCAAAAACACGTGCAATAAACTAAAAACAGAAAACAAGGAACCAAGAATAAACATTGCTTATTAAAGCATAACCAAGGAACAATTCAATAAGCAACAAAAAGCACACCTTTTGAGCATGTATCTCAGGAGAGTCTCCATTGCTTAAAAATTTCTTTTTCAGCAAAAGCCCTTCCAATCTGGAACAAACTCTAATTCGAGCAAGTGCTTCTTTCAGATCCTAATATTATGAAGAAAGATTGGTCAGATTCATGGTCTATAGCTTCCCATACAATTAAAGGGTTCAGAAATCATTATCCATGCAAACATATACGCATATCAACAGTAGTTACCCCAATCTACAGTCCAGTAATTTGGACCTCAAAAGGATATCAGATTTAGAAGTGATTTCTAAGCTGGGTAGGTTCCATGGAGATCAAGCATTCTCATTTTCTTACCTAAAGATTTCCTAGGGGCAACGTAGAGGAAAACCCATACAATGACTATGACTTAATCAAGAAGAAGAAGATAAGCTTATAATTTCTGAACAACACAAAAAAACAATAACTGAGCAATCAGAGTACTAGACCAGAATAATTAACCACAAAAAAAAAGTTCTATAATGCTTTGTCTTATCTGCAGTTAAACTGACTTGGTATGATCTTACCTTGAACGTTTCTGTTCATAAGTATTTCAACATCACACAAGAAGATAATATTGATACCAAAAAAGAAGGTAAATAAAAACAGGTTATCAAAATAATCAAGTTCACCTCTATGGTCGCCTTAGTGGTTTCTTCAGATGCTTGTTCGAGACCTTCATTTGAAGGCTTCTGCGAAGCATTCATCTCTTCAAGTTTTTTCTTTAGACGAGACACTTCTGTATCTATTCTGCAACCGGAAACCACAACAAAAGAGGTTAGGAAGAAATAATTATTCTGTCTTTTTCACTTCAATGAATAACCATATGCTTATAAAGCACTCCATCCATCCAATTCCTCAAAGTTTGGAATGATAAATCAGGGAAGTGGAACAACAACAATTTGAACCCAAGGGGGGATGGAAACATGTCATTAACTTATCATAGAATGGGACTCAAAATAACCAAGAAAACAATATCAAGGTCTCCCAAGGAGTGGATATTTCTTTCACCTTAAGATGTTAGTAGACAGGAAAATATTAGGCACAAAGCGACTACTTGGCACCATGCAAATTGAACACATGAAGGCATGAGCAAAGTTACAAACGATTTTAGGGGGTTTTTGATGTTCCCACAATGGAAACCTTGTCTCTTTTTCAGAAGAATAAACCATTTGAACATATACATACAGAAAATTGAATTTATAGCAATCACTCATCTTTGAGAACGCAAATCAAGAGGGGAAAAAAACTTAGTCAAACAGCACCACATTCAACAAATATATATAAAATTCCAAAGGAGGAAAATTTCATCATCGCACCACAAACATATACAGAGATGTTGTATCTATTGGAGTCACTGAGCAAAACAAAAACGAAATATCTACAACCTATATAAAAGCCCAGGCTAACACCTCAAACCAATATGCAATGAAGAAGAGAGAGTGGAAAAGAAACATTGAAAAAAAAGGGTTGAAAAGCTTCTCTTGTCATAACACCTTTCAATATCGGCATTAAGTTTCAAACCCGTAATAGCACCTTGTGCAAATTGAAGCAATTCCTCTCGCTTGACCTACATATTTACCATCAAAAAAACAGCAAGAAGAAGAAGAAATAAGAGGTCAAGTCAGCAATCAACAAGAACAAAAAAAAGAAGAAGAAGAAGAAGAAGAAGAAACTTCCATGCAGAGATTAGATAAGTTAGCCATAACAATTAGACTGAGTGAAAGGTCTTCCAAAGGTCTCGCTGGTGCCCCATTTTCTCATTCACTGATAAATATCTGAGTAACAGCATTTTGGGTTACATTTGGATATCTAGTCTAGGTCAAGAATGCTAAATTATTACAATGGATATTTTTAATCTTGGAATAATCACATATCCATTTGCTAAGCACAGCACATTTTTCCCAAAGTCACATATTTGGTCCCAAATAAAGAATCATAAGTTTTCCCATACTCTAAACACTAGCCAAATATTCTTACAAGACACCTATCTGGTATAAATTGGGTGAAATTTACAAGTTTTCCCATGCTCAAAACAATTGTTAGACATTTTGTATGGTTATTGTGTTTAAGGGCTTTACCAGTACTTCATCTTGGTAGCGTGTGATAGCAGTAGCTAGATCTTGTATACTGCTTGTGATTGCATTATGAACCTCTTTTCCTCCAGTAAGGCAAAGCCTGCAAATAAGCACATTATAAGTGATAAAGAATCATATCCATTTCAGCCATCTCCAATAATTGGTTAGTCACACCTTGTTTTATATACACCCCAAGGAACTCAATAAAATCTCCAATGAGAAGAAAATAAACTCAGAAACAAAACATAAGCACTGCCTTATCATGCAAAACTAACTAATAAGAAAACCTAAGCTCTAAATTTGTGAATTTTTAATCCAACAACACCCTAAGCACACACTCTGACTTCCAGATCACAATCAGGAAACAATTATTATGATAGTAAATAACTTACCCAAACATCTCCAAGAGCAAAGAAATTTCCTCATCATTTGGTGGTTCAAGAATCTGAATAATTGGAAAGAGTTAACCTATGATTAAACTCCATAAAACGATTCATTAAATGAAGAAACCCAGTTAGAACCACAATGATAATCAAGGTCGCATGATTGCAGAGCAAAAAAATAAAAAATAAAAAACCATCTAGGTAAACAAATATTCCAAGCCAGTCAATATCATAGCATGACCACCATAAAATCATAGGTACAAATTATCATGGGACAATTTAGATGTGTTCAAGTTAAATACTCTAGTTTTAAATACAAATAGCATTAATCATTTATCTCGTGCAATTTAACAATGTTTGTACTCCAAAATATTAGTTTGTCCTTGGAGATTCACAAACTCTTCCTTTTTTTTTTGGCGGTTGGGGGGGTGCCCCTTTTTTGTTGGAACCTTGACAGCACAAGGAATTTTTATTAATATAAACTTGAAAAACTACTTAGTTTAGTTGTGGGATAGAGGGGGAATAGCATAGAAGATTGCTACTATCTCCATTAAATTTGAACACAACATCATGGATACTTTCCACCATTTGTAGTCAAATAATGCCAACTCTAAACATCAAATACGTTTTCATCAGTTGTGTTACTCCAGATATGCTTGCACTTTCACTCATTTATCTAGACATTTTTACGATTAAAAACTTGTCACAAACATGCCAAGCATGTGCAACTGGCTTTTAAGCTGACTTATGAATCTCCATTACAATCAAATAAAACTTACATGGACTTCTCTACTTAGCTATCTTTCGCAGCAAATAAAAATTTCCACTTCCCTATTATTCGTTTTCTTTCCTCAATTAGCTCATCTACAGAACATTTATATTTCATAGGAATGTGAGAAAACAGGTCTTAGACTCAGAATCCTTACTCCTCAGAAATCAGCTTTTTATATGCTTCATGCACATCCACACCTTAAGAATACTTACTAAAAATGATACTTGCAAAGGGTGTGCACCATGTTTACTATTATATAGATCATATTCCCAATTAATTTAAACAAAGGAATAAACATGCCTTTCTTCAACCGATTCAAATTTGCAAGTACATGTCAACGCAAGTCCACACAAATTATTCAGATTACTTTAGCGTACCATGGACAATGCTATGCCCTCGAGAGCCTGACTCTGAAGAAAAACATCGCGGAAATTCAATGGTTCACCCCCAACATCAGAGTCATAATATAGAACCTATCCATAATAACAAAATGTCAGAGAATCAATTTTGGAGGAAAAAAAATATAGCATTGACAATTTAAAAGAAATGTGAAAAGTTAAGTAAAAGATACTCAAAACAAGTTAAGCTCACCATAGTCGTTTTTTTGGGACCATCCTTTGCTTCATCAGTTGCATGATGTTGCTCAAGCATCTTCTCTTTATCTTCGGTGAGAGGTCCATATGATTTCTCAGCTTGTTTCAGCACAACCAACCATCTTCTCAGCAACATTACCCTTTCCGGGCCCCTACAAGAGATAGCAGCTTCCTCCAATCTTTTTACAGTTTGCTTCACACTTCTGAAATTCCGTTGCCCCTTCATAGGCATACAACTAAACAAGTTACACGCGCTACATTTTAAACTAAATCGACAAGTATTAAGCTTCCAATACACAAAAGATCTACCATGTGTCATACATTTCATCATAATTACATAAACAAAAAAAAAATGATTACTTTTTCCATTTTGTAAAATTAGAAAGAAATAATAAGATTATTATGCACATAACTCCGTATAAAAGCATGTTTAAATTTGTTAAACAGAAACCACAGACGCTCTCTCTGAGCAATTCGAGGCAGCTATATTTTCCATAAAAGATGAAAACATATTGTTTCTAGTAAACGATAGGTCATAAAGCCATGATCCAAGCGAAAATCAAACTAGAGCTGAAAGCGAAACAAAGGAATGACAACAATGAAATTACAATGCGATCCTGCAAGATTTTGGCTCCTTCGGCAACGGCTTGACCGGCTTGTTGAACGACGGTGTCGGCGTAGTTTTTGACGGTGCGCGTCAGGTTATTCTTGTTCCCGACCTCCACCGCTTTGCTCATCGCATTCCGCAACCACGACATCGTTTGACTCTTCTCTTACTTTCTTTTTTAATTATATTTTATCAATAAATGAAAATCGAAAGCTCTAAACAAATAAACCCAAAATTTAATACAGGAAAGACTGTTGTTTCTTTTTTTTTTTAATGTTTTAATGGAGAAATAACGCATGGATTCTCTGTTTGTTTCTCTGGTGCTTCTGGGGTTGAAGAAGAGGGGGGAAATGCAGCAGAATCAGCGTGGATAGGTTGGGATCGGCCACGTCGTTTTTCCGCCAGTGAGGTGTCGTTTTGCTTGAGTTTTAAACCGAATCACCTACTAGTCTATTTTTTTGGGTTATCTTTGTGAACTTTTATTTTTTTAAATAAAATTATATTAATTAATAAAATATTTTTCAATGGGACCTTCAGATGTTTTTCTTTGAAAAAAAAATCAAAAATTTTATTTACACTTAAATATTTTTAAATACTTATAATTTTAAAATATTTATGCGCTCACTAAATTAGAATATAACTAAAATTATTAAAATAGTCTATATTTTTTTTATAACATCTCGTTATTTATTATAAAATTAATTATATTTAAACATGTTAAATAAAATTAAATTGAGATCGAAGATGACAATACCCAGCTTGTTGCCATCACTAATCATACCCCGCATTTTAAATTTTTTTATTTTAATTAACATGGCATTCGTTAATTAAAATAAAAAATAAAAATTAAATAATTTATTTTTAAAATTAATTATCTAATTAATTATTTAATATAAAATAAAACTTAAAATATGCTATGTTATTCTTATTATGTTACTATTTATATTATTATAAATTAAGGATGAATATGATAATGTTGATTAATGGTATGCAATCCTTGTTTACAAATCATGGTTGGTAGGTGGTAATTATCTAATCGTGCTGATGCTGACGCCTAAATTAATAAACATATCCAATTAAAGGGAATGTCATTATCAGATTATAGCCGAACACATTGAACTTGTATTTTGGATCATATACTTTGGTATTAACCTTGATCTATAAATCCCCTGCTACACATTGTATTATTGTTAGGACATAAATAAAAGTATTAAAATGTCACTTTTCTTTTACTAAAAGATCATCCTTTATGTTAATAACTCGTTATTGTGAATGATAAAATTTAAATTATAATAAGTGAGAATTTAACAAGAAATTATAAAAATATAATAAATATGTTTAAAATTAATTAAAATAATAAAATTCTTTATTTAGTCTAATAAAAATTATAATTAACTTATAAATAATTGATAAAATATTGTATATTTAAATTCATTATGATAGGTATAAAACTTTTCATTACATTAATTATTTTTTTTAAAATTTTAATAGCCAAGTCACATCCAGACCAAACTTGCACCATTTTTCCCTTACAAATATATATAATAAAATTTAATAATTTTATGAATAATAATTTTAAAAATTTTAAAATTTATTAAAAAGAATACATTTTAAATGATATACGACGAATATAATATAAATAATTTTAATAAATATAAAAAATATAAAAAATATTTTATCTAACAAAATGTTGTTGAATTTTTGAACTTTGAAAAATATGGAAACACCTAATTATTCAAGTCATAATTATGGTTTGGTTGAGTTAGTAGACAAAATTTACAATACACAGAGACAGAAGAAATACTTCATCGCTTTGCAACTAATTCTTACACGGTATTTGAATTGACTTTTTCAAATTCACACCCAATTTGACACGTTTTCTTTATTCTCTCAAGTCAAAACTAGTGAAAGCCAAAACAAGTCCATGATCAAAAGCCCATTTGCAACCCAATGGTAATGGACCCTGAATTTGTGTGACGTGTCATCTTTTCTTCGGTTGCAATAAAATAGGGCGCAGAGGATAGCGTCAGGTCCCTTGAATTACGCACAGTAACGGTCGTTGGCGAAAACGCGTATTAGAAAGTAAAGTTAAGTTGGTGACGACGATGAAACAAGACAGTTTTGATTAATGTCTGCTCTGCTATCATTTCATACGTTTGTGGATCGCATAAACATTCTCTACGAAGCATGTTAAGATACTTCTTACCATTCCTTAGCCTACCCCACAGTGAATCGAAGACACCAAAACAAGGCCATGTTTGGTTTCACTTGAAAAAGAAAAATTACATCCTTTTCTTTGTCACCAAAACTATACAAAAGCAAATTTTTTTAATAAAAAAATTTGCTTTAAAAAAGAAAAAATTGCAATATTTTTGGAGAAAGAATAGTTATTTTTGGAAATTAAGAGGATTATATAACTCTAATGAAATAAAGCCAAACGAGGCATGGGCAAATCCAACTAGTGGGATAATGAAATATCGATAAGCCTAACGTGCATCAACTTTCAGCGTCATGTGATAGACGCTTTAAGCCATCTACTTCACATAACAGCTGTCTCCAATTAGACGCCTGTCTCATTCAAACCTCTCCGATCTGCTTTTACTTCTCTGTAATCTTTTCATATTTTTTTGTTTTTTTTATTTAAGTTCCGGGAATTTTTCAAAACCAAGACGTTGCGCGCAGGACAAAAAGTATTGTTGGGTCGCTTTTTGTTTTGTAATTGCTGCACCTGCAGCGTCTAGTTGCAACAGTTTTTTATTTTAATGTCCTCAATTTAACTGGAAAGCATAAGCGAGTTGACGAAAAGCTTATGAGTTTGTGGTGTTTGTAGCCTTGGTCATTTGGATTCTTCTCCTTCTTCATTCATTTTCAGGTGATTTTGAAGTTGACCCTTTTGTTTAGTCATTTCCTTTCTATTGTACTTGGTTTCGGTTATGTTGAATTTATAATCTCAATTCTGTTTTTCAATTTCCTGTCATAATCCCAGCTTCCAATTCTTCTACAATTTCTTTTTTCTCTATAATCTGAGCTTTGCTTTTCAGTTTCTTGTAATTGCATCGGCTTTACCAATTCTTTGCAGTTTCAGGTCACAACATCAACTTTGCTTCCTGCTATTTTTGCAATCGCAATCTTAGTTTTGGTTCAAGCCATCTTTCTTTTTCAGTCTTGCTCATGGTGAACGTTAGGAATTTTGAGTTGCAGTTATTTATTTCATCTATTCTTTGTCTAGTATGTGTTTCATTCGCCTTTGATCCTGTAGACAATTATCTGATAGATTGTGGATCCTTCACAAATACATCAGTGGGTAATCGTGTATTTGTAGCTGATAGTTCCAGTTCCAATAATCCTTTAACCCCACAAAACATTTTGGTCAGTACTAGCTCGAATTCTAGCTCATCTGGCAATAATTCACATTTGTATCGGGCTGCTAGAATATTCACTGGACTTTCCAATTACACATTTTCGATCAAAAAACAAGGTAGACACTTCATTCGCCTTCATTTCTTCCCATTTGTTAATGGAACCTACAATATGAGCGCTGCAAAATTCTCTGTTTCCACTCAAAGCTTTACTCTTATCAAAGAATACCAACCACACAATGGTTCTTTTGTTAAGGAGTACTCTTTGAACCTAACTTCTGATAGGCTTATTCTCAGTTTTATACCTTCTGCAAATTCGTTTGCCTTCATAAATGCTTTAGAAGTTATTTCGCTTCCTGATGAACTCATCTCGGAAAGTGCTCAAACCATTGTCCCTCAAGGTAGTAAAAAGAATCTGCAGGGGCAGGCCTTGGAGACTGTTGCAAGGGTAAATATGGGTGGTAAAACTGTGGCTAGTGAAAATGATATGATGTGGCGGCGTTGGGTTTCTGATGATCAATATGTGAAACACAATGGTCTAGGAAAGTTTGTGTCAAATACCACGGCAGTCAATTTCACTGATCAGGTAACTGAGAATATTGCCCCCCGCGATGTCTACGGCACTGCCACCATATTGAACTCAGAGCGCGATCCTAGTACCCGTGCGAATATAACATGGAGTTTCAATGTGGATTCTGGTTTTGAATATCTAGTCCGGTTTCATTTTTGTGATATATTGAAAAATATTACACAGTTCGTGTTCAATGTCTATATCAATTCGTGGTATGCTAAACAAGATTTTGATCTCCATAAGCTTCCTTCAAACATCGCGGGCAACCCTTATTATATGGATTTCATCGCAAGAGTTGTTGATAGCTCTATGCTACATGTAAGTATTGGTCCTTCTGCAATGGTTGAAATTTGGCCAAATGCTATTCTTAATGGGTTGGAGATCATGAAGATAAACAACTCTTGGGGGAGCTTTGATGTCGGAGACACAATTTCCACTAAAAGTTCCCAGATGAAAGTTGGTCTTATAGCGGGCTTGGCTGTTGGGTCTTTTATTGTTGTTGTTCTGGTTTTGGTTGTCTTCCTGTTGTGCAGAAGAAGAAATAAGCTAGCACATGTGGGTCATTTGAAGGTAGATGAAGAATATTCTATGAAAGGAGGAGGTAATAGTGACTACACCAATGGGACTGCCATCTTTTCAAGCTCAAAAATTGGGTATCGCTTCCCTTTCGTGGCAATTCAAGAGGCTACGGATAATTTTAGTGAAAATTTGGTGATTGGTGTTGGGGGTTTTGGGAAGGTTTACAAGGGAGTTTTGAGAGATGAGACGAAGGTGGCAGTGAAGAGGGGATGTTCTAAATCACATCAGGGTCTTGCAGAATTCAGGACTGAAATTGAAATGCTATCTCAGTTCCGTCACCGTCATCTGGTATCTTTAATTGGATACTGCGATGAACGAAATGAGATGATCATAATTTACGAGTACATGGAAAATGGTACTCTCAAGGAGCATCTGTATGGCTCAAACCTTCCCAGCTTAAGTTGGAGAAGAAGGCTTGAGATCTGTGTTGGAGCAGCCAGAGGACTTCACTATCTTCATACTGGCTCCACAAAGGCGATTATTCACCGCGATGTCAAGTCTGCTAACATACTGCTAGACGAAAATCTCATGGCTAAGGTTGCTGATTTTGGGCTTTCAAAAACTGGTCCTGACCTCGATCAAACTCATGTCAGTACAGCAGTGAAGGGCAGCTTTGGGTATCTTGATCCAGAGTACTTGACAAGGCAACAACTAACTGAAAAATCAGATGTGTACTCCTTCGGGGTGGTTATGTTCGAAGTTCTTTGCGGGAGACCAGTTATAGATCCATCACTTCCGAGAGAAAAGGTGAATTTAGTGGAATGGGCAACAAAGTGTCAGAAGAGTGGACCATTAGAGGACATTGTAGATCCCACTATCATCAGTCAAATAAGACCAGACTCTTTGCAGAAGTTTGGCGAGATAGTTGGAAAATGCTTAGCAGAATGTGGCATTGACCGACCTTCAACTGGAGACGTCTTGTGGAATTTGGAGTATGCACTTCAACTCCAAGGAAGCGAAGAAAAAGCCAGTCCTGAAGGCGAGATGTCTTCATCAAATAGTCTTTTCAGTCACTCACAGTCGCAAACGAGCTTATCTACAGCAGAATTTAGTGTGGCAAGTACAGGTAATCTTGCTGGTGTTTCAATGAGTAAAGTCTTTGCCCAAATGGTGAGAGAGGAAATGAGAGAAATGTAGTGAATCTACGTGCTCAACCAAGAGTCTGCAGAGTTCTTTCGCATATTTTGTACAGGACAGGGTCGGATTCAAAGCTTATGAACCAGTTTCTCTGTATGCAAGAAAGCTTTTGCAATATATTTGCTTAATTGTAACGTTCTGTTTAAAGCATACACCGCACAGTTAAATACAGCAGAATGCATTATTTGCCTCCTGTAATAATGTTGCTGTATGGTTTATTTTCACTGCTGGCTTTTGATCCTATTGCTCTGCTGACAATAAGTACAAGTTTACCTAATAAAATTGGGAAAAACACTGGAAATTCTTGTTCCGTAAAAAGATTGTTGTCCTTCTAACAATGGAAATTCTTGTTCCCTAGAGAGATTATTCTCCTTCTCTTGTGACATTGAAAAGACTGCGAGAGGTCTAAGAGTAGTTTCGCAAGAAAAGCTTCTCCCAAAAGTGCCTCATACTAAAGCAGTTAGCGAAGCTTCATTGAGGATGATCACCACCCCCACCCACCCCCCACGTAAATATAAGCATAATTGTTTGATTACAGTCTTATAACAACCAAACACATTAATATTTATATGGCAACTTTCTTCTTCTTGTTGGATGATAATGCAATTAGTTCTGTCATTGGTTTGGTTAACTATATAAATTATAATTGCTCGTGGGCTGGGCTCAACTAAACAACTAGTCCAACCGGTTCGTCTGGCTACCACAAACAGCCTGGTTCAATACAACGAACCGTGAGACCACAGCACAGTCCGAATTCCGATCCAATAATTATCTGATTGAGGTTCAACACTCTACTCTGAACTCTCTTAAAAGACACTCTGGAGAAAAAAAAAAAAACCCTAGCCATGGATCGCTCTCACGATGTTGATAAATCCTCCAAGCGCTCACGTGACGACCGTGAACGTGATCGTGATCACCACCGTGACCGTGACGGAGAGCACAAGCATCGACACAGAGACAGAGACGAGAAACACCGTGACCACCACCACCGATCGTCGGATCACAAATCTTCGAAGCGCGATGAACGCGAGTCGAGGCGCGAACACAGAGAGAGCTCCCGCGACCGCGATTTAAGGCGCGAGGACCGGGCGAACTCTCGCGAGCGGGATATCAATCGCGAGAAATCTTACGAGAGAGAGAGCTCTCGCGAACGAGATTTTAAGCGCGAGCAATCGTACGAGGATGGCGAGTCGCGGTGCGAGCAAGAGAGATCTCGCGAGAGGGAGGGAACAAGGCATCGCGAAGTGAAGCGCGAAGAGTTGAATGATGATGACGTGGCTGGAGAGGGGAGAAAGAAGAGGAAAGAGAGGGAAGAGAGCGAGGGGAGAGGAGAGAAGAAGGTTAGGGTTTTGGATGACAAGAGGGAGAAAAAGAGAAGGTTCGAGGATAATTCCGTAAAAGAAGAGGACGATGAAGGTATTTCTGGGAATGTGAATGTTAGTGGGATTAATGTCAAGAAAGAGGTGAATGATGGCGGCTCGGCTAATGGGAACGTAAGTTTTTCTAAATTTCCGCTCTAATTTTCTAGTGCTTTACATAATTGATATATTCATTGCTGTTTTCTGTTTGCATTGGAATTAAATGTCTGATGGTTAGTTCAGATGTTTCATTCTGTTGATAGTGCAAGTTGTCTACTTTCTATACTTTGAATGCAGCTTCCGCTACATTATTGCACACACCCATATGTTAGTAAAATACATCTCGTGGGCACTAACTATTCAAGTTTTAACATGGTAGGCCAGTTCCTATGTTTCATGCGGATACTATTATTGCATTCAAAGGGTTGATTGTTGTTACGAGGGCGCTTTTAGGGATGGAGGGTCGGTGTGGGGATTATCATTTGTTAGTAGTTTTGTATGGGAGATAAGTTAATTGCTTATTAGTTTATGTAGGTTTACAGTTGTATGAAAGTTTTGCTTATCTTTGCATTTGTGTACCACATGCTCCGTCTTTTCTTATGATATTGATTTGAGTGTCACCTCAATTCTTTTGTTAAAGACCTATTAACTTTTCCATATTTAAGTTCTTGTGGTGCTCTCTATTGACTTCTTGCTGCATCTGTTCCTCACGAATAGGGTGTCGCTGTTGAACCATTCACTATGTCATCAAGGATAGTTCCAGAGACCTCTATGGCCACTGGCCATCCCCTTTCTACAAAGGTATCTTCAATTTCTACCACCAATGAAAATAAGGGAGTTAGTATTACCAGATCTCATGAGGTTCCTGGAAAATCTAGTACAGATGGGACATCTTCAGCTGCTGGGAAAAGTGGAAGTCTATCACTAGATGCTTTGGCAAAAGCTAAGAAAGCTTTACAAATGCAGAAGGAATTGTCAGAAAAGCTGAAAAAGATACCATTGGTAAGGATCTGCATTGTTGAGGAAATTCTGTATTCTCTTTTTCTCATGCTAGGCAAATTGCATATTTTTTCAGTTGTATTTGTCTTTCGACCCATTAAGTGGTATTGTTTTGGTTTATGCAGTTGAGCAAGGCGTCAAGTTCAGATGGGAGTCAGCTCTCAGAACCCTCATCTGGTACTGGAAAAGTGCAGGGACTGGTACCTTCAACAAATGTCAGTACCTCTGTATCAGCTGGTGCGGCATCAAGTTCATCAACCTTACCTGCTGCTGCAGGTGCTTCTGTTAAGCCACCTGCAAGTGGGTTTGCTATTCCTGGTCTTGCTAGCATACCTAATATTGAAGCTGTTAAACGAGCTCAGGAGCTCGCTGCTAAGATGGGATTTCGTCAGGACCCTGAATTTGCTCCTCTTATAAACTTATTCCCTGGGCAGACGCCAACTGATGTTGCTGTCCCTCAGAAGCCTACCAGGGCTCCTGTTCTTCGTGTTGATGCACTTGGTAGGGAAGTAGATGAGCATGGAAACATTGTGAATGTGACTAAACCAAGCAACCTAAGCACTCTGAAGGTCAATATCAACAAACAGAAAAAAGATTCATTCCAGATTCTTAAACCTGAACTGGATGTTGATCCAGAATCGAATCGTCATTTTGATGCAAGGATGGGTATCAATAAAAATAAGCTTTTGAGACCCAAACGGATGACTTTCCAGTTTGTAGAGGAAGGCAAATGGTCGAAAGAGGCTGAGATACTTAAAGTCAAGGTAACTGTAATTGTGTTTTGTTGCCTCATTTCATTACTCATGTTTATTCCTTAGTTTTTGATAAAATCTATTTACTCTTATTCACATCTTCTTATGACAGAGTCAATTTGGAGAAGCAGGAGCAAAAGAGCGTCAGGCAAAGCAAGCGCAACTGGCAAAAGGAAAAGGAGGGTCTGATATAAATCCAAATTTGATAGAGGTAGCTGAAAGAGTCATAACGAAGGAAAAACCTAAGGATCCAATTCCTGAAATAGAGTGGTGGTAAGTTGATATGTGTTTATTTTTCTTATAACACGCTGAATGATTTCTTCAGTTATATGGTTTGATCCTTGGTTTTCAACCAAGCTGTCAATGTGTGACCCTTGGTTTGAAATCCCCTTACAACCACATATCTGGGGGTATCATATTATATAGGCTCCCTGATGATGCAGGTTTGGATTCCATGTTCTTGCTGGATTATTGTTATTTTCCTTAGTTGTTTTTTACTTTCTTAGTCTTGCTGGGATCCCTAATTTGTCTGAGATAATTTTTGTTTATTTTAGTTGTTTACTAGTTTACCAATTTCTTTTTGGAATCTTTTTTTTCTTTTTTAATTTTCAATTCTTAGTCTTGTGGGGATTTTTAATTAGTTTGAGATAATTTTTTATTATTTTAGGTTATTAGTACTGCAAATAGTCATTCTTTGTAGATGTTTGAGGCAGACTTGAGTTCTATGACGTATTAGGTTTTAGACTCTGTGTGGGATATTTGAGCTTGGTCTTTGTTATTGTCTTTATTGTTGTTAATACTTTATCATCTTCTTTCTCTTTCTATCATTAAATCATCTATTCTGTTTGTGAAAACACTTAGCAGTCCATGACTAGAATAATTTGGATTTCAGGGATTCACCTCTGTTGCTCACCAGTACTTGTGCTGATATATCTGATGGTGTTGCAATTGAAGATAAACTGAAGATGGAGAAGATCACTATATATGTAGAACATCCCCGTCCTATTGAGCCTCCTGCTGAGCCTGCTCCTCCGCCTCCTCAACCACTTAAGCTAACCAAAAAGGAGCAGAAGAAATTACGAACTCAGAGGCGTTTGGCTAGGGAAAAAGATAGGCAGGAGATGATAAGACAAGGTCTGATTGAACCCCCTAAACCTAAAGTAAAAATGAGTAATTTGATGAAAGTCCTTGGTTCTGAAGCAACCCAAGATCCTACTAGACTAGAAAAAGAAATCCGTACTGCTGCCGCTGAGCGAGAACAAGCTCATATTGATAGGAATGTTGCACGCAAGCTCACTCCTGCAGAGCGCAGAGGGAAGAAAGAGAGAAAGCTATTTGATGACCTAAATACACTGGAGACAATTGTTTCGGTTTACAAGATCAATGACCTTTCACACAAGAAGACACGCTTCAAAGTTGATGTTAATGCCCATGAGAACCGTTTAACTGGGTGTGCGGTGATATCTGAGGGAATGAATGTTGTGGTCGTTGAAGGTGGAAGCAAGTCCATTAAGAGATATGGGAAGCTTATGCTTAGGCGTATAGATTGGGCTAAAGCTGTAAAAGAAGAAGAAGATGACGATAACGACGACGGTGAGAGTGCTGATAAACCTGTCAACAAGTGTGTGCTGGTGTGGCAGGGTGTCGTTGCCAAACCAAGCTTCCACAGGTTTTCAGTTCACGATTGCATGACTGAAGCTGCTGCCAAGAAGGTTTTTGCTGACGCCAGCGTAGCACATTACTGGGACCTTGCTGTCAACTTCAACGAGGATAAAATGTAATCACAGATGCTACCTTTTAGAATGTGTTTCATGGTCAGAGTGAAATTTTGTTAAGAGTTCTGATGCCTTGGTTCCTCAATTTGCTAGTTGATTAATGTTATTACCATAAAAAGACTTTCCAAATGCGGATTTTTCGTTAGTTAATAGGGTAATCTGTTAATTGATCTTTCTTGCTAGTTGTTATTCATGGGTGTAGACAAATTCTCATCCATCGGATGGATGGATGGATGGGTGGATGAATGAATTGATTGACATTTGATGTCTGGAAGAATTAGACGTTTTGGTAGCTTAGAATTTCCAAAGACTTGCAATTATATCGGATGTGAAACCTAATTATAAACCCATAACTTGTTTAGCACGTGTTGGCTATGGAATTATTGTTCAAGTATAAACTAATACAATGTCTGCGGCACAATCTCTTTTTAACCCGTCAATTACATCCAGTTAATGATTTCATGCAACACCACAAAATCTGCCGAGTCAAAGTGCACAATTTCTCTCCGTAACCACCCACTTAAGGCGGTCAGTGACTCTATACAACAGCCCAGCATCTGTGAGTCGGAAGGCAGAATACCTGGGATGATTTTTCCCTGGTAACTTGGAAATGGGTTCTGAAATTTAGTTTAATACAGTATGAACAGAAATAAAATTTTCCAACAAAAGGTTACCCTGACAGCAGCCAGAGCCGGCTAACACAGTAAATGTCTAAGTTGATTTTTCCATACCCACCCAATGTGAAAAGCCCAGAACTACTAGAAATTGTAGATAGAGACGGCTAACAAACCTGCCTCCACCTTTAGAAATACAAACTAAACAAGCAAAACGTTTGACCAAGCTGCTTTTAAATGAGCCCCATATGTTCCCATATGCCAATGTCCCAATGTCCAAGCATGCCCACGATTACATGCACGTTTTCTGTTTTGACTTAGAGTACTTTTCAATTTTCCCAGTGATCTCCAATTTTTGTAGGTACGAGTTAGCTTGCAATTTGGTAAGGAGATGTCAGATGATGGCTATATCTAACATGAACTACCAAGAATAGTAGTAGTCTACACTCTATACGTACCAAAAATGCTTATTCGCTTGAGTGCTTTCTTGTTTACTTCACTTTGTTGGTTAACTCTTCTCACTCTTGTTGTCGTTGCCCCTTTCAAGAGGGCAAGATAAAGAGTAAGCGTGTCAATGGTTATCACTTTGTCTAACAAGATAACCTTTTCATTTATGACACATTTGAAAATTTGATGCAATATTCAATTCAAGTCTGCAACTTTTTCTTCATAGCTAGCTACATCAATGTATGCTAGTTCACAACTAAATCTCGCTACTCATGAATTGAATGATGGAAATTAAGAAAAAATTTTCTTCAGCCTCAAGATCTTTCGGTCATTTGGCTTGACAACACTAAAGGAAAGGGCATTTAATATCTTCAGGAAGCTACCATAGATTTGGGTTGTAGAATGAAATGGGGGAATGAGCAAGAGCTATCTTGGGTTTTGTATTGGGGCTATTGGTATTCCCTTTACGAATCTTTCTTAATTATTGCTGATCTTAATTAATTACTAGGAAAGAAGTACCCAACATGTTATATTATTGCTAATCTTAATTAATTACTAGGAAAGAAGATCCCAACATGTTAAGAAAATAGTGTTTGGCTTTATTTTATTGAGAAATTAATCAGTTTAATGAAAGTAATGGCATATGTAAGTTTGGTTTGAGTAAAGATTAACAAGAGAAGCCAATTTTCTTATGCTTGATGAATTTTATACAATAAAAGAACAAAAAGTTGGTGTTTAATCAACTATGAATCCTTTGTTTATGAAGGATCAAAGCAAGAGTGATTAATTTAATTCATTACCACCCAAGAAAGTGTATAAACTCAAAATCAAACAATTACAAGACTTGAAAAAACTTGGTGTCAATGCTCCTTTGGGAAAGTAACATGAGTCGGTTACCCCCAGATGATGATCAACTTATGGCATACTGCAATTGTTCATTAGTGTTATAAGAAATTGTGAAAGAGTACCAATTCAGAGCTTGATAACCATAAGAAAACCCTAAAACAGAAACGAGTGGTTGCTTACTTGCAAGAACAATTGGCATTGAACAATAGCATAATTCAGAATTAATTAAGACAGCTAAGTGCCCACCCTAACAAGGTAAAGCAGTCCCATGGAACTCTACATTTTTGGTTGTTTAATTTAATTGCTCCATGAATGAAGTGATGATTTCATTGTATTAATTAGGCCACAGAGTCCCACTTCACTGCAAGCTGTCCTATAATTTGCTTATAGTAAGTTCATTAATACAAAACCATCCAACTTAAGGAATTGTTACTTAATTAAACAATATATATGCCATCTAATCTTCAAATACTCTTTCGGATAGACATTAGTAATTTCATTGTACACAGATTTGAAGGGAAAATCCAAGCCTACGACACAGTTGATCAACATCCAACCTAATTTGAAGAAATCAAAAATTCAAACCACGACCCATTACGCCACGTGTACCAAACCCCATCAATCACAACCATCCACGTGATCCTTTATGAAACAGAAGACGTATGGACAGACATCAAACGAAATTAGGAGATTTAGGTCACCATTCTCTTACCTTTCTATGCATCCATAAAACAGTGAAAATAATTACCATTAATTAATTGTTAATTAAAAAAAAAAAACAGTAAACCCCAACCAAACCCAGCTCTTTCACATAATTTCTCTCCTTTCTATATAAACATATCACAACAACAAATCCCTCACAAACCCTCAACCCCCAGCTCTTTTCTTCTTCGTCTCGCTACAATACGCCACCGTATCATCCATCACCACAACCTCCGCCACGTGAAAGCCGCCGTTTTCATGCCGTTAACCCTCACAAACAGTCTACCCTTTTAACCAGCGTAACGTATGCACTCCCACCGTTAACATTAACTATCCTGTCACTTCATTTCTCTCTTTGTATGCAAAGCAAACTCCTATAAATACTACAACAGAAAGCATTAAAAATGTCTCGCGTTGTTGCAGAAAATAATATATCGCCGGCGAGAGATACTTTCCCGTTCTTTACTGCTAATTCCATGGAGCTCAGCGATGTTTCACAAGCAACCTCTGGCGGGTCGCGGACGCTCGGCCAGTTGTTGAAGCGGGTTGGCGATGTGCGGAAAGAGGAGACCGGGGACGAGACACCGGTGCATCAGGTTCTGGACGTCAGCGATACGAGCAGTGTGGACCCGCGATCTCTGCCGTTCGTTTTGTCGTTCAACAACTTGACTTACAGCGTCAAACTCCGTCGCAAGATGGCTTTTCCCGCCGTGTTCAGCCGTCATCGTCACCGACTTGGTGCAGCTACTGCGACGGACCCGGTGGCCGGAGAGAGTTTGTTTTCCAAAACGAAGACGCTGTTGAATGATATCTCCGGCGAGGCTCGTGACGGCGAGATTATGGCCGTGCTCGGCGCCAGTGGGTCAGGCAAATCAACGCTGATCGACGCGTTGGCGAACCGTATCTCGAAGGAAAGCTTGAAGGGGACGATTGCGTTGAACGGCGAAGGTTTGGAGTCAAGAATGTTGAAAGTCATCTCGGCTTACGTAATGCAGGACGATCTTTTGTTTCCGATGTTAACAGTGGAAGAAACTCTGATGTTTGCGGCCGAGTTTCGGCTTCCGAGAACGTTGTCGAAGTCCAAGAAGAAGCTTCGCGTTCAAGCTTTGATCGATCAACTAGGGCTAAGAAACGCTGCCAAGACTGTTATCGGAGATGAAGGTCACAGAGGAGTTTCAGGTGGAGAACGGCGTCGTGTTTCGATAGGAATTGATATCATTCACGACCCAATAATCTTGTTTCTGGACGAGCCCACTTCGGGCTTAGACTCAACAAGCGCTTTCATGGTGGTGAAAGTTTTACAAAGAATTGCCCAGAGTGGAAGTATCGTTATCATGTCAATTCATCAGCCGAGTTATCGGATTCTAGGCTTGTTAGATCGGATGATATTCTTATCTCGTGGACAGACTGTTTACAGCGGTTCTCCGATGAGTTTGCCGCTGTTTTTCGCTGAGTTTGGTCACCCGATTCCGGAAAACGAGAATCGGACTGAATTTGCTCTTGATTTAATCCGAGAACTGGAAGGATCTCCCGGTGGAACGAAGAGTTTGGTCGAGTTTAATAAATCTTGGCAGCATATGAAGCAATCAAGAAACACACAGCAGGAACATCAAGGATTGTCGCTGAAAGAAGCCATTAGCGCCAGCATTTCAAGAGGTAAATTAGTCTCTGGTGCAACAAATGACGCTGCAAGCCCAACATCAATGGTGCCAACTTTCGCTAATCCGCTGTGGAAAGAAATGGCGGTTCTCTCAAAACGATCGATAACAAATTCAAGAAGAATGCCGGAATTGTTTGGAATTAGATTGGGTGCAGTTATGGTTACCGGGTTCATTCTCGCCACCATGTATTGGCAGCTCGACAATTCCCCAAAAGGAGTTCAAGAAAGATTAGGGTTTTTCGCTTTCGCCATGTCAACAACTTTCTACACTTGTGCTGATGCTCTGCCTGTTTTCCTTCAAGAACGATACATTTTCATGAGAGAAACTGCTCACAACGCTTATCGAAGATCGTCTTATGTATTATCTCATTCCTTGGTGGCGTTACCGGCATTGATTTTCCTCTCATTTGCATTCTCTGCATTAACTTTCTGGGCTGTGGGACTCGACGGTGGCGCTTCTGGATTTTTCTTCTATTTCTTGATCATGTTTGCTTCGTTCTGGGCTGGAAGTTCTTTCGTAACATTTCTATCAGGCGTTGTTCCTCACGTTATGCTTGGTTACACCATTGTTGTCGCAATTTTAGCTTACTTTTTGCTATTCAGCGGCTTCTTCATCAACCGCGACCGAATTCCGCCTTACTGGCTCTGGTTCCACTACATGTCACTCGTTAAATACCCTTACGAAGCCGTGTTGCAGAACGAATTCGACGACCCAGTCAAGTGTTTCGTCAGAGGTGTCCAGATATTCGACAACACGCCGCTCGGAGCCGTGCCGACCGCCCTTAAAGTTAGACTGCTGCAAACATTGAGCAATACTTTGAACATGAGGATTACCACATCGACGTGTTTGACCACAGGCGCCGATATACTGCAGCAGGAAGCCATTACTGACCTGAGCAAATGGAGTTGCCTGTGGATTACCGTCGCTTGGGGATTCTTGTTCAGAATTCTGTTTTACTTCTCTTTGCTACTTGGGAGCAAGAACAAGAGAAGCTGAAGAGTAGTAAAATCGACTGCGGTTTCATTGTAAAATCACTGTATGCATGGAAGGGACGATTACTGCGGGTGCATTTTCTTATATTTTTAATTTCGTTTTGTAATATTTTTTTAGCATGAATCCTGGCGTAAAACTGTCTAATTAATGTAAGAATCTTGTATGTTGATAAGCCTATTATGTTAATTACTCATTAATTCAGTGTTAATTTTCGATTACTTGACGTTGATCACTAGTCTATTATATATAAATATTACGTATGAGATGAGAATTGACAAAGTTAGAATTAATGGATGTAGATGGTGTTAGGAGGGAAAATCACACCTGATTCCTACTCGTTTTAATTGTTTTTCATTCCTTTTGATACGAGAAGTTAGCCTAACTTTTGACTCTTGTTTTCTCATTGTTTATATTCTACGGTCAACTATTAGTGTTTATGTTGTGTTTTTTCATTAGATAACATACAGTATAACACCATGATTAACATAATTCTAAATGCATAAAGTGTTAAACAAATGGGCAGGAGGATGGGGTTTTATTACGTTAATATAATAATTAATTTAATAAAATTATTTAATTAATAAAATAAAAAATATTTATAAATAATTAATTAAAAAAATTTATAAATTTTTCACTGGTGTGTCAA
This sequence comes from Khaya senegalensis, assembly GCA_032402905.1. Lineage (NCBI taxonomy): Eukaryota > Viridiplantae > Streptophyta > Magnoliopsida > Sapindales > Meliaceae > Khaya > Khaya senegalensis. The sequence continues at coordinate 1,320,709 of CP135554.1, read as the reverse complement.
GTAAATAACCAGTGCATTCCTTCCCATCAATTATATTTTCATCCCACCGGTTATAGAGTTACACTAGTTACGCTGATACGATAGCAAGATTCCATGGAACACTTTCTCATTTGTCATAATTCTAGGAGTTTGGTAAAGACTGACGAGAGGCTGATTTTATTGGTTTGAAGTAGCTTCCGCTATCATGGGCGCGCATGAATGCAGAAACAGTGACCGAAAAAATTATAGGAAGCATCATCACTCATCTCATCTCCCCGGTACTTTTGACGTGGGTTTTCCATTTTTATGTACTCCCTCTGTCGTGGGGTTCGACCAAAGATGGCAGCCCATAAATGAACACATATATGTATATATACTTGTAGAAGGCTCAAAGTTTTCACGAGATTCAGTTGTAAGAAAAGCTGTAACCCACTCACTTGCCTTTTCGGCAACTGCAAAAAAAAGACATCATAAACAACAACTACAACAACAACCTGAGACGTAGGTAATTGATAAGTTGAATCTTTAGGGATCATTCGAACAACATGAGTTTGACAAATTTGAGGTTTGCTTACCCTACCCTACCATTCCAATACTTTAAATACTTCATTTGCATTCGTTAAGCTTTAGGAAACCTCCCTTAACTTGTACATGTTAATATTAATAATAGCTTTGGTTAAATTATTTGGTAGAGCCCTTCTGTTGCCGTGTCTTCCTCCTCCTCCTCCTCCTCCTCCTCCTCTGTGTGCTCGTGATTCATACTTGCTAGCTATTAGCTAACTGCATCAGCACCTTTACAGGCAAGATTACTCCCTCCATTTCTGTTAACTGCACCCTCTCTAACTATTCAAGATATCCCACCCAGATTTTATTTATCGTTGATGTGAATGATCGAATGCAAGTGCAGAATTGATAATTTGTTATCTGACTTCCATCCACCACCGATTACTGCCACGTAGAAAGATGCACTGCTCCCCAATAAAAGTTATTTAAGGAATATTAAAATGAAAAATAAAAATTTTAAGACCAGCAATTATTTTTTTATCAAAAAAAAAAAAAAAAAAGAAAATGAAAGAGAGAACCTTTACCTCATCCAAAGAAAATTAAAAGACAAAGCTGAGTGGAACAGAGCACCAACAATGGCAAGGATGTCATCTTCTTCTCTCCACCTCCCTCTACAGGCGCCAAAACCGTCCACCTTCACATTCACAACCCGCGCTACCGATACCGAAACCCCGACCGAGTCGGAAGCATCCCAACTCGAGTCGGAAGACCCGTCCGAGAATCGCATCTCGCGAGTCCGAATCAGATACCGAAGCGGAACCGGGAAAAAGGCCGAAGTTCGAAAATCGAAAAAGGGCTCGACGCTACCGAAATCCGGTTCGTCAATGTACCACCCTCCGGTCCCATTGAAGGAGCCAATGTTGGGACGGGTGAAAGTGGATTTCGGGTTTAGCCCCTATAGCGAGAGAATTAACGGGAGAATTGCGATATTGGGATTATCGGCATTGCTGGCTGTGGAGTTGGCGACGGGTAAGGGAGTGATAACTTACCACACGCCGGCGATTGTGTTTATTCAGGTTTATTTTGCGGCGGTGGTTAGTGCATTGTCCGTCAACTATGAGAATGAGCTTGTGGCGGGAATCGGCTACTGAAAAGCAATGAAACATAATTAGTATAATCTGACAGCTATAACTAGTAACAATTACATACTCCATTTTTTCTCTCCCTTAACAGAATCAAGTTTATATAATACCATTAAAGAAAGTTTGTAACAGTAGAATTTCAAAATTCAGAGTTTCTTGGGAAACTCTTTCCCATGAACAACGTGAAGCAAATGAGACACCCATAGCAAATTGGTCCTCAAAATTTGTTAAGAGATGATATATCAAACATTCAAATTAACTTTGCCTTATTTTTTTCTTCTTCCTCGGGTAATGTTTTAAGTCCAAAAGAACACAGTACAGTTAATTTGCTATCACAAGGAAAACTGAATTTTTATATCCAAAAATGGAATCTAATCAATCGCTCCAATGCTGGATCAGGCCCCTCAGCCATTCTTACCAGGGAAAATCTTCGTTCTAGTTTTAGTATTTCAATTCACACCCCTGTGGTCTATACCTTCTCCGAAAGTCAATAGACAAATCCAACACCACTGCCCCCCGCATGCGCAAGCGTTTCCAAAATTCTCAGCCACCCGGGTAAAATCTTCCCGTCTTTGATCAGATTGTGGCGAGCAGCGGAATTTTCCATTGTTTTCTTACCAATGCCATAAAAAATTCAATTATCTGTAATCAACTTGGCTGTGAGGATGATCGTGCCAAAAAATCATTAACTGCCAGATTGGCATCGCCATGAGCCACTGCATCTTCTGGTTCTGGCATATACAGGGTAGATGATGATGCCTGCATGTAGAAAACACATCCTTTAATCACAGCAGGAGAGCTAAAATAAAGTACATGGGAACCTAAAAGCTAGAGCATCTTAATGCAACAACTGATTACTATTAGCTTACATATCAGTGCTTGTATAAGCTGATTCATAATGCAGAACAAAAGCATTAAATTATGAACCCCACAAACTTCTATTTGTGCTCATCAACTCCCAACAACTAGAAGGGTCGTTAAATTATAATTTGATTCCAACCTATCCTGGTGGGGTTGAACTATCATCATTTATCTATGCCATGGCTAGGCTTGATTAAGCATACCTTTGCATCAAGTTGCACCTCTCCGTAAGTATCTGTAACCAGGGATGCACCATGTGCCTTCAACCATTCAACACACTCCTCTAGTCCGTCTGAGTCCTTCTCATCACAGCCTTCATGTGTTGGCAAAACACCTCCGAAGCCCAGAACCTGAGCAACATATGAGATAGGTACTGTAGGCCGATACGACCGGGACATGCAGCTCACAGCCTTAAAACGCATCTTTTCTACATAAAGATCTGCAGCAAGAGGCCAAAAAAAAAAAAAGAAAAAAGTAAAACACTTGAGCCTTCTCTGTTACATTGAGAATATGATAAATATTTAAAACTAGAGCTGTTTTAACGATATATTCGCACCCATAAGGCAGGTGTTCAAATTAGGAGCTGTCTTGTAAAGTCTGAAGAACATAATGTAATTTCCCGAAGAGACAGCAGCACGAACAGCAAGAGCATGTTTAACAGCTTTATCCTCCTTTGCCTCATCTGATAATCTGGTAACTCATAATAATTGAGATTCCATATTAGCATTCAACTTAAAAGAATTTTCTTATGAGGTTGACACAAGTACTCTTAACAGAAAAGACATGTGAAAAGGGCAATCGCCAATACCACATTGCAATTCATAATTGTAAAACCACATATAATAAGGATTCAGGCAAGATTAGCAAACATATAATATGAATAGGGGCAGTGTTATTTAGGAAGATGTAACCAACCTTGCCATTGATGATAAGAGATCTCTCTTATTGTTGGAGTGCAAGATAGCACAAAGTAAGTTGTAAGCAGAAAACTCCATATTGCATCCCTCAATTCCTTCAGCATAAAGGATTTTCAGCTGTGATTGGCACTGAATCCAAATAAACAAAGTCAGACAACTATAATTAAAGGGAAATATGAAAAGCTTTAATTAAACATTCAACATTTTTCACAACAACTGAAAAATAGAAATGCGAAACAAAACTAATGTTTCTGAAAAATATTTTTTAGTCTTCTAGGATGGGGATTTCTGGACCACCTGCCAAAGTAACATGAAATGGGATTCTACTCTGTGAAGAATAACAAACTAATACCCAGTAAACAAGATACGAACATGACAATGGTCACCAAAAAAATAGTTAAATGAAAAGTGAGGATAGTAATATAATTATATAAACTCCAAATAAAAAAAAAGACCAAAGAAGAAAACTTAGCCAAATGACTTAAAACAACAGTAAGGCCACAACCTGATTATACTCGGGTAAGTCCCCATTTTCTATTGCCAATCGAGCATGAGTTTCATAAACCTGAAAGGGAATCAGAGATGAGTGCAGAAAACAATCCAATATGAATGTTGAAAATATAATCATTAAAGTACTAAGAACAACATTCTTAGAATGCAGGAGAGCAGGGAAGGCTGAGAAGAATACGGGCAAGCATCATATATACCTTAACTGTTAGCCAATTGCGTATTCGTTGCACAGTTAAATCTTGGCGAATAGATTTCAACTGATCACATTTATAAAGATAGTTCTTCTGAGAGTTATGAACCATATGCAGTGCTTTTTCTAACACTTCTTCTGGTCTCACCTGAGGGGAAACACAGATTATACAAATATCACCAATGATTCATCGATAACAAACTTTGTTTCAACTCAGAATGCTAAAAAATAATAACAAAACCAGATATTGTTTATTACAGTGGAAGGATCCGGGGCAGAAGTAAGGCGCAGATAACGTTTCTCAATTTCCTGGCAGGTCCCCTTAACAGTCAGTGCATCCCAGTCAATGTCCTCCACAGCCCTGCTGCCACCATCTTCAAAGTTTCTGCTAATTACCAAGGCAGAAGCCCTCCTTGCATACAAGTTTCCAGTGCCAGCATTTTTTGGTTTGAAGTGGTTAGTTTCTGATCGTTTTCCTTGTCCTTTGTCAAAACGTTTAGAGCGATTTTCACGTCTCATCCTTTCCTCTGGTGAATTAGCCAATGCTATTGCACCAGCATAATATGCTGTTAAACTCTGTTCCTTATCACTATCACTTGATGCATCACCATTGTCTGCAGTATTAGAACCATCAGCAGCAAGATGTTGCCTCTTAACTGGCCTCTGGAAATTTTTACTTGCAGATTTCTGCTCTGGTAGAAGAAAATTATTATTATTGAAACCAACCTCCTTGCTTATATTCCCACTTGTATGCTGCATCAATTTCAATTAAATGAAATAAATTTAGAATCCAACACAAATATATCCATCTAAACAAGTGGTGCTATCAATATGCCACAAGGAAACAAAAATGGAGTTCTAACCATTGTCAAACCAAAAGAAGACAAAACCAAGAAAAGATGTGAATCAAGGAATACCTTTCTACCCTTTTCATTGGCGTGGATCCAGGCACTAAGTTTTGCAGTTTCATTAGTGGCAAAAGCTAACTTGTCAACTGAGTTCTCCTCTGGTAGAGGCTCCCATCTGCTTTTGGTTCGTCTACTAGGACTCTTATACTTTGGTAATGAAGACACATGAGTAGAACTTGGTAAATTGCTGCAGAGTAAAAAAATAAAAATAAAAACGGAAACCCCACTAAACTCCAAATAATGGAATCTTTTCATCCTAAAGCTACAGAAGGTCAAGAGAAATCATGACATTAACTGACTTTTCAACCTATAAGAAATATTTTTAACTTAAGGAGTGGGAGGAGTTTTCTTTTCTTTTTTGGTGTGTGTGTGTGTCGGCTTTTATTTTTATTTTCATTTTTATTATTATTGTTTTTGGGTGGTGGGGGAGAGGAGGGGGGAGCAGACAGGAGAAGAGCACATACTCCTTCGTGACCAGTTCTGCATTAGGTAAAGGAAAAAGTGGTTCGGTATCCCAGTCTCGTGTGTGTAGTGTTCCATCAGCAGTTGCCTTGCTAATAATCTGAAAGCAAAGGGAAAAATCTTAAGATAAATGTTAGTAAATAAAATATCAGCTTTTACAATATTACATATCTATCAGATATAACAAATAACTAAAGAATAGATGAGAGTAGGTACATAAAAATTTCCTATGCACATACACTTTCTTATTTAGCATAAAATACTTTGTATAAAATCCTTATATAGCATAAGATAAAGAAAGAGTGGTGCACACTACAATTTCTAATCATGCTACGTGTTGATTATAGACTATACAATGTGCCATTATAAACTCCTTCTTCATCAATCATGTTTCTCTAAACTCTGGAGTAGAATTTTTTTGTTTCTCTATTTGACTTAGTCATTATCATTCTACTTGTAATAACAATAATCCAATTTTCCTACAAGCCAACATGATCAATAACAAATTTAAAATTGGGCCAAAGAATTATTAAGGTGATGAACTGTACAAGGTCGAACTTAGGAGTGAACAACTGCAACCTAGAACAACTTTCACGGTTTGCAAATTTCTGGTTTTTCAACAGGCTTCTTCAAAGATCCCGTAAATGAAGGCAAAATACTAGAATAAGACTCACCTCCTTCAGCACAGCTTGACAAGCTGCCCTTTCTGTATCATCCTTACAGCGAGCAATATTTCTTTCAACATAACCAGGTAATGAATTAGGAAACCTACCAGGCTGCAGCCAACAATAAAGTCATCAATTGCTACATGAATCAGAATTCATAAATCATCAATTTCATTAAAATACAAAAAGAAAGCATGAAAAGCCCCCCAACATATAACTTATAAATGACTAATGAATTACATACTTGATGAAAGTCTGTGAAAGAAACAAATTTCACTTAGAATTACAGAAGCCCTCCCACCAAAAATTTCAAATCAGCAATATGGTACTCCCATGTGGTTTGGATGAATGAGCTCTAACCATCAAATTGATGTTTATGCCAGAGACAACTCTGTTTTCCATAAACTACATGCTCAACTGTGAATTGCATACGCACAAAATTCATCTCTATAAAATTATAACAAGTGTTCGCAGAAGACTAGAGGTATCCCATTGCTCAATCTAGTCGCCAACTACCATTTTGGCTTTGGCAGGTTCTGGAAGTAACTAATAATTTAGCAACCTATGAGTTCCAATAGTGAAATTCCACAATTGTGTAAAATTTAGAACTAATTAAAGATCCTAAAAGAATTAATAGCCAAATCTAATACCACTGAAGTGAACAAAGTGAATAAAACAACATCAGCAGTTGGTGATCAAGTTGCACAGCTTTAGACAATTAAAGCAACAGTGAACTCAATGTTTCCAATAAACAAGTATATGTTTCCTGTCTAAAATGCACAAGCACCCAAGGTTGATTTGATTCTTTACAGCCAATAGCACAAGACATTATGTGATTGTTAGCTTGAAGGAGCACGAAAATAACCAAATAGGAGTCTCACCTTAAGCATTGAATCAGCAGCATCCTCAGACAGAACCTTTTCATTTGGCTTTGGCAATGAAACACTCATGTAAGACGGTTTTGCTGCTGCAGAGCTATCCTTATTGGGTTTTGGTAATGCCAAATTTGATGCAATTCTAGGATTTGTTGGAATCTGCAGTTTGCTTACCCTTCGATTATCTACAGAAGGAGGAGTTTGGACAGGATGTGATTGATAACTATGGGGCATCTGTTGAGAAATGGGATACTGTGTGTTGGGCCCTTGAGGACAAGCAATTTTCTCTTGATCCTGAAAGTTATTGTAAGAAGTTTTTGGATCCAAAGGCTTTTGAAAGTGTGGTTGTACAGGACTGACATGATTTTGAAAACTTGGAGCCATGTGTTTCGAATAACTATCATGAGAACCATTAATTGTTGTAGCAGGCTGAAAAGAAAAACAAATAGGAGGACAATTTATTTATTTAACCAATCAATATAGTCAAATAAAAACTAAGCAAGGACAACAAATCAAACTAACTGCCATAAGGCCAAATAATATTGCATAATAATAAGAACATATCAAAATTCAACATAAAATTTTATGTTAATATGGGGAAAGCCCTAAAAATCTTCAAGGAAACTGAAGAAACAGAATCTGATCAACAAATGTTTTCTCATTCACAAGACTGCAAATTTCATAAAATCATTTTCATGGACATGCTATTCAGACAAACAAAAGTTACATAACATGTGCCGTACATCTCACACTCAATAAGCATTTTCTTTATGAATAGCAAAGAACAAAAACTCATTCTTCCACTAATACAAATGACTCTTTCACAGAACACAAATGCATCATTGTCTTCTATTACATCATATAAATTAAATCCACACCAGCAGCAGCAGCTGGTCATTCAGTGAAAAAGCACTATTATCACCTTTGGTTCAACTTAAAAAGTATCTTGCAGCAATTAAAAGTTCTAATGAATACTGGGATATTTTTATCCACATGCTGTAGAGCAAAATCAATTCCACCATAGTTCTCATTATGAGAACATTAATTCAGTCCTTTGTTTCTACAATAAAATTAGTTTGATAATAAGCAGAGAAAGAGAATATAAACCTATAAGCTCCAATTGAAATGATTAACAAAACAAGGGGAAGCAAAACAGGAAGGTTAATGAAAAAATGAGACTAACAAACTGAAAGGGTATAGGTCCTCACCCAACAATGTGCATTATCCCCAACAGTACATGGTCAGAAAAAATAGAAACTGAAATTTGATAACACCGATGATTCCCAGATTGCGATCAAATAAATCATAGCAACAATCAAAGAAAAAGAAAAAAGTTATAGAGTCCATATCATAGATATGGAATGTGATTTATCAACAACAGTAGTTGTATATCCCAAATTTGTATATTATCTTGATTCTTATACTTTGGGCAAACAAACAACAACTAATTGAGTCACTAAAGGATGCTAATCAGTAGTTAACCACGTGATTTATGCTAGCACAAATACCAATATAATTAGGAATAAGAGCAAATAAATTCACAAGGATAACAATCTTCAATCATGCATTCAATCATAATCTCCTAAAGCAAAATCTAGTCATCCATCCTTAGAGAGATTCAAAAGAAATTGAGATATATTTAAAACATCACATGAACAATATGCTTATGCAAATGTGCGAGGGAAACTAAATTCTGCAGCTCAAGTAAAAGAAAGTTTAAACCTGCACTGAAGACATTTGGGATGAACTAGAGTCCTGCTGCCAAGATGGTGCGTAGGTGGAGGGCAGCTGGCTGTGTGCAGTAGGGTAACCAGACGTAACACTAGGAACTGGACAGACCTGGTTAGATGTACTAGCAACAGATAAGTTTTCTGTCCCAGGAGCACAAGTAACTTCTGTTTGACCATAATAATCTGCCCATTGTTTGTACTGTTGCTGATAATGCAGTGAAGTCGCAGGTGCAGTGCCAGAACTATAAGAACCTCTTGTATCTGCATTGTAGTTTGAATACTGGTGAGAAGTATAATTTGCATAATTACCTTCATTCCATGAGGTGGTCTGATTACTGTAGCCGCTACTTGGGTAGCCTCCAGCTGTCTGATAATTACCAGGATTGTAGTAAGTGCCTGAATAACTTGCAGGCCCAGCATAAGACCCAGTATTCTGAAATGAAGAAATAGGCTCATAAGGAGCACCTGTATTATGATATGCTCCTACGGGCTGAGGATATGAATGGTTAGGTTGCTGCTGATAGCTGCTATAGTAACCTGGATATGTTGTACTTCCGTAACCATATGGGTCACTAGAATTGGGGTATGAATTGTAGCCATTGTAATTTTGCCTTACATCTGTGGTTTCCATACTTGAAGAACTGGCAAAGGATGTCACATTCAGTTCGTCTTGAAGATTTTTAACTTGGAGTGCTGTGTGCTGCTCACAGTAATAAGTGGAATTCGATAGATTTCCATTCTCTGTGGGTCGGTTGTTCACCTCATGCGTGGCCCATGACACATTTCCAGATCCAGCTGTTGAGGGAAGATATGAAGATGCCTGTGATTGACTTGCATCAACAACATATCGACTCTGAGGGAGATCGCAAAAAGAAAAAATGTTAAACATATAAAAGCTCGGCTTTCAACTGAATATGCCATAAACAGAAGAAACTCAGTCAAAAGCAGATATAATAAGTATTTTGATACAAAAGAAAGAGACAAAACAATAACAAGCAAGCAATCCAAGTGGAAAGCAGAAAAGGGAAAATAATTTATGAACAGTCCATCTAGACCACTCAACGACAAGGCACCTACCTAAAGATAAATACAAACAGAATACCGTGCGTTACTGTACTACACATGTAAGTATTAAATTCTTTCTGATTAAATTAAAAGTTCATAAAAGATAAAACACGTGCATTTACATTCAGTTGATCAGTATAATTAAATAGAACTGCCAAGCATCATAAAACTTCCATACTCGATCCTATTAGTTAGGATAAATGCCTTGAAAATTTCTAAATCATTCGCTTAATCAATTCATAATGTTCTCTTCCGAATATACATCAACAGAGCTTCATACTTGCTGGGCAACATCAAAATCTCAAACCCAATTTATTGCATCCTATTCTATTTACTCCTAACAACGATAACAATGCTCTATAAACAAATTCTCACTGATTCATGATTGGATCAACAAATTCCAAATGCACAAAACAATAATGGAGCTACAAATTCTACTAAACATTTATGAACTTAACCAATTCATTCCAACCAATGCCATCTTAGAATAGCCCGATAACCACTATTTCTTACAAAATCTAACTAATAGCATATAGAAAAAATTATTCAGTTAAATTTAACCCATCAAACAAAGACAAAGAATTACCTCGACAGAATTAGGGTCCACTGAAGTTAAGGTCTGAGTGTTGCCTCCTTGACTCATCATCTCATAACATCCTAATTAATCAAATTAAACCATAATCAGCATAAGCAACAGCTAAAACTAATCCAATCAATTACTAACATTACAAAAACAAAACGCACAAAACCCTAACAAAAAAAAAGTAACGAATCTAAGCAATTCTAACCCTCGGTAAACGAAAACCCGAATCCAACCCAACGAGCAACTTTGTTTGCGAGATCGAGTCGAGAAACCAGCAGAGAATAATAAATTGAGATTAACCAAAAAAAAAATGAATTTACGAGTATTAATTAGTTTAATTTACTTTAAATAGGAAAAAAAAAGAATTAGAAAATAAGGGAAGAACCGCAACAGAGTAAAGAGAAAGCAACGTACAGAGAATCGGAAATAAATAAATTCTAACGGGCAAAGAGAGCTGTACGTTGGGTCATGTTTGGTTTGATTAACAATGGCGGTGGAGGAAGATAGTTATTAATTCGGGTAATTTCGGATTTTGTTATTATTAGAGAAATTACAAAATAAATATAGCTTCTATTTTAATATTTGTCCGTAACAGATTTACTACAACTAAGTTCCGTAATGTTAAAACCGACGGATTCCGACAGCGAACCTAAAATGAAATTCCTCCTACTAAACGCACCGACTTCTGAGGGAATGGGCGTACTCAGAATTTCTGTACTATTATTCTAGCGGCTCATTAACTTTGTTCTTAGGAGATATTTTAAATGTACCCCAGTATATTTCTAACTTTCTTCCACCACAATTCTTTTAGGCCCCATCGAATCATTGGGTCAACATATCACCCTGATATGTCTGTTGTTGCAAGACAACCATCATTTCTTTGTCTCGGCTTTCTCTTTTCGGGAAACCATTTAGTTACGGTGGCTAGGCTAAGCTTTCTCATTGTCATTTGCATTACTTGCAGCATTTCGGGCAATCACATCCCGAGCCCCTGATTTTTTTTCACGATTTCGTAAATAAAAACATAATTTTGACTATTTGTAACAAAGAGGTCCCTAGTCTCTAATGAAATGACCCAATACCCGATTGTGTTTAGTTAGTACAAGTTACCTCCTCTTATCTAATACTGCAAGGGCAAAAATTCAATAATGCAAGCGTACTGTTGTGATTTCAATAGAGGTCAGAATTATAATGGACACCTGTCCGTAAAATATATTAAAAATTCAGGGACCCAAATGTTGTTATCTCATTTTGATAATGTATGCTTACTACTGTAGTGGTAAGTTCCATCATTTTATCATCTGTCAGTATTTACTGTGTTGTCATAAATGGCTCCCATGGGCATTCCGCTTTGTTAACTATCCTCTCCATCCGAAAGGAATATTGCAGTCTGCAATTTACTTCTTTTTCTCTATCTTTGGATCTCTCATCGCAAAAAATTTCTTAATTTGTAGTCCCCTGGAATGAAAAGGTTTCCATCCTGCAGAGGTTCCGTTAATTCACATCCCAGTTTTTGATTTCCAGCAGAAAACAGCCATTGTGAACAAATCTCCGAAATAACTCAATGCAACTTGTAACCATTTCCTGTGCATATTCCAGCATAGAAATCAACTCAGTTTTAATGGTCCCTTTGGGTTAAAATGCAAGTATTATTTTCAAATCTGGCAAAAGCTAACACAATCAGATCCAGCATTTCCAAAACAACGGGCGATCAACTCATAAGATGTCAACGACCAAGGCCATATTCGTTGGGTATAACTAAAAGGAATGCAGTTTTATAAAATTCAATCTCTTTCTTGTTGCCAGTTTCTGGCAAAACCCACCATGTTAAGAAATTTGTTTCAAGCATCTTTCACCCTAGAAAAAGTAACTAAAATAGCATAATCAGATTTCAGGCGTCAACATAGCAGCGGCTTTAACTATTCATACTATTTGACAGTAACAAGGGAAGATGACAAATACCAAGATAAAAGGCAAAATCATCAATCATCTCCAGTACATAGAAAGATAATGCGAAACCTAAAACCCTCCAAGCCATGATCCCCAAATCAAACATAAATCATAAATCAGGCCAACATATTCGGTTCAGAAACTCCAGACTCACATCCAACGCAGCACCAGTGTGAGCCAGCAAAACCCTGCTCTACCTCAACTTCAACTTTTTATCTCTATCATGTTGCAACTGCAACTTAAGATTTAATTATTATTTGCAGTTCAATTGCTGTTTTAATGATTTCCCAAGAACAAGAACAAGAACAAGATTATGAAAATAACATAATGGACAGACCAAGTTAAAAAAGGCTTGTGGATCCACATGTATACTGTGGCAAACTGATGCATTTCCAAAAGTTACAATATCATTGGACCAACTCTACCTTAGATTTTGCCCCACTCCTTTCAACAATAGAATGCTAACTTTTTAACCAGAGTGCTAATCTCCTAACATTCAGTTGATTGTTTAAGTACCAGTACTGGAGAGGATCAATAGGATGCAAGCACCAAGCAATCTCATTCAATGTAAGATACACCATCACAATTTCCCCCCATGTGAGCTGCCGATTTCCAAATGTTTTTGCATCATCCCACAATCCAAGAAGTGCAACCAGGAATATTACAATATATACTCACCACAAAAGAAGGCAATAACTTGATGGCAAAACTCAGTGCACTCATACCAGCTAGTAATGGAAGACAAACAACCAGTGAAAATAACCAAAAAGACAAGTAGCAGTATCAACTGTATTGCCCATATACTGTCACCCCAACCCCTCAACAATCCAGAGAATAAATCAGGACAAGACTTGATTATTGGTTAGTGCATGACCATACAGCTCCAGAAAGCTTAGAAATTACCCGCATTGCAATGGGAACCTCAATGCAAGTAATATAATACTGCAGCCATCATTCAAGAATCCAGGAAATCCACTAAAACAGTCTATTCCAAAAACAACTTCTCACTCAGACATCTTTTGGAGTTCATAAACCTTCAATAAACTAATTCATATGATCGAAGACCTCAATTACACAGATTAAGAGTGATGAAAATGCCTAAGAATCTATAGCACTTCTGGCAAAAGAAAAATGCAGAAGTTTCAAAATGCTGCACTTTAGCGGCCAAACATTATGTGAACCCAACAGAGAAACCAGTCTAGAAATATATATATGTAAGCCTGCAAATTTCTAATTATTAACGAAGGTAGATGATATAAACAGTACTTTTTTGCTTCAGTGCCATAGCTGACACTGTATTATCTTACTTCTCAAATTTGAGAAATGTGTATAAGCATGCCTCAATCCAGAATGGAAGACTCGTGCATTACATGACAACAAGAATGTCAGGAAGCATTGCAAATACTAGGCAATTGGACTTTATTGATGGCTTAAAAATTAGTTCAATGCTCCAATAGCATTCCTTGCTGCATACATGCTCTGCCTTGCCAAAACCATATGCAACATATAAAGCTGATCATAACTTAAGATGTTGCGGAGGGTATCCACCGAAGAATTTACAGATAATGACTGCACCAAAATGACCCTTAAAACTTATAATGTGCCACCATAAATTATAACAATACAGAACTTTCTGAAGTGGAATTCAAAGAAATGCAGCTGACATCCCAAATTAGAGAAAAAAGAACCAGTGGTAAGTAGCAACAAAGCATTAGCCACCATGGTACCAGAAGAAACAAGCTATACCCATCACAGAATTGCAGACGTCCAGTCTTGAACCAAGCTAGTATCAGCTATTGCTCTCACAACTTGTTTGGGTAAATATAAAGTCTTCATAAGGCTGTAAATTACAAAATTAATTTTGTCTCCTAGTACACATCCAGCATCCAAGTTCATATCATATGAAAAATCAAAATCTTTTCCTCTTAATTCTTGACATATCATCAAATGCATTGTCAAGCCATATATGCCCACCATGCCTATAATTTCCTTCCTGCTCTTCAATGTTTCTTGCTCTCCTAGGCACATTTCCAGGCCGGTTCTTAATACTTCTATCAAATTCCCTTTCCCTCACATTGCCTCTATCATGAAACTCTGAATCATTCTCTGGACAGAACCTATAAGGCCTAGGGCCATCCTCTGCATTCAAATGAAAATTCTGACCCTCAGCACCGTCATAAGGAGGCCTAAAAGGACGGAGTGGTCCTCGTCTCTCACTGAATCTTCTCCTCTCCTCACCAGGTCCATCGGCACCAAGCTCCTGATATCGCCCAGAATGCAAGGGCCTATCAAAGTAATCATCATTTTCTATCCTCTCACGGGGATCTATTATATCAGGTCTCCTAGTGTGTCTGAGTAAAACCCTACCAGAAGGACTCCTATTAGAAATGACAGGCCTTGGATGATCAAGATTTCGGCCAGAATCCATATCCTGCAACTCATTAGATTGTCTAGAAAAATATGGAGAACCATGCCTTCTAACTACCATTCCTGCAGGGAAACAAGAATTATCAGGAGATCTCATCCTCTCCATCCTATAATTTGGAGAAGATCTTCGGTGGGGCAATTCAGGATGTCCACCAAAACCATCCAAGGATCTTCTCCTTGAACCAATTGGAGATTTTGAACGAATTCTGGGAAGACCCCTTCTTTGTGTGGGCAAGAAATTCCTGTTGCCTTGGACAAACTGACCATCTAATCCCTCGTATGAAGCTTGCGGGTGTGTGTACAGGGAGTTTGAATTGTCATTCGGTAAACACCTCATGAACTTCTCACTATGTCTCAATCCAAGCAATTCAGAACCATCTTCACCAATGCATCCACTTGGGCTAATATTTCTTGGAATTCTGTGAACCATTAAATGGCCATGCCCAGGAGGCCCCTCTCTCCCTCCGCGGGACCTCCCTGAATGTAGATGACGAAAAACTGGCACCTCATCATTCAAAGATTTCCTCCGTCCCCTACCACTACCAGCAAAGCCCCTACCAGTACCAGCAAAGCCACCGTTGAACCCAACATTATAACTGTTAAATTCAAGATCAGTTTCTAATTCATATTTGTACCTGGGAACACGAAAGTCTACTGGTCCATAAAATTCAGGAACAAAATCTCGCTCAGGATTGCAACCACCATGCAAAGTGTCTATCCTACTGGAAATTCTCCCTCTACCACGCCCAAAATTCAATCGAGAGTTTCTATATGGTTGATCTCGATGCCTATTCCTTGAAAATTTGTGGGAACCGTCAGCATAGAATTCGTCCCTGCAAAATGCAGTCAGGAACAAAAATCAAATTAGAACTCACCACTCAACATATAAAAGGAACTACAACACCAAGAAACTGGAAAACATAGAAATAGTAATAACAACAGTAATCATCACCTCCCTTGAGAACATAATTTATCACCCTCATGCGCGACATCAGGTAACCTCCCAGCCCTAGTAGGCGGTGAACCGGTGGGACTACTCCTTGTTTTACCAGGAGAAGACGAAATAGAAGCTCGCAAATTTATTATTCGGCTCTTATGACCTCCACTGTTGGCATCCCTGACTGTATCGTCAACATTAAAAGAAGCTTCCACCTCAGGGAAAGCTGAAATGTTATCAACCATTTCCGTATTTGTAACATCCTCATCCAAGCCTTGAAGAACAGTCTCCAAATTTTCTTGGCTTGCATCTGTGGCTTGGTCAGATGACTGTTCAGTCTTCCTGCCAGTCGGGCAATTTGCAGCTCCATTGGTTGGCATCTCAACTGCTAATGATTCTTGCAAAATAGCATCTTTATCATCTGCAACCTTGTCAGTCTTCTCATCATGAGCTGTTTCATCAAAAAAATTTATGTTATTGTTATTTGGTTCAATGGGCTCTTTTGTTTTAGCCCCTTTATTCTCAACATAAGAAGATGAGGGATGACCATCACAGGGAAGTCCCCCAAATTCCATTTGTTCTTTATCAGAATCACCATTACTAGAGGACTGTACTTCTTTCTTTTCGCATATGGGTTCCTCCATTGTTATATCAGCCAATGGTTCTCGAACTTCACCATCTTCAAAATCTTGCTCTCCCATGCCATCTTGTTCTGCATCCATAGCTGTTCCTAAATCACGACCGCTGTCTGACTCATAATCAGTACTATAAGAATCTTCTTCCAGCATATCACCTGATAAATTAATTTTTTCATCATCACTTGCAGAACCCTCGCCATTTCCCATTAAATCAGGGGGTGCCCCATCCACAAATTTCAATCTGTGCTGCTCAGAATCATCAACATTTGTGTCTTCGGCTATTGCAGCATCCAGCATTTGAGAGACATTTCCTGCATCACCATCATGACCTACAGATGCAGTCATTGCATCTGTGGCAATCAGCCTAGCGCTTTCAGATTTTTCCTGAGGCAACACCACACTAATGTGAGATCTTTCACTGCTCAAAGACTGTTCAACACAGTTTAATACACCACCACCAGTCGAAAAGTCCACCGCGCTAGTAGTTTTTCCTTTAACACCCTGATCATGTAGCATCATTTTGTCCGAATGGTTTGATGTACCCTCTATCTTACTGAGTGTTTCCTGGATACCCTCATGCACTGGTTCAGGTTTTATTGATCTTGGATCAACTAATTTAAGAGTGCTAAAAGTTGATGATTTCAAGGTTTTAATATTGCCTCTCTCAACTAATTCAGATTTCACGGCTCTAGAATCTAGTAATTCCCTAGGAGTAGCTGTAGCAACCTTAAAATCATGCTTGATGCTCTCATCAAGTGGTTCTGATTTGACAGTTGCAATATTAACCTTATCCAAATTGCCAGTAATCACAGACGCCTTGTGCAAACTCAAATTATCTAAATTGTTGCTCCCATTCAGTGGAGCTGATGGACTAGAAAGCATTTGATTAACGTTTGATGCTGACAAGCTGGGAGATTTCTGTTTCAAATTTGATGGTGATAAACTGGGATTACCATTTAAAGCTGACAAACTGGAAGGTTTATGATCCGAATTTGATGTTGATGAATTGGAAGGCTTTTGATTAATGTTTGACAAAGGAATGGATGGACTGAGCCCCAGATGAAGATTATCTTTTGAATTACAGCGCCAGCTAGACAAATCAGGTTGTATAGCACCAATGGATCTGCTCTTATTCTCTTTATGGATTTTCCCTCCCAACGTAATTCTATCACCAACCATTCCAATTGAGGAAATCAAAGGCTTTATATCATGTGTGACACCAATTGTGTTAAACCCATCCATAGCTACTTGACCTGAAGCTTCATCAACCATATGACCAACCCACGCATCCATGGTAGTATTCAAGTCCCAGTTTGATCTATTAGTAGGCGTAGTATCATCAGTATTCAGCTCCAAATCATTACTTTTGCATCGATTACTACTTTCTCCCTTCAATGAAGAAAAATTCAATGAAACAGGATTTTCTTTCTCTTGATTCTGACAACTTCCTTCACCATTTTGACCTGCCAGACCTGAGAAAAGATTATGTTTTATACCTAATGACAACTCAGTAATCCCAGAAGTTTTTGATAGTTCTGATTTACTCTTTTCCTCCACTTTTTGTTTGCTAGATACATACTCCCCTACGCTAAGTGCAGGAGTTTCACTAGGTGATAAGTTCAACTCAGTTTTTGCAGAAATTATGCCAGTGTTTGCAGATTTCTCAACTGAAACAACCTTCTTGTTAACAATAACAACCACAGAAAGAGGGTGCTGTGTAAGGCTTGGTTCTTCTATCTTGACTCTAGAGCTGCCAGCATTGCCGTGAACCATTTTAACATTCCTTGAATCAGAATTTCCTTTCACTTCTTCATGCAGAGATTCCTTGTTTGAATCAGACAAGGCAAAGGTACTTGCTGGAATACTAGCATTAGATAAAGCTGACCCCTCAGATGGGATGGAATCTTCCTTTTGTAGTGACTCATTTCCCACTGGTAGTGAAGAATGTTCTTCAGGGGTGGGAGAAGGAGGCCTGATTATTGGGAATCTTCTTTTCTTGATAGGAATACCTGCAGTATCATTACTAGACATTCTGACAACTGGTTTCAACCCAGTCGGCGATAGAAAACCAATTATCAGTAATCATATAACAAAGATCGTTGCATATTTCTGTAATCTACGAATAAATAAATGCCCCTTCATTTCTGGATACCAGCATACTTCAAAACTTGCTATGGCTATAACCTTCTTCCTATCATATAAAAAATAACCAAAAATAAAGTCCTGGCAAACACATTAAAAGCACTTTCAGATGTCACCCAATTTATATACAAACACCATAATCGAATAGATGTAGTTCGCAACTTAGGAACCGGCAGTTTCTAGTGGTAGCCTACTAATCAAAATCAAGCAGAGAAAACAAATGGGAAACACCTGCCACGAAAGGAATAAAAACAATTTTCATAATTTGTTTGAATCGGCCATTCAAATTCAAACATCATATGCCCATTCAATAATAAAACCATCTTACTAAGGAAAAAAGTGGCATCGCGAATAAAAGTTCAGTAAAATTCTCAATCACTATTCATTCGGTGATACCCAAGAGTTAAATTGTAGAAAATATGATCTAAAATTATCTGGCAAACCAATCAAGACACGAATTAATAGATTCAACCCCACAACAATTGAGATGATAATTTAAAATATTAGAAAAATAAAACACATATTACTGGATTCATTCACCTTGTGAGAAATTATTTCCCAGGTAAGTGAACCAATCACGTCGAACTAAATTAAATTAAATCAATCATTTCCAGGAAACAACAAATAAAATCAAATCAAAATCAGCATTCAATGTTGGCCGACCAAAAATCACCACATCAGCCGGCAACTATCCAAAAACAATAGGTGAATAAACATATTTGCATCGAACTTGATCGGAAAATTACCTTAGGAAATTCTAGAGAAAATGGAAAATTTGAGGATATTTTGCGCGGAACTTAAAGGAAATGACTTATAAAGAAGATACTAGAGAGAATCTAATCAACGTGTAAACTAAGTTACTTCAGGGTTAGGGTTTGAGATTGTGCAATTGCATTATTGTTTGGTTACGGTTATCAAGTAAAGCAATTTAGATGTTGACCTTTGGTCTGCGTGATGGGGTAGCCTTTGTCGTTCTCTGCCGTCGGGGCAATCAACTGGCTTCTTGACACGTGCGAAGGCTCACCATCGGAATCACCGTTTGACGTGGTCCCACCACTTATCGCTTGCTATCTGGAAACGAAAGAGGTTAGGTGATGCATCTGGATCGTGCCCCTTGATTGAATGGATTTTCTTTTTATTTTTCATTTAGGTCCTCAATTTTTAAACATATTTTTTTATGAGGAGTCATTTGAAAATTTAGACAAAACAGCTCCTAATATTTCCAAAAGTAATCACAAAGGTCCATAGACCAAACCTCCTCTGAGGCTACCGTGGTCCCTGGGCATGACGTCTTTGCCTCCTCTTGGGTTTAAAGTTCTTATTCCTTCGTGGTTAAGGCTTAAATATTCTTAGCAGTGGGCCTGTGTTTCAACTTTTAATTATATATTATCAATTATTTTTATGACTTAACATTAAATTCGATAATAATTAAATTTTCATAATTTATCATCTCGTGTTCTCCGTATTTTGGGACCTTTCCTAAATATTATATTATGTCTAAATCTTTATTAATTTTTTTATTTCTTATTTCACTGTAGTGTTCATAATTTTTATTTCTTCATCCTTATAAAATAAAAATCTCATTTCCATCATTGAGGTTAAGACTCTGTAACTTGTAAGGCCACAAACAGACTTGAATCAAAGCTTTGTTGCTTCTCGTAATTAAATTCGTCAATCAACCGTGGGCCTATTCGGCCCATGCACTAGGGCCTGGATTTTTTCGCGGCCCATGTGCAAGGGCTTCATTTATTAATTTAGCCCACCTGCACTTGAATTTTCCATCCCTAAACTGGGTTCTGGCTAGTACGGAATTCTAAACCACAAATAGAGTATTATCAAACGGACATCCAAACAGTCCTCTGACTTTAAACTTCTTCCCTCACACTTCACAGGCCTCTGTTGCGGGCATCCGCATTCTGGCTATCAATAATGCTGTAATCCTGCGAACCTTGCTAAAACTGTCACTTGCTATAAGAAGAACCTAAAAACGACAACGTTTTCATCGCTTTCCACTGTGCAAATGTCATTCGGTTATAGAATCACAAGCTTACGGTGCTTTCAACGCCCACTTTTACCTGAATGGCATCGCCTCTATGCCAAACTCACTTTTTCATCCTTATCTGAAACCAAGGTTAGCTGAAACATACCTCCTTTCTACTCTGTTTGGTTTCCTGGAAAATGTAGGAAAAGTAAAAAAAAAATTAAATTCTCCTGTGAACTATTTTTACTGTGTTTTTGGAAACCTTAATGCAAAGAGCTATGTTCATTCCTCTCTCTTTTTGGTTTTCATTTTCGTAATATCATCTACTCTTTATTTTAATTCTTTATTTTCATATGGTTTTGAGCTTTTGAATGATTCATGGTTAGCTAGATTGTTCCCCTTCATGAGGACATCCAATTAGTGTTTGTATCTTAGGAGAAGAACAATCAAACGTTTTTAACAGTTCATTGATCTCACTTTAGCTAAGTTATTGAGTTCTTAACTGTTGTTGCAATCCTTTGCCAGGTCTGGCATTCTGTGGATGAAGTAATGATGGTGATTTTTTTGCCATGGTTGGAGAGAAAAGCTGTGGTCGAGATTTCATCAGTGCTTTCAATTGGGAAATCTGGTCATACGCGTTTTTCCTGCAAATGTTCCTTAACTTTTTAAACTGATCAGTGTGCTGATAATTTAATACAATTTTATCTGGAACACGGGTAGCATAATTGCCAAGCTAAGAACATCTGTTCATATTTAACTTTGATTGAAGTGGTTATTGTATGCAATGGTAGTTACAAATTTCCCATACAACCATTTGCGTTTGCGGCATATTGTCAATTTAAACACTTCAAATATGCAATTTCACGAGTGTGGGTTGTGTCATTTTATTTTTACAGCAAGTTACGTACAACTGAAAAGGAAATTTAAAGTAATCATTGGTCTCATTGCTTCATGATAATTCCAACGAGCAAGTTTTTGTTCTATCTTTTTTCTTCATTTAGGCATGAGAAGCCTTCATTGTGGTATAACACAGGCAAGTGTCAAGGTTTATTTTATTCTATTTTATTTTTTACTTTAACCTGAATGCAGATCACCTTTTGCTTCTGAGAAGCTACAAACTGGAGACTGCATATTGAAGGTTCTTTTTGCTGTGGTACACTTCTTTTGTTAAATTCGTTTCAAATTAGTCTTTAATATATGTAACCAACTCTTATAAGGTGTATGGATACTAGTATGTTAATCTGTATTTTACTGGTTACTTACTTCATTTCTGCAAATATCACGGATAATCTCCATCCGCATATCAAATCTCTGTTAGGTGATGAAATTGGCAATATTTTTTTTATTCAAAATTTGTATGAAAATCTATTGAAGAATATTTGTGCATTTTTCATTTTGTTGCACATTTGACATTTCTTTTTTCTTTGTGTGTGTGTGTGTGTGTGTGTGTGTGTGTGTGTGTGCGCGAGTGTGTGTTGGTGCTATTTTTCATTATCTTTCTTCTTTTCTGTCTGAGCACCAGCCTTCTTATACATTATATATTAGTGTTTTTGATCATATACCTTTTATATGCATGGTTTTAAGCACTAAAAAAAGTAATTTTCAAGATTAATAGAATGCTATTTACTAAACATCTGCAGGTATTTTGGAGGGAGGATGTGTTAGATATGATTCATCCAAGCTCATTATTTCAAGAAACAGTAAACAAAAAAGCTCAAATTGAAAAGGAAATTTTAGCAGCAAAGCTGGTAAGTACAAATATTTTTCTGTAGTTTCTTCATATTTTATGGGTATAGTAGTAGTTTTATATTTTAATTATAATTGCTTTCTTGCCTTTGGAATTTGTAATTGTAATGAGATATCTGTCGCGATCTTAGGCTCTTGAAAGCTTCCCAAAAGTTTTTAATCATATCAAACTTAAGGATTTCATGTATGCACAAGCATTAGGTAAGCAATTTTATTTGATTCATGATATGTTATTATCTTCTTGAGTTAGTATCAATTCCCATTGTTAACAAAAGAGCTTACTTCTCAGAATTTCTTTGGAGGCTCTGTGTTTCTTCTTGTTGTTTTGCTGTCCATCTACAGTGTTATGATAATCAAAATTGGATTATCTAAAATGGTATATGGACCTGACTTTGTCTCATATGGTATTTTTTATGTGTTTATGCTTTCAGTTTTGCTACTGAAGCACTCAACCTCTATAATATCGATGGAGTTTAAATGCATCTTGGTGCACTCTTTTCTTTGCATACATGAGACCTATTTTGTGTGGCTTTAAGCAGTTGCAAAATGCTGCCAACAATTTGCATCTAAAATCCTGTGTCCTTTTGCAAAGGATCAGTAACTCAATAAGATAAAGTTTAAATGTAGTTGGTACATAATCACATTGATTAGTTGAGGCAATGCATTGATTAGTTGGGCAACGCAATTATTAGTTGAGGCTACTTTTTCGAACTTCAGAAAACGTTGGAGGATCAAACTTTGTCTTTTTACCACCAAGTTTATTATGAACTTGAAACTCGTGAATACAAGGGATTCTCATTTTACAAAAAGAAGATAGAAGCTATCTGATTAATGATAGTCATCTTCATTTCTGTGGTGAAGTAGCAGAGTGTATTAACAAAACTTTGTACAAGTGTTAGCCTGTCTTTTGTATTCAAGTTTACATTTCTTTTGAATTCTGACGTATGTTCTCACAGTCACTGGAGCCTGTTACTTCTTCAATGCGTAAAAGACTTGCTCTTAGGAAGCAAATTGCTAGAGATCTCCTCATTGGCAAGCTTCGTGCCCTCAAATCTGCTTCTGCATGGCTGGAGAATTACGGTGCAGCCTATGCATCAACCGTCAACCATTGCTGATGATAAAAATGATTACAGAAATCTGCAGGAACAAGGGCAAAAAGAAGTGTAATTTGTTTATTCAGTCAGGTACTGATAGGCATGGCACATGAATCTGCATGTATAAACTGCACGCAGCAAGTCAGCTACTGCCCGCTCAGGTGAATGCCGAAGAAATGGCCTCTCATTTGCTCTTCCAGCTCTGCATTCTTGAGTGGGTTCCCCTTTTTGGTAGAGGAAACAAACTGTCCTCGAGCAATTTTGTGAATAAAAATTATCTCTTAAATGCTTCTTTGGACGTTGTTCTCTTTGCAATTGTTTTTGAAGACAAAATTGGAAAGGCTCTGTTAGTGTTTTGCTCTTGATTTTTTGAGTATTTGTTGTTTTATCACCCTGGTTGGATTGAAGAATTGGAAGTGTTACCGAAGAGTGTTAAAATGATTGAAATATCATTCAGTCAATTAAGCTAACAAGTTAACAACATAATCTTACATTCTCTAAAGCAGTAGATAAAGTTACTTTGAAACTGTTCATAATATGATATATTCGGTTTAATTAAAAAAATAATATAATTAATAATAAATAATTTAAATTATATTTTAAAATTTTAAATTTATATAATAAAATATAAAATTAATTTAAAATTTTTATTAAAATATAATTTAAATTATTTATAATTCTGTTAAAAATTAGACTGAGGAAGAATCTTTAAGGAAAGAATAACCCCCTTGGTTAGGCCCACAATGATTTTGTTAGAAGTTAAATTGGTCGAGAATCGTTTAAGAAAAGAATAATCCCCTTGGTGAGTTGGTCGGCCTCGCAATCGCAACCAGGACCAAATGGAAGGGCAATTTTGGAAACACGTATTTGACTTACCAACGCACACCGCTTCGCTCCGTTGCTTTCGCGATAAATACGAGGAGAGAGAAGAACAAAAAAATCCACTCTCATTCGAATCTAAATCTAGGGTTTCTCCCTTTTCACTTGTGTTTCTCTCTCGTTATTCTGCAGGTACGCCTCTCGCGCTTGACCTACTGTAGTTCGTTATCTTCTGTGCTATTTCTAAGTATCTTTGAATTGATTCTGAACCTATTGTCGGTGATTTGGTTCTTGATTGAGGTGCAAAACGTTGAGATTTGGTCTCTTTTAATTATTTGTTCTTAAGTTTTCGAGTTTTAGGAGCTGTACGTGAAATTGTTCGCGTGAGAGTAATTGAAGCTGCAAAAGTTGATTGGTATGATCAACTTTCATGTCGTTGACGGAAGACTTTTATATTTCTTATTGAATTTTTGAGTTTTAGAGTAGTTTATGAACATCTATCACAATTAATTGTTGTTTTATTGCGAAATGTGGTGTCTTTTTTGTTTTTGAGTTTCTTTGTGAAGTATTGCAAGAAAAGATTTGGTGTAAAGTTTCGTTCTTTGGGTAGTTTATAAGATATGATGTTGGCTTGATGCTGAATTGCAATTGGGAAGGTTTTTTTGGTTTTTGTATCTGTTTGTCCTTGTAACGTTACTAGGAGGCAATAAATATGGTTTGACAAATTTTATTGCAGGGGAAAATGCCTCGCCATGATGATCGCTACGGTGGTACGCGTCTCTATGTTGGTCGCCTGGCTTCACGGACAAGATCACGTGATCTTGAGGATATTTTCAGCAGATATGGGAGGTAATTATAATAATTCTTCAATGTTATTTTGAGGGTTTTTCTTTATGTTAATTACATAATGGGTGCCAGCTTGAATTCACAGCGTGAACTAAACTAGCAAGCTTACTAGTCCTTGTTTTAGTGCGCTTCTTTCAGATAGTCTCTGAGTGTTCAAATTTTTCTGTATTGTTCTTGTTAATAGCTTATGAATTTTGTATGAGAGTAATGGTCACTTGTGACATGTAGTATGTGCTTAGCTCACACATACAAAGTTTATGTGTTTGCTGTTTGGCACTTCACTTCGCACTAATCTCCATACAAAGTATGGTGAAGAGAACCTCTCTTTTGTGCACATTTTTCTTCTGGGTAATAGGGTTGTTTTGTTGGTTTTTGTGCGTACGTTCAGAGTCTTTGGATTATGTTCTGGGGTTTAGTGACAATAAGTTGCGTGGAAGGCAACAAAGCCTTTGCCAAGCTCTTTTAAGTGCTTGACATTCAATATACATTTGAATATAGGTGTAAGAAAGTTGCAGCCCCCCACGTGTCTTGTGTGCTTTAACTTGAATGATCTTGTTGAAGGTTTCTGGGCATTTGCCTAACCTGGAGGTCTATGGTGAGAGGTTGACCTTGGTGGATTTGGCGAGTCTTTCTATTGTTATTGCGTGTTTTTATGGAAATGGCAACAATCTCAAACTGGTGTTTAGTTCATCTGTGAGGGGCGAAGTATCAACCCGTCGATACTTGTGTCATGATGGCCTTACTGTTTCTGGCACCTGTTTACGCAGAATACGCGATGTGGATATGAAGCGTGACTTCGCCTTTGTTGTACGTATATCCTCCTTTTTTTCTCTTTCTCACTTGTGCAGGTGCACATGCACATTATTCACACATACATGCTTTTTCCTATAGTGTAATCCATCAAATTTTGATGCCAAATCATGTGTAATGCAAATATGATCTCCTACTCTGCTTTCTTTTCTCTTGCTCTTGATAACAGGAATTTAGTGACCCTCGAGATGCTGATGATGCAAGATATAGCTTAAATGGTCGTGATGTTGATGGAAGCCGTATCATTGTGGAATTTGCTAGAGGGGTAGGTATTATAGAACAGTTTAAAAAGAGGGAATTGCAAAGAGGCTGGTACTAGAGAACAATGGTGAATTTCACTTTGCACCTTCTTGAAGGTTTAACACTGTGCTAACATTGATTTCTTTTGCTTAGGGGCCACGTGGTCCAGGTGGATCTCGTGAGTATCTTGGTAGAGGGCCCCCTCCTGGATCTGGGCGCTGCTTCAACTGTGGAATTGATGGCCACTGGGCTAGAGACTGTAAGGCTGGAGACTGGAAGAACAAGTGTTATCGCTGTGGGGAACGTGGCCACATAGAAAGAAATTGTCAAAATAGTCCAAAGAAGTTGAGGTATGTGTGGGTCCACCGCCACTCTGAAATTTTCTTTACATCAGGAATGGATCTTTAGCTCACTTGGATAACGATTCTGTGGTGCAGATCTGGTCGGAGCTATTCGCATTCACCTAGTCCTCGCCGTGGTAGAAGTAGGAGCCGCAGCTACAGCAGGGGCCGTAGTGACAGGTATGTTATGTTATCCTTTATTTACGAGTCTACTGCTGTCGTACAGATCAGTTAGCAAAGCTATGAAACAGCAGCAGCTTGCTTAGTCTTTGGTTTGAGTTCTTTTTTTGGCCTTATTTTATCTATTCAATTGGTGTTTCGGTTTTCCAATTCTTTAGTCTATCACGATCACCTGTGAAGAGAGAGAGAAGTCTCGAACATGTTCAGAGAAAATCACGGAGCCCCCGCGACAGCAGGAGCCCTAAGCGGCGCAGGATTTCGTCAACACCATCCAAAGGGAGGAAGCGCAGTCCAACACCAGGTGAAAGGAGCCCGATAGAGCAAGGTAGCCCATCCCCAAGGGTCCGGAGGCAGAACAATGGATCAGAGTACAGTGGCAGTCCAAGAGGAAAGAGCAGAAGCCCAGTTGATGATGCTGATGGCCCTGAGGATAGGAGTTACAGAAGTCCTGCTGAAGAAAACGGGCGTGGCCGAAGCCGGAGCCTTAGTCCAATCCCTAGGGATGACAGGAGCCCAATTGACGATGATGATAATCATGGGTCCCCTAGAGGGAGCGAATCAAATTAGAAGTGGCATAGGCTGCATGTCTCTCTTTATATCGACTGTTTTATCTTGTTTGCAAGAATTTAATCCTGTTCTGTATTTGATAGCTTTGAACCTTAAAAATTTTTATTGACTTTTGAGACTTTTTAAGAAACTTTTTATTGATAATAGTTGGTCTATGGGCTTAACAATTCCGGGGTAATTTACTTCCACGGCATAAATGAACTAAACAGCAGATCCTGGCGAGCGCGGCCATGAGTATGCTGGAGTTTCAGTATCTCGGTGCGCCTGATTAGCCAGACTTTGTGGGTATTGTCATACGGGGGAATTACGGCAGCAATCAAAATGTGCATCAGTATATTCTCTGTTATCGGAAGTTTTTAACTGGTTCCTGATTGAGCAATACTTTGCTGTACAGATGATTTTCGTAATATTGCATAAAATTTGTATGTTATAGATAATGCTGTGCAGTATTGCTTTGAAAGTTAATTATCTAATCACAGTCAATGCATACTACTACTAGGCATAGACAGCAAAAAGATTTCCGTTACTTTATTTATTAGTAAGAAAGCATTTCGTAACATCAACACAATTTCTAGAGGAACAGCCGGTTATTCATTGCAATCACATCTAAATCCAAGTTTTCTTACATCAACAAACACCACGGTTAACTACAGAAACGGGTCACAAAACAAAGTCACTATACAACAATCGACTGCTCATATCACACGATATCAAATTCAAGCTGTTAGTTTTATTTTTTCGCTTGCACAGCAGACTAACACAATGACCAATACTTAAATAGAAACTGCTCAACTGTTATTTAGCATATGTACAAAAGGCAAGTCTCCAACATCAATATCAAGATGTCTGAAGATTCACCCATGTGCAAGGTTTGGCTGAAAATTTTCAGTTATCCACAGATGGATCAGGAAAGCCCAATAACATCTGCGGATCTTAAATTAATAAAGATTCTAGAGACTGCAGATTTATGATATATAGGCCTTGACCAAGTCTGAATAATTGCACACCAAACCCGTCCTTGGACAGGTTATTTTACCGCCATTTTTCTTGGCCATTTCATCAAGAGCCTGCCATAGGGAAAAAATCTGTTAGATTGTTGACCATAAGCTTACACAATTAAAACCAGAAACACGCAAACCTTAGTACTATAAACATAGCCGTTGGGCAAGACTTGCGGCGGGTTCTCTGTGTCCATTAGTTCTTTAGTTATGTAGCAAACAAGCTTTGAGTGATGCTGCTTAGAGTAAGGCAATGGTGATGCTAATTTTCTGAAACTCTCCTGTGATAGTGGGTCCTCCTTGGTACAATCTTCTTCATAACAGTATCTAAATCAGGTCAAGGCAAACAAAGTACTTGGATGATGCAAGAACAGAAAGAAAAGGGCTCAATTGCCCAGTACAGCTTCAGTCACACATAATATTCATCTCCATATTCTGTTAAAAGCATTTAAGAAAATTTAAGCTTTTAAGCACAAAGCTTGACTATGGTTCAATGACCATTAGCAACAGTACAATGACAGTCACAACATGAGTTATAAACAAAAGCTATTCAAAAATTTCAAACCATTAAACTGATAACTATACCACTGTTCAAGAAACTTAAGACAAGTGTATGCAAATTGTAAATTAACTTTCTTAAGTGTGCTTGAGATTGAGGTGTTGTAGCTTTGAAGCTCCAGTAACAGTGAGACAGAATTACAAGATGTCAAATATTAGAGAAAAAAAAAAAACTGTGTTTTCAGAACAAGATTTATGAGATGATAATGACTGCCAAACAAATTCGCTACAAAATGATTTTGAACCCTCCAATAAAAACTACCAGACATACCTAACAGCATTAAGACAAAGTACTAAAAGTCAAAGGACCCAGAAAAATCTGATTGTTTTATTGCCATTTATAAAACATAGGTTATGTTTCATGTTTTCTCTTCTTCTCCTAACTCTACTCATAATCCATGTACAACTGCAAGAGTGGGTTCTTATAAAGGTCTGACTATTAGATTTCATGATTTATAATTCTATACTATAATTGTAAGAATACCTAGGTTGCTAGTTAACTTGTCTATGTAAAGATGCAGCTAACGGATAATCACATATTAAGTCACCAGTTCGGGATACGGTGTGTTTAGGGCAGATAAGCCAGCTTGTAGATAAATATTTAACAATGGCTCTAGTGTCATGCCATACAATTTGCAGAATTCCTGTTTAAACTGGTCCACCAGGAAGTCCCATTGCTTTGGTTCAAATAAAGTCTGGAAAGCAAAGAACAGAAATCAATTAATTGTACTAGCCCAAAACAAAAACAAGAACAGTCAACAAAGTTCTCAAGGAAGAAAAGTCTTATAGTCCCTGTGTATCTAATTAAAAACCAATGTGTTTATGTATGTAAGCATTTATATAGGCACGTACTTATGGATACATGCACCTATGAACTACCAAGAATTTTACTATTGGTACTAAGCAGAATCTCAATGTATTGTACTATAGGCCAGCCTTCATATTGGAAAGAGGCTGCCAAGTGAAAAAGGTAGGGCAACTGGTTACATAGCCAGCCTGTGCGCCAAAACTGGATAAGGAAATGAGAGTTGTGGGAAGTTCATCTTAAGACCTAAAAGTTTGACTAAGTATCATGATTACATATGTTCATGTGCTGTATGCATACAAAGACTATTTCTTCCATGAGATAGAATTCACCTTGTATGTGGTACATTCAGTATTACTCTTAAAAGCCAAGGTTGCCATAACCCGCTGCAATTCTTTCATATGGGTAGCTCCCCATGGCGCAAGGTACTTTCGAGCATAAGTAATGGCACGCAAATTATTTTCAGCTCGTACCAACTCTATGAACTCCTGAAGTCTCAACTGAAATTCAAATTTGCTCTGCCCAAAACAAAAGGGTGAAAGAGAGATAATGTTAAATCAACATTAATATAGTTTGAACCAAGAATATGATTAAAATCACAGTTTCATCATTTCATGAACCTAAAGAATAAAGCTAGAACAATTTTCATCATCTAAGCAAATAGTCTAAACTTCTCAGGTCACGAGCGATTCAAAAACTTCACCGCACTATGCTAAAGTATGACATGTGACACAGTTGCGTAAGACATTAAATAATCAAGTGAGGAAAGACAATTGCAACTCCTACTCATGTTCTTTATTTCAACTCTTATCTCATATTGGAATTAATGTATAAAAATATTAATCAAACGTGTTATAATAGTCGAATGATATGGATTACTCTTGGCTTCATCCAGATTTCGAGAATCAGTAACCAGTAAGAAAAAGACTTGCAGAGAAGAATAATTATATCTGGGAAGCTCTTTTAACCCTACTTATGAACCGAAAATTGGCAGTAAGCACCTTTGACTTCTTCAACCTTGACTTATTATCAGAACACCAGGCTAAAGCAGGGGCTACCTCCTTATTTTGAAGAGCATCAATAACCTTTTTCGCTTCTTGGAATACATCAATATCAACAAGATCCTGGTATGTGAAGATCAATTGCAATACCAGCACATGTGTAAGCATATAACAGATGAAACTATATATGAACATAATCCATAAAGTGACACTGCAGGACCTTTGATTAGATTCCTGATCTATGCAAACAGATAATACTAGAAGTCATTGACACATGTGACAAATAAGAGGAACATACACCCTAAATCAAAAAAGCAGGAAAAATTATCAAACCCCAAAAGTCATGATAAGTTTTAATCGTAATATGACAAAGATATTCAATTTGTGGTAAATGACTAAGTTAAAAATACGTAAAATCCAATAACAAACATTAGATAATATCATTATCTAAAAGTAATCCCCTGTTTAATTCAAAGAAAAAAAATTGCAAGAACAATGAGCATCCCCCGGTAAAAGAATGCCAGACAACCAGCAGTTTACAAAAATGAAAAAGCATGCAAGATAACCTGTATATTACTGCTTTCTGTCAACTTCTCTGCAGTGTCATAATATGACATCCGCAACATGTAGTCTACAAGAATCCGTTTCAGTCGTGTGTTATTCCATTCTGACAAATTTTCTGCATCTGCTGATTCTAAGTGATTGAGTCGAGCCCGACATTTCTGCGCCTGTAAGTGCTCTGTTCGACTTCCCTCTTCCAACTGAAAGATACAAATATGCATGAATCGCAAGTCATAAAGATCTAAATATGTATGGATCGCAGACCGTAAATAAATGAACTTGTAGGTCTTATTCATCAATTGAGTATGAATTTGCTCAGGTTGATCAGTCAATGATTGTCTAAAGATATAGAAGATGCTACCCAAATCTTTGACGTAAAAAGGTGTTTTTTTTAATTGGAAATTTAGGGATGACACTCCGATTGCACCCAACGCCATCTCCAAAGCATTCCACGTTGCCAAACTCAGGCTAAGAAAATCTGAATCGCGCTATTTACATATATTCAGCCTCCAAAGTGTTTGAAACTCGCCTAAATGAATCTAAATTGTTATCCAGAGCTTATTAGGGATTCAAACAACTAAACTGAAAATCAAACTCCACCAAAAAGATTACCGGAAAAAAGAAGTCTGAATTTCATAACGCACAGTTCTTGTTATTTTCCTCTCAAAATCCAGTGCAAAAACCAGAAAGGCAAACGCAGAATAACAAATCCCACTTAATCCATGCAACCGAATCACCTTCAGTTAACTTCTATATATATATCAACAATCCAATAAATAACGCATATAATCATTAAATCATTATAAAATCAACTGATTCAGACCTAATTGTAAAACTAACCTTCCTTTTGAGCCCTTGTAGCCTCGACACGAGCGAGGTCAGGTGATTAACGGCGTCGTCTTTGGAAAAGTTATCCGAATCAGCCACGTCAGCGACGCCAGAAATAACAGAAGTGACTTCTTTCTCGACGGCGCGGTGGTTGGCTCGTATCGTCTTTTTATAGTGCTCGAACGGCACTCTTAGAAACTGGTGCTCCAGTTTAAGAGCTTCTGTTAATTGAGTCAGCTTTAAAAAAGGCGTCGTGGCAGCGGCGGGAGGGACGTTGTTCGGCGGCGGAGAGGCGTTGGCCGCGTTACCGTTTGGAAGGGAATCCAACTCCATGGCCAAGCGAATTCAACGAATTTTTTTGGGATTTGCGGATTTCTAAGAGCGTAGAGTGCAGGGAAAGAGTTTCTGATGATTCATAAAGTAAATAGAATCCTGGAAACAACACAACGGCGTCGTTTCAAGTTTTGGGGATCGTTTGGTCAGTGAGTTTTATGACGTCAATCCAACCGTGCAACTTGCTTCTTGTCTAGAAACTCTTCTGTCTTTAACTCTTTTTAAGTGTTTTGTCTGAATTTGTTTTATTTTTATATTCGTTTATGAAAATATTATTTATTTTTATTTTATATTTAAAAGTCATTGATAATATATTTATTAATAATTTAGTTAAATTGAATTTATAATATCAGAATTCAGAATAAAAATAAGTAATTTATGAAAAGTGATTTTTTAATTTATTAATTAAATAATTTTATGTTATTAATAATATTAATATAATAAAATATTTAATTTAATTTTTTTTATAAATTAAATAATTATTTTTGTTACGTGAAAATCACGGGACCATCTAAACAGAGTTTAACAATTGTCAATCAAAGTCGGTAGATAAAAGATTTAACGCATGCTTTAGCTTCCGTTTCCAAATTACGGGACCCACTTAAATTTCTCTGTACTCGACCGCACACGATCCTCACTTATTCACCGGCCCCTCCGCCGCTTCATCCGCGAAATGAGAAATTTTAAAAACTATGTTCTTTGACTAAATTACCCTTTCATTTGTATTCTTTTTACACCACCACCACCACCACAGGATTCTCTTTCCATGTTGGCCCTTTCCCTCTCTCTTTTTAATTTTCCTCATCATTAAATCACTAATTTTGTCTCTCCAAAGAACAATCACGCAAACATTCTCGCTCCTTTGACGGCAGAATATTCGCCGTCACCGTTATTTACTCTTCAGAAAGCAAAGTGTGACGTTCTTGGGGCGCCGGCCTTTGACGCCGTTAAACCAACGACTGAGTACTGTCACTCACTCCAGTTAATATCATTTCCCTTGAATGTCGGTTTCATGAGTTGGATTTTACTTAATTTTTTGTACCGTTAATGGTAAGTCAATAATTCTATATCTTGAATTTTCAAAACTAAAATTCTTGTTATTTTTAATTTATTGTCTTGGCAAACCAAAATTTTGACCGTTTGAGAAGAAGAAGAGAAGAGAAGGAAGTTAGTGAGTTCTACACTTTTACTCTCTTTTCTAGAGTCTGTTTGGTTGCCGAGAAAATTTGAGGAAACGTAAAGGGACAGAAAAGTTGAATTTCTACTTTTTGTTATTCTTATTTTATTTTCTTGAAATCATTTATCGCATGTTAGATTGTCTTTGGATTCTCTTATCCTTGCTTTTCATTTTATTTAGTTTCCAAGAGACCAAACAGTAATTAGGTGCTTCATCCTCGGTTTTTTTTTTCTAAAAATAGTTAAGACAGACACTCGGAAGTCAGAACCCACGATTGTGTTTTATTAAAATTGGTAACAATGATTAAAACGTTAGTAAATGAACCGGTGTCTAATTCTTTTTTACCCTGCTTTCTTGGATATATCCATAGCTTTAGATTAAATTTAATTTTCTTGTCTCGTTAATGTTGCATAGTGAAAAGTTTGTGATAATTAGATCTTTTTTTCTTTTGGTGTCTGTTTTGTGTCAGATTGTTGTGAAAGTATTTCAATTTCTTCTGTGGTTTTCTGGTACTGATAAAGAGAAATGGTCTTGGGTTTAAGAACCTGAAGAAAATGACGAAGTTAGTGGAGTCTTTTCCCGGAAGTTAATCTTTTATAGGCTGCGTGTAAAGATTGGATCAGAACAGAACCTCTGACATTGATGTTGTTTTTAAAGTATAGTTATTTCGAGTTGGTTTATTTATTTATCTTTTGAATATTTTAATCGAATGTTTAGTTTATTTATCTGAACTAGTTGTTTGAAAAGAGAGAACGATCCTGAAAAAGATACCTTGAGTTATTTTTCTGTTTATTCTATTTATATTGCATTTTTGGTGCATGATTCATTTTTCCTTTTTTGTTCGAAAAAAGGGATATAAACAACTTCATAATATGCATATATGGTTTTTAACAGCAAATGTAAGATTTGGATGGAGCTCTGAAGTCTATTCTTCGTATGTATTTGTTTCGTATCATTTTACTGTTAATCTAATCGTATGGGTTTTCTACTTATAACCAAGATAGTGATCCAACTTGATTTCATATTGGATTACCCAAAGTTTTTCAGCTTCCAATCATAATTAGTATTGCATTGTTGCATGCTTCCTTTTCGTTCAATTAAATTTTTTAAACTTAATGTAATGAACTTGATATGAACTGTATGTACTTGTTTCAAAATCAAAATTTATTTTTCTTTCATTTGCCTTTCACTCATCCAGTCTCTTAACTGCTCTTAATCATGTTTGAATGTTTAGTGTCCTTTTCTCTTACTTTTTAAACATATGTCGTTGCATATTTTAATTTCAGGCCAGTGAGCCCCCATTATTTCCAGAACCTGTTATAACAGATCAAGGTTGAAAGAACTTGAGGTCTTCATGAACTATAGCTAGCAGTTGCTTTTGAAGATCAGAGATGAAGAAGCTATTCTTTTTCAGATCTTCCTCCAATAATGGAAACAACAATTCTGTTTCTCCACCATCGACAGAGAAGCAAGTTTACAGGGAGCATCCACTGGGAAGTGGGGCGAACTCTCAAGCTGATGACAAGTCTGAGAACAGTTTCCACCGCTCCAGGGGCCTCTTTTCAGAGTCCACGAAGCAAATGTCTGATAGTCAGAGCTGCAGTACGAATTCGGGTCTTAGAAGGAGTCGATCATTGTCATCAGCTGCATTTCTCGTAGATGGGCTGGGACAGAGGAATTTTTCTTGCTCCGGCGATCAGAGTAGATCTCCTTCTAGTAGTACTACTAGCGCTCCACATCATCAGTACAATCATTCGTCTCGGTAAGCCATTTGATTTCAGTCTATTTTAGCCGTATGGATATACTAATAGTCTCATCTTATAAAACTGATTTGAGCTAATGTACATAGCCTTGCTTTACCAATTTCTATTCAAATTACTTCCTGAGACTTCTTTGGTCCATTTTTGGGCATGCTAGGCGAAGTAGGGCTCTCACTCCTGAGAGGCAATCCAGGGAAAAACGATTTGAAGTGGCATCAATTCCAAACAAACATGGATTGGAGAGGCTGTGTTCTCGTTCGTTTAGAACTCACCATGATTCTTCGGGAAGCTCTTCCTCCAGTAATGTCTCAACTAAAATTTTGGACCGCTACATTGATGGAGAACAGTATCAGGAAAGGAGTAGGCCCGCAAGCAGTTCTTCTCAAAGAAACTATAGTGGTAATGGAAATGGAAATTGTGGTGGGAGGCTCCCTCCACGAGTTCAGCATACAGCCCCCACTTCACCAACAGACACTGTCAAAGGCAATTCGAAGTCTCATCCATTTAGGGAAGCTAAGGCTACCCGTCGATCCCAGACTCATGTTCTTCCCAGATCAAGTGCAAAGGAAGTTGACCAGAATACACCAATAACCATTGAAGATGTCTATTGTGGTTCCATGAATAGATGTTCTGATTCAAATTCAAATGTGTTTGCTAGAAGAAGTTGTTCACTGGATGATCCCTGTCAAACTGTAAATGAATATGAGAAGGGTGATTTTGCAGGCTGGCAGAACCAGATCAGTTTCTTTGGAGATCAATGCGAAGGTCTGAACTCAGTTGCAACTGAAGAGGATGTAGATGTGGAATTACAAAATAGATCTAAAGAAGCTGAGAAGAGGGTCATGGTTCTTTCTCAAGAACTTGAGCATGAAACTTTTCTTTGTGATTCTGGGTTTGATGTGCCAGCTTTGGTTTGGACCATTAGAAACCTAACCGAGGAGAAGATGAATTTGGCACTTGAGGTTTCTGGGCTTTTACAGTCAAGAATTGCAGAAAGGGCTTCTGCAAAGGAAGAACTTACCCTGGCAAAGGCAGAATTGGAGTCAAGAACAAAAAGACTGGAGAGAGAAAAGATTGAGTTGCAGTCAGGGTTGGAGAAAGAGTTAGACAGAAGGTCAAGTGACTGGTCATTTAAGCTTGAGAAATATCAGATAGAAGAGCAGAGGCTTCGTGAGCGGGTTAGAGAGGTTGCAGAGCAGAATGTCTCTCTCCATAGGGAAGTCTCTTCTTTTAATGAGAGGGAGACAGAGAGCAGAAGCATGATAGCACATTCTGAGCAACAACTTGAGGCGTTGTCAACAAGGGTTGATGAGTGCAATGAAGAGAATGGCGATCTAAGACAAAATGTTTCTGAATTGAGAGACAAGTATAGAGCCACAGAGGGAGATCTAAATTGCATTAAAAGGAATTTTGAAGAGAAGGAGATGGAGTGCAAGGATTTGCAAAAATCCATCACAAGATTGTTGAGAAAATGCAGTGAGCAAGAGAAGACAATTGTTGGATTGCGAGAAGGATTCAGTGATGAGGTCGGAAATAAGCACGCTTCGGAGAAGTTTGGTAAGCATGTGGCTGTGCTGCAAATGGAGCAACTGAGGTTGACAGGAATGGAATTTTCATTGAGAAGGGAGATTGAATCTTGCAGGGTTGAGGTTGATTCACTTCGGCACGAGAATATAAGCTTGCTGAAACGCCTAAAAGGCAACGGTAAAGAAAGTGCTGCTTTAACCGTTAAGTTAGATAAGGAATTGTGGACACGTATATGCTGCTTGCAAAATCAAGGACTAACAATGCTAAATGAGAGCACCCAGTTATGTTCGCAGTTGCTGGAATTTGTCAAGGGGAAAGCAGGCCAACTTCCAGAAACCAAGCTGGGTATAGAATTTATCAAGAATGGTTTAGATGGGCAGTTCATTGTTGAATCTGACATAAAGATTCAGGGCTTTAAGCATGGAATTGAAAGCTTAACAAGGAGTTTGCAGAATATGTCTGGGTTGCTGCATGAGAAGTCCAGTTTGGTTGCTTCAAAAGCTGAGTCATCACATACTGATGCCAATTTGTCTGGGAAGCTAAATGATCAGGTGCCAGAGGTATGTCTCTCCTTGTCCTCAAAGTTGATTTTCTTGAAGTAAGGATGTCAATTTCTACATTTAAGTTGAACTTGCATTCTATTCCACAATGTATTACTTTATACATTCATTTATCTGATGCAAGAGCTGGGTTATGGAACTAATATTTTCATGCTATGGTTGATGTTTTCTTTTACTTGTATAGGAAATCATGAGATCTGAGCTCAAAGCAGAAACTTTGTTAACCTGTCTTTTAAGAGAGAAGTTGTACTCTAAGGAGCTGGAAGTTGAGCAGTTGCAAGCAGAACTGGCAACAGCGGTGAGGGGCAATGACATTCTAAGATGTGAAGTTCAAAATGCCCTGGATAACCTTACCTGCATCACCCATAAATCGAAAGATCTTGAACTTCAGGTAACCTTTTGTATCATTTTTACTAGTCGTGTTTGAAGTTTAGCATAGCAGATTCTTGTGTTTTACAATATGCAAATATGTAAATACTTGAGAATGTATGAGGTAGGTTTACTACAATTGGTGGCATGTGATTCTCCGTTTATTAACTTATTTGGCATCATTACAGTTACGTGGTGCTTTTTTTGGCTCATATATAGTTCTGGATGTGACTAGAGTGGGGTATAACTTTAACCTGCAAATACAGGGTGATGTTATGCGATGAAGTGGTCTATGTGATAAAGTCAGGTCAGATGCGTGGAATGTAAATATAATAGGAGGTTATGAACTTCAGCACTTGTGAAAATTGGCAGGGATATGTAGAACCTTATGAAGCCAGATGGTTTCAACTTTTTGCAGCTATTTTTCCTGACACGGAGAACAGAATCCCGGGATTTGTTTAGCAAAGTTTTGTAGCACACATGCTTCCATTTCCAAAATATCTTCACTAATAACCAAAAGCGTGGTGTATTCTGAAACTCGTTTGTTTTTGACAGATGTTGAAGAAGGATGAGAACATAAACCAGCTTCAAAGAGACCTCCAAGACTTGGCAAAGGAATCAAAAATCATGAAGGGGATATTGACTAAAGTTTCATCAGAAAGAGACATGATGTGGGAGGAAGTAAAGCAGTACAGTGAGAAGAATATGCTACTGAACTCGGAGGTTAGCGTATTGAAGAAAAAGATAGAAGCTTTGGATGAGGACATTCTTCTGAAAGAAGGTCAAATTACAATACTTAAAGACACCCTAGGCCAGAAGCCTTTTGATCTCCTTGGCAGCCCTGATTCCATGCGCGAATTTCTGCTCCAATGATCAGCCAGATGGCTGGATAGTAGACAGCGTTCAGTCTTTGCACTTTTGAATATTTGATTTTGTTCTGGAGGTGGCTTTCCTTTTTCTTTTTTTTTAATCTTTTCCTTTATCTTTATGGGAAAAAAAAATGATGAACAGGGAGTGAACAGGAATACACTAAGATTCTTTTGTAACACAGCAATTCTTGTATGAAACCGAAAATGAAAATATGAAAGTTTGCAATTGTGCTAATGTCTGCCGAATCTCCATCTCCAAAATATTCTATTTCAATGCAAATGTAAATGTAAATAAAAATAAAAATAATGACAAATTATTGTTTAAAATAGGACTGTGGATTGACATCATCTTCAGAAGTCATAGAGATGACGAAGAAGACGACTTCCAGAATTCAATGGGCTTCCGATGCTGAGACAGAAAATGAGAAATTTGGATTGAATGTTACGAGAAAATACATACCGGTTCAAAAGATATCAATAACACATGCAGATCACATGCAATAGAATTAGCTGCCAAACTCTAGGCAACTTACCTTGGCAATTGGCATCTTTGATCTCACTGAATTGATCAATGAGAAATCGATATCAGCAACTGCAATCCCCGTTGATAATCGATCCGAAATGGAAAAACCAGAGCAGATTTTAAAAGATATCTTAGTAAAATTTCCAGCATATATACTAAAATGATGGGCAAAAATTTATTTGTTAAGTTCATGCTTTAAGATTTTGACTAAGAGATGTTTGGACAAATTAGCCAGTTCTCACCAGGCAGTCTGCCAACGAGTGTCCCCCATGGATCAATTATCAGTGAGTCACCATAACTTTATCTGTTATTGTTATGTTTTCCAGATTGTGAAGCAGCTACGACCTGATAAAGCATTTGTGTCATTCCCAGAAATGAAGCCAAAAAACACAAGATAGTAAAAAGACGTTTGAGTTGAGCTGAGGTGAAATTAGATTCCATAGATAACATTGAGTCTCAATTGCACGTGCACGAAGAAGAATCTCCCAATGTGCCCGAACAGTTACTTTTGAGAAAGCTGCAGGTCACCAATAGAACCTACATAATATAATGCAAGAAAAATGTTAGATGCTAAAGAAACAACATACCAAAATGTTAAGAAATCCACTTGTACCTGCGCTTCATGTTCGAACCGAAGTTGCTGGTAATGTTCTGGAAATCTCAAATCATAGCAAACTGTCAGGCCCAAATGTCCAACCGGGCTGTCTACAGCAACAATATCCTTGCCTGAACAAAAAAAATACCTATTTAGAATTATGTTTCTGCTGATTAAAGAATGTTTTATCATATGAGCCAGTCAACCATTCCAATGGAAACATATTCATTCTCAGCCGAAATGAAGGAAACACGACCGCAACCCAGAGTAAGAGATCATAAGCTTTCCAGATCAGCAGAAAGTATGAAAATATTTAAGTCGTTAGCAGAAGATCTGGTTTCCATTCTCCCTTGGCTGTCATAAGGCTGCAAGCTTGAAGTTACAGAGACGCTAATGTTAAAATTTTTTTTAGCATTTTATAACAGAAGCGGGGAAAACCATATGAACAACAGCATCCAACAATTTTTTTTTTTGATAACTGAATGTTTGATTGCTAAATTAAATGGTATACTACACACAGAAGAAGATCCAGTACGTTAGGGGTACGAAAAATTTCGATAGTCTTGCTGTAGGGTTGTCAGGATACGAGTCCCAAAAGGAACAATTGGTTCGTACAATCGATTGATGATCTTTTATCACAAAAGGGCCAAGTAAAATAGGAACACAATATCTCCAAGTGAGAATAAGTAACCTGGCACATCAAGACCAAGGAATTGTGAAAAATGTAGTTATTCTGCCACATTTTCTTTGAGAGTCGAGTTTGTTGTTTTCAGACTAAGACATAGGAGAATACCAATGCCCTTCAGGCAAGGAGGCCAGCATATTCTAGTGTGTATGTAAGGCTGTGCATTTGTAAGTGCAAATTTAAGTTTGCTAATCCTTTTTACCCTTCTACATTAAGATTGTAAGCTTTTCTTACAGTGATGAGCTGGTTGATTCTTCTTTTAACTATTACATTCCTCTTCTATCTGCATGCACTTCTATAGCAAGGGCGCACCAAGCACAGGAAACAAAGTTTTAACTTCAGAAATTGGGCATACATCAAATCATTTCACACCTCTTTCAGAAACAATATGTGGGAGAAGAGGGAGGACACTGCACGTTTGGGGCCTCTTTGGTGGGAAGATGTTTTCATTATCCCTTTTCGAAGATAGCTTAAATACCTGACCAATGTATATTTGTCCTATGAATGCAAAAGTTCAATATGCTAAAAACGCCATAAACTTAAACTATAGATTAAACATAATTCATAGTGGAAAAATGTGCAATTTTAACGAAACATTGGATAAAAGCAAAGAAAATTTAAGCAAAATATATTTTCTCTCCAACTGCATTGATGTATATTTACAGTTCCTCCAGAATAACCATAAACTGAGGCAAGTCTTGACTGAAACCTAAAAAGTTAACCATCTTACAAGTGCATTTTCCGATAAGTACTTCTAATGTTCCCCGTATCATCAACCAGAACATGTGTGTTACACAAGTGTGCGTCATCAGATCCCTTTTCTTGGAAGCCTTCAAGAGACAACCAAATGCTGGACTCTCTGCAAAGGACAAATGCAAGAAAGTCAGTAAGTGGAACAAAAAAAGCCTTGTTGAAGCATAAGCATTCAACAAATAACCCAATGACAAGTGACCCTGTGTGACACCAAGATGTAAAATCAGAAAAGGATGAGATCAGAACAAAAGGAACAACACACTAGTAAGGGAGACAGGACATTCAATGATTTTACATTGGAGATTGAGATGAAACAGGGAATTCTTAAAGAAATAAAAAATGGTGAAGAAACAAAAAGTCACCTAGCTAGAGAGCAGTATCCTTGCATTATTGGCCCATCTAAAGGTTCCGCAATTTTAAGACTGTCCCCATCCTTGTCACCTACATAGGATAAGTTTTCGAGAAAACAGACCAGTTTTGCCCCAGCAGAAGCTGCTTCCTTGGATATACAAACTCTAAAAATTAGATAAAAAAGCCATAAGCAAAATAACTAAATAATCAGAGTCAGAGTATTAGCATAAAGTGAATATAGTTACAATTTTGACGGAATTCAGAAAATATCAAATTCTTCAATGAGATAACAACTATATGAATAAATGCCTAAGAAATGGTATCATAATATGATCCAGCTGCTAATGACTAAAAGTTTTCATTTTCAGTTTTCATCATTCGTAAAAGTTTGTCATTTCCATTTTCTGCAAATTAATATTGCAACATCATAACATTTTTTCATACTAATCTCACTCAGCCTGATATAGGTGAAAAACAGATTAAAGGAAAAAAAACATTCAGCATTTTTGAGCTCAATTTCAAAAGACGGTCCAGTTCTGCAATGAAACACCAATATTGCATTATTTTCAATCTTCAACGAAAACAGAGACAAAAGACGGTAAAACAACACTTGAAAGTTCAAAAACCAGACCCACCTGCATCTTCTTTTCCCACTCAAATACAAGGTTTTAAAAAACATTGACACCCTCCCGTGCAAACAGCTGTTTAAACCATGGAATTTTGTGGTTTATTAAGCCTATATGACATTATGAATCAGTAATATGACACCGCATGATATGATTTCTTATTGATACTTAATCTTTGCTATCAAATAAGCCACAACAAGTTAATTTCACATGCACTGTTACATAATTAATAATTAATTATTAAAAAATAATTGTCTCTTCCTGAAAAGCATATATTTTGGACTAGCTGAAAAATTCACATACAGAAACTTCCTAACTACTGCAACATTTGATAAACCCAAGAAATGGAATAATCTCCATGCCTTAACCATTAAACTTTAAGTCAAACTAAGATTCCGCTTAATCAAATAATTACCTCAAAATTTTCACAAAAAAGACAAAAATTAGATTCTAACCAGTAGCCAATGCTGCCAGCTGAAACGCAATAGAAATACCAAACAAATTTTACAAAGTACATCAATACTTTCAAGTGAGTGATAGTTTTACTTTGGCAAGGCTAGAGCAAGTGGCGAAATTGGCAAGATCGTTGATTGACGTCATCTGCGCGACAGCGACTCGGACTAAGTTAGTGTCTGCCATAACTGATCCTAACTCGCCGGCGCGTGACTTTACTGACAGTGAGTTTGAAGTTGTGCCGGTGCTGAGTTTGTGATTGAACTGGTGATAACTGAACGAGGATGATCTGAAAATACCGAGCGGAGTGCTGCGAGCGAAGCGGAGACGAAATCACACGTCGTTTGGTTGTATGAGAGTAGCTCTTTCGTTTATGCTCATATATTGTTTCGTCTTCTTTTCTCATATATCCTTAATTTTATGTGTATTTGAATTATTTTCCTAATAGTTTACCTTTGTTACATTAACACCCCAATTTTCAATTTTGTTAAATTTGACTCTCGGGCTCTTAGGTTTTAATTTTTAAAAATATTATTTACTAAATTTTCTTCGTGTTGGAGATTTTCAGTATATGCTGTAAGATTATTCCGCAGCATTGTGTTGTTGCCATAAAGGAAATCTCTCCCAATTTTGATTTGTTTTCTTAAAGGGAAAAAGGAAAACCTATACTTTATTAAGGCGAAAGGAAGACGAGCAAAGTTTGCCTTAAATTTTGGTTTGTTGAAGGTCAAAGTCAAAACCCAAGCCAATAAATTAGAAAATCAGAAAAAAAAAAAAATCCCAGTAAAAATAAGCCAAAAAAAATTCTGTGTCGAACCAAATTTATGGGTGTTTCAGAGCCCAAGATTTCTTCTTGTATAACCTCTGTCTCTGTTTTCTCTGTAGAACGATAGAGCCAATCACTGCTTCGCAATTTTGATATTTTATTATTCCTCTTCGTAGATCTATACTTTTGTAAAGACAATCATTTTCCCGCCTTTTTCGTGGTTTTAGGTTGTTTATTTGTTGTTCTTTGTTTAGCAGTCATCAAATGATGGGTCTTTTTGTGCTGAGGATATAAATTGGAGGGTCATACAATTTTCCCTTTTTTGATTCACAAGGTATGCAAGAAAATATCCTGAATTATTAATTTTTATTATTTTTAAGTTGCTATTATGAAATTTAGTTATATACCTATCAATTTATTTGATGTGTAGATGATTTTACATTTTGACTTTTAGTTTGAGAATTCATTATTGTTTTTTTCAGTTTTGGACATGGCTACCACTTTTCTGTAATGTTATGTTGTATACAGATGCTATCTGCACGTTGATTTTTATGAGAGACATACCCATTAGTTTGTTTTGTCTCTGAAATCTTAACAGATTAATACTCTATACTTTAGATTTTGGCCAAAATTCATACCATGCATTTTTTGGACATACCCATATCTTCTTCGTTTGATCTCTAGTTTCATTTTGATGTTCGCTTCAAGTTTATGATTTGCCTTTTTTTTGGCGGGGAAATTGTCAACATCTTGTTTTATATTTGATTCATGTATAGATTGATGATGCCTGTGTTTTTATTTTATGTTTGATGATTTGTTTGACTTGAGACCTTTGCAGATTAATGTTGTCTTCAGCCATCAATGTGTGTTTGATTTTTGAGACTTCTATTGCGGCTTTAAACATTGAGAAGAAATTTGAAGAGATACTGGGGTTTTATAAAGTTGTTAACATTGACTTTATGAATAATTTGATAGCTGGATCATTTGGATGATAATATGTAAGCTATGATATCAGCAACTTTTCTGAAAATTGTTTCACCCTGTTGGAAGCCATTTTCTAACGGAGATAATTCTAATAGCGACGGAGAAGATGGTGGTAGAGTTGATGGATTGTTATGGTACAAAGATTCAGGACAGCATGTTAGTGGGCAATTCTCAATGGCTGTGGTTCAAGCAAATAATCAGTTAGAAGACTGTAGCCAATTGGAATCAGGGTCACTGAGCTCTCTTGAATCAGGTCCTCAGGGGACTTTTGTTGGAATTTATGATGGCCATGGAGGTCCAGAAGCTGCCCGATTTGTGAATGATCGCCTCTTTGACAATATCAAGAGTATGCTTTTGTCTTTCTTAACTATGTAGTAATTTTTGTTCCGCGTACAATTTTGCATCATGCTAGTTATTACTACGTTAGTTTGGCTATGTGTTGCCACATTACGTCTTTCTGGTGAATTAGAATTCCTCATTGATATTTGACATAAGGAGAATTCAATAGTAGCATGGTTATTTTAAGGGTTGCAGCTATGCAATTGTAGTGATGTTTGGTTTTTTCAGAATTTCATAGGCACGAGCACCAAAAGTTTTGGGATTTTGGCTCCAAATATGTTGCATGCCTGCACAACTTACTGCAGAAAAACCAAACTCAAATGTGTTTTGAATGTTGATTGTACAGAGATCTAGTTTT
The DNA here is from genome assembly GCA_032402905.1 of Khaya senegalensis. NCBI lineage: Eukaryota > Viridiplantae > Streptophyta > Magnoliopsida > Sapindales > Meliaceae > Khaya > Khaya senegalensis. The sequence continues at coordinate 1,275,821 of CP135554.1, read as the reverse complement.
AGCCTGTTTCTCTCTTGAGTTAAATTAATCTTTTCCTCCCAAGCTTTGAATTCCAACTGTTTAGATTGCTAATCATTATGTTTACTGACTTGACAGCTTTTCATGATGCAGAGTTTACATCTGAAAGTTATGGGATGTCTGCTGATGTTATCACTAAAGCATTTTTGGAAACAGAAGAGGAATTCCTTGCTCTTGTGAGGAGGCAATGGCTAAGTAAGCCGCAGATTGCCTCAGTGGGGTCATGTTGTTTGGTGGGTATAATCTGTAGTGGACTGCTATACATAGCGAATGTAGGTGATTCTCGGGTGGTATTAGGAAGACAAGAAAGCAACATTAAAGAGGTCAAAGCTGTTCAGTTATCATCTGAGCATAATGCAAGCTTGGAGTCTGTGAGGGAGGAACTGTACTCATTGCATCCCGATGATCCACAGATTGTTGTTCTAAAGCACAAAGTTTGGCGGGTGAAGGGTATCATACAGGTGACAGTTTGAGGTTTTGTAATATACATTCGTTTTATTGTTGATGGCTTATCACCATTTTCTTTGTTATGTATATTTTTTTAAATCAATCTTCATACAATATGTATTTTTTTTTAATTATCTACATTGAATGAGCAGTTTTTGACTTGTTTGTAATTTCTTTTATTAGTACTATCCAACCTATGTTTTTTTTTTTGAATTTCAATTCAATGCCTGGCTAATACAATGTTGATTACATTCCTTCTGATTAAGTTCCTGATAATTGTCAAGTGATTTTTTACCTGCTTCTGTATGTTTCTGGCAATGTATTGCATTGCCCAATGAAGATCCATTCCTATCTCATCCATTTTTGAGTTTTCCTGAAATCAACTCTTTATTGCTTGTGATGAGCCAAAACTGGAGTTGATCCCAATCCTTTCCTCACAATACCACCCTAGCTGCACTTCGATTATTGTTTGTTCTCGTGTGTGTATAAATCTGCTCACAATTAGGATGGAGCTTGTTATTGTAACCTGTAAGAAAGAGCAAATCAAGAATTTGTTTCAGTTGGCAACGGTATTTGTTTGATTATGAAGTTCAACTGATCAGCTTGGAAGTGTCATTATTGTTGTGGCAATGATTTCATACTGATACAGAATGCATATATGCAATCATATGCATGTCGACAAAGTAAGTATAATTCATGGCCCTTGTAGATGAAGTCTTTTCATTTTATTTTGATCCTATGCATTTTAACTCTTGATATGTAATTAGGGAAAATGCTGTTTTCTACACTTCTGCTGGACATGGGCTTTGCCGCTATTGATTATTTATCTTAGTTTAAATGAACCTAACTGAGAAATTTTCTTGAGAAATTCCTATTTTAGTTACTGTCTAGTTGTCTCTTTTTTTAAGAAAAAATTTTTTTTGGCACAAAAGGAAGTGAATCAGTTGACAGCTCTTTCTTTTTTTCTTTTTTTTTTCAGGTTTCAAGATCCATTGGTGATGCCTATCTGAAGAAGGCTGAATTTAACAGAGAGCCTCTTTTGCCCAAGTTTAGATTGCCAGAGCCATTCCATAAGCCCATTCTTCTAGCTGAGCCGACAATATCAGTGCAGAAACTTTACCCAGAGGATCAGTTTCTTATATTTGCATCAGATGGCCTATGGGAGCACCTAAGCAATCAGGAGGCAGTTGACATCGTCCACAGCGGTCCTCGTAATGTAGGATTTCTGTTTATAGTTTCAAGTTACATGTGTATTTCCATTAGTTATTGTTATGAAGGGTATAGTTATAATCAATGTTGGGAAGAATGGTTTCTAATCTTCTCAGAACAACTATCCTACCTTTTTTTCTTTTAGTTTGTGACGTAATAAGAATTTGTAGCCCTATTTCCTTTCTTTACTGTTCCTGGTAAACATATTGATGGTAATTGTGTTGTGCTAATTCTAATGCGTGCAACCAATTAACTGTATTCCAGCATGCCTGGAATGGTTACTAGTCCCAAAAGCCGGTTGCGTAAGTTTCTCATGCTAATACTTAATTAGAGTAGTTGCTTGAATTTACTAAGATATAGTGTGGTGTAGTATCTTGATTCCCTTATAAATGTGATGATAATCAAGTTCAAGTAGATATAATTAATTATTTCAGATGCATCTCTGATAGGTTCATTATTTGTGCAGGGCGTTGCAAGGAAGCTTGTAAAAGCTGCGCTTAATGAAGCAGCAAAGAAGAGAGAAATGCGATACTCTGACTTGAAGAAAATTGATCGTGGGGTGAGGAGACATTTTCATGATGACATAACTGTCATAGTTTTGTTTCTTGATTCCTATCTGATCAGCCGCAGCTCCTGGGATGGCCCCTTGCTTTCAGTTAGAGGAGGTATTGGTATCTGTGGAAGTTTCGACACATAGTTCAAGAGGTTCTAAGTATCTCTTACTTCATATCGATATTCTTCATTTGTATTAAAAATAAAAACAATTTTCCCTTTTTTTTTCTTCTTTAAAGAATGCTTCAAGAAAGAATTAACGTATAGCCACGCATTTTGGAACTCATTTGGTTACTTTGTTGACATTGGTTAGAAAAATGACAATGCTTCTTAAAAATTCCATGTTGAAGTATTCTGTTGATTGGCACACACTACTTGAGAAGCTACTACTACTGAAAGCTTAAATCTTATTAAACCCTCTACCTTGAGAACATAAAGAATGTTCGTGCATGAATTGATTTTTGAGTGTGCAGATATACTGGTTCACTCTGTTGCCCTTTCAATAGTTCTATTGAGTGTTAAGTATATTGCCATTGACCATGGGTGCAAATCGTTCAAGATGCTGTTCCCAACCTAGCTAGATGATGCTGTGATTTCTTTTTCAGATAATGGCTCTCCTCCGATTCCGAGTTTATTTTAGTTTCTACTGTTTGTAACTCTCAGATTTTTCATTTACTTCATTGTTTGTAATTTGTTGTTATTCTCAACAATTGCATGTTGTACAATGCAAATCTGTGGAGACATTTTAGTGTTGCATGCCAATTTCTGCAAATTTTGCATGAGGGTTTTGTACTTGAATTGGTTGCCCTCCCATGTAGAGTTTGGAAGCTCTCAAACATCGAAGTATTGCTTTTATAATGACTTGGTAGTCCGGCTAGAAATTTATTGTATGTATCACATTTAGAATGTGATTGGATAATTGTATGGAAAATAAATGACATTATTAGAAATTAATCAACAATTTACACGTGTCAGATTTATGAAAAACTCCCTGCCAACATTACTCTTCTTGTCCGGATGACGGCAAAGAAAGTAACAGCCAAATGCTTGTAAACCAACGCAAAAATGGCAACCTCTGAAAGCAAGCAACCGTACAAAAGCTTGCTTCCGGTTCCATTTTTCAATAATTTTATTATGCATGTCCTCTCATCCGTAGGATCTTGCCCAGAGAGAATTTGCATGGTTGCTGCTACAGATTCTTCGTATTCTAAGCACAAGCCCATATTTTGAAACTGCCCTTTCCAAATTCGATGATGGGCCTTTTCTCTTCGGCGAGTTCAGCTTAGTAAGCGAAAATCTTGTATTCGTCGTTGCAGTAATGCGCGCTTTTTTCCGATTACTGGTTGGCTCTTGTACAATCGAGCGCTAAAAGCTAGATTGCAGAACTCAAGCTCCTTGTGCAATGATAGAATAGCATAGTCTCTGCCTCAGTTTCAGCTCTCTATTCTTTGCTGCGGTATTAACTTCACCGAATATTTTGAACATAGAATAGATTATAATTTGTGATCTCCTTTTGTCGGCAGATATAGCATATGCTCCATCCATTGAAGGGTACTAGGCTTTCTTATCAGATGTGAAGGAGTAAGACATTACTGCAGGTAGGCCTAATCCTAAACTGGCAGCTTGGATTGAGGTATTACGAAATCACTAATTGTATTTCACGACCTTGTTACTTTCAAATAGGATCACATCGTATGGCTGGTTGTTGTCACCGTTAAACATATGAATAACCAAATATGTTATGAAGTGATAGTTTACAATAAAAAAAATATTTTACTTCATATCTGACTCGTTAAATGGTGTTGCGCAGGAGATGAACAAGAATGAGGCTTTCAATCAAACCTGACGTGATCGAAAAAAGAGCTTGTTGAAAGCTAAAAGAGACGGTTCTTGGTATTTCCCATTTCTTTCATCGCGAAATGAATTATGGGTTTTCTGAAATTGTTGTAGATGACCAAGTAGGCTAATTTCTGTTTCAAATTCATCTCTTCGGCAGGCTCAGATCTGAACGCTGGCTATTCAGTCTCACCAATCTTGCAATCACATGTTTAGTCATGTTGGGATCCTACGGTTACCTGCAGACTCTCTTCAATACAAACATGGGTTTGTTCTTATATTATCATGGGGAATCTTACCACTTATTTTAGATAAGCCAGTGAGTCCACAATGGAAACCGGTGCAAGTACATGAACAAGCACTCTTCCATTAGGGGAAATGGTTGGATAATTTCTCCGCATAGAAAGTTCCAGCCTATGCCATTCGAAATGAATATTTTCTATCATGATTTTGCCTGATATCAACTATCAAATCAGGACGGATTTCCTGTCAATGAATGAAACAATGATTTTGAGCTAGATAATCCAGAACCTTGAGACAAATCTTAGAGAGATACGATGCAAATGGAAGATGAAAACAGTGAATTGTTTCATGCACATAAAGAAACACAATGAGAGATAAAATTACTAGAAAATCACGAACAGCCTCAAGTTTGTATAAAATGTAACTATATTGCATTGGCGAAAACCTACGGACAGTAACAACTGCCAATCAATCTGGTTAATATTATAAAATTGTTAGCTTAATTGTCATTAAATTTATGTTTATACTTCCTAAATTTAACAAAAAAATCCCTTCCAACTCTTGTGCTGCAATTTCAATGCCAGGATCCAATCGTGGAGAATACAGCATACTCCAAAACTATGTCTCCAAAGACAAATCCAACCCTTGGATATGAGAAAAGAAAAACTCATGAAGACAGGTGACAGTATCATGTTCCAACATATATATCATGACACACCCCAAGGTCAAGAAGTTGGGATTTTGAAGATGGAGAACAGCCTAAAAGACAGCATTGCTACCTCCTCTATTCAAAAAACATTAATTTTGAACTTAGGAAAAGTAGGCTTTCCCCTTGATCTGCTTATAAGAAAAACTCTGCTTCCATGTGTGAAGAGAATAATCAAAAAGGTTAGAAATGCCATGGCCACATCTGCAAGTCTACAAATATAAAGCAGCTGGTCGATTGAACTACTTGAGCAATACTTTAGATATCTTTCCCATATAAACAGCTAAAGACCACAAGGAAAGCCCTGCTGAAATATAAAGCAAGGCAACACCTGAACCAACTAGAATCCCCGGCCCTCCGCCACTGCATAATAACAACAAAAAGGAGAGGAAGTTAGAAACAGTAAGAAATTCTAAATATAATCCAACAAATCATTTTTGGAGGATTATCCCTTTCATGTCAAAAGTAAAATGAGATGATAAACCTGCTATCTCGAGTAGCCAGGAGGATGGTTAGTGCAATCATCTGTGTTGCAGTTTTCCACTTGCCAAGGTTATTTACGGCTACAGCCTGCAGGGTACACCGAGATAGCCATTGTCATTGTTTGCAGCAATTAATCAACCATTTTGCAAAGGAAGGAAAAGACTCAGTCTATGATTAGTTTAGAAATGTAAGAGTGCCAAAATGAAGTGGAGAGAGAACGAACCTCTAAAAGTTTAGTATTCTGAGAAGCAGCCCATTCCCTGACTGCAGACATGGTTATCTATAAAGATATTTGTAAGACATATGGTGTCAACTTACATGTTAATCCATAATATCAGAAAAGATAATATATCCATATCACATGCATGCTTACACACCGCAAATCTGAGCAAGCTCACATTACACATAATATATCTGTATCAAATGCATACAGAGAGACACCGACCAACAAGGCGTATTGTGAACTTAAAAAAACTGCAAGAGCAATGGGTGGAGAGCATCATGAATATTGCTGAAATTTAAGTGTCAGTGACTTGTACATGCAGATGATAACTTCCAGTGGCTTATACACACAGACTATATTCTTCTACATGACCATAACAACCATAATTGCACCAACAAAGAGACTTAAGAGGTAAATCACCAAAAGGAAGCAACAAGAAGATTTGAGCTAAAACGTTAAATGGAACATTAGAGAATTGAATTTTGAAGCTTCACTGGCTTAACCTACAATCTTATTCAGGTCACCTAAAACTTGTAGTACATACATATAAACTAAACCACATATACATGCATTGAATGCATATGGAAATGAAGGAACAAGTCAAGCATTCAATACCTCTCTACCAATTATTGCAATTGAAGGTACAGTCAGCAACCACGGCACTTGGCCGAACATAGATATTTCCAAAGGTTTCGTACATAGCAAGACCAACGCAGCAGCAACCATAAGCTGAATTTAACAGGCACGAAAATTAGAGAAATTCTTGAATGGTTATTACAACTTGGCAAAAGACCCCCTACCAACTCGACCAGCTCAAAAAACTATACCTTATCAGCTACTGGATCCAAAAAGGCACCAAAAGTAGAGCCTAGCCTCATCTGAAATACCAACCATCGAATTATAATTAGTCTCGTAGACCAACTACCCGAAAAATGAAAAATCAGATAAAGAAAGCACCCTAAGACTGCTGCATTTGAAACTTTAGCATTCGAAGACTAATGAATACCTTGCGAGCAATATAGCCATCAAGCCAATCTGTGATTGCTGCGGATATAAAAATGCTCGTTGTCGCTGTCCTTCCCCACCGACTATCCACGTAAAAGGCTATAAAGAAATCGTCAATATATTCGTATCATCAAAGCAAAAGCTTCATAAATTTTCCATTGGAACAAGCATCAAATTTCAGAAACATCCGCATTGGGCAATTAAGTACATAACTTGGGGCAACGCAATTAGCAGTAGCATAATTTAACATTGTTAACAAAGAATTGATAAAAACTAGTATTAAATAAATGAATTTATAGTTAATAAAAAGGACATTGAATAAAGGACAAAACGCAAGCATACTGCAGATGAGAAGCGGCACTGCAGCTACGCGACCGAGCGTTAAGATAGTAGGCAAAGTGAGCAATTTAGAAGACGATGGCTGTTGTTGCATTGACGGTGACGGCGGTTGATTACAGTACCAATCGCCGTTAACAACCTTATCATGATCCGGATCCATATCTGATACAATATCCGATCCAGAAGATAAATTAGGTTTCGGATTCGGATTTAATCCGGCTTTGTTCCTCGAGGAGCCCCCAGGACCGGAAGAAAAACAAATTATGCGGCCCGTAAAGCGAGGATGGTGTAGGTTATTACGGGGAAGAAGACTAACGTGCGCCGAGGGGAGAAAGTATGAGCACGGCGTTATCCTCCACCCGCAGGAAGAAAATTTTGGCGAAGTTATTTTGTTGGTGGTGATATAGCGAACGAGTTTGCATGGGTAGGCGCAGAAGGAAGCAGCCATGCTTAATTTAAGGGCTGGCAGGGGCATGGTGGGTGGCTTTGTTTGCGATCGTACAGCAGAATTGGTCGCAAAGCTAATAATTTCTCTTACTATTCTGAATTGAAGCCAAGCCACTGCTGAATACGGGTTGTGTCCGAATATTTTTGTTGGTTTTATTTTGGGTCGTCCGATCAGACTGCTTAGTATTTTCTATATTTATTTGGGGTCTTAATCCTAAAACATGAACGTTACGTGACACGTTGTTTGGTCGGTTAACACATGGCTCACATCCGACGTTGGCGGTTAAAGCAAGAAACAGGATGCCAAATTTATGGGTTGAAGATAGTTTAGAAGAAAAGAAAAGAAGAATGGGTGTAAAGTCTCAATTAAAATGAACACTAAAATAAAAGTTGCGTAATTAGAGGTGATAAAAGAGTCAAGTTGGGTCACGATTGGTTAAAAAATAAATAAATTTAATATAATTTTTAAATTTAAATATTAATAAATTATAATAAATAAATTTATAAATTTTAATAATTTAATTTAAATATTAATATTTAATTAATAACTACAATAAAACTTATTATTTAAAATCCGATTCTATCTTTTTTATACCATTACACATAATTAAATATTTTTATATTTTATGAAAATAAAATAAATATAAAAAATATGATATCATAAAGTCAGGTATGACCAAGATTTTCCAAAGCGTCACTCTTTATTTTAATAGCAAATGTCTAAGGGTGTGTGAGTTATTTTAATAAGAGTTGCAGACCTATTTGGTATATATGGAAAATGATGTACTTAAATTGTAAAAATGTAATACTTCAGGGGATATGTGTTATTAACCCATTTAAAGAGATTTGTAACGCATTATTTTACTGCCCGTTTCTCTTCCTTTTTTGCCCTTTCTGATTTGGAGCAATGCGCTACGAAATCACCCACACATGTAATAATGCAACGCTAATCTCGCACTTTCCACGCGACGACGTGCTCCTTCTCACTTTCTCTCTCTCCATCTTTCCGTCCTTGCTGAATCAAATCCTGAACGGCAAACTCATCACTCTTCTCTTCTCTTCAGTCCTCATTGCTCTTAACAAACAAACGGAGAGAGAAGAAAAGAACAATATCTCTCTCTCAATTCAGTTGCAGAAAATCAAGGAGCCAGCGAGATCTTCTTCTTCTCGTCCATCCGTCAACGAACTGAATCTCGCGGACCAATCAAATCCATCCACGAAGCAACTAATGAAGACGACTCCAACCACCAAAGCTATAAATCCCCTCGTTACTTTGGAACACAAGAGGTATTCTTCTTCTTCTTACGTCCTACCTAGCTCATTCTCTCTCCTCTCGCCACGCGTCCTCCTATTCCCTCCCATCCCCGCGCCGACAACATCATCGATCGTTACGTAATGAGCAAAGATTTTGACTGTTTTGACTTTGATTTACTCGTTATTTTTGAAAATATTGATAGATTTTGTCTTTGTGGATATACATTTTGAGTGAAAAGTTTTTATTGCATTCTTTTTTTATATATAAAAAAAAAAATCTGTCGAGTTCGTCGATCATGTTCATTTATACACTTGGAGTGAAAATTTTGAGTTACGTACTTTTATTTTCTGTGGTTATTTGATTTCGTTATATAGATCTGTTAACGAGATTACGGTAAATGGACTTCGTATGCGTAATTATCAAAAAAATCTTGATGGATGAGTGATCTTGCGCTCTCTCTTTCCCCTTTTCTGTTTGGTGAGTGATCTTGATTTTAATTGATTGTAATTTGATTGGATTTAATTAGGGTTTAGTGGCATTCAATTTATTGGGCTTAATCTAGAACTCCACTGTGAACTGTGGCGTGATTTTTGTAAAACTGAGTTTTAAGTAAATTTGGTATGCAATGGCGGCGAGTGATAGGGGAAGTAGAATTGTGGTTTTGAGTGGAATATGTTGTTGTCTAGTGTAAGTCAGCAAGCTTTGGAGGCCGATTGCAGGTAATCTAAGTTGGCTTTTGCTTGAAATTTTTATATTGTTTGGCTCGTAATTTGATGCCTTTGGTTTTGTGCTGCTTCTCTAAGATGTGATTAATGTTTTGTAGTGGAATTTTGGGGAAATAATAGAAATTGGTTTTGGTTTTCACAGGGATTCGTATGGATTTGCAGTGAGACCTCAGCATGTGCAAAGATACCGAGAGTATGCTAACATCTACAAGGTGTTTTTCATGCCAACTCCAACATATATGTGTGATTATTTTTTCTCAACTTTATGATCTTATTGTTTAGTTCTTGAGGATATACTAAGTCTGTGATTGATTGTTTAAAATGTTATCAATGAAGAGAAGGAATAAGTAATTTCTAAGTAATATGTCTGTTTTGGTTTTTAAAATAATGGTGATTTGTTTATTTGAAGAAAATTGTACTTTTAAAGAAGATATAAATGGACTTTTTTTTTTTTTGGGCTTATGTGCATGATATTAGGAGGAAGAGGAAGAAAGATCAGATAGATGGAAGAGTTTCTTAGAAAGGCAAGCAGACTCTGGTGAACTTCCTATAAATGGTTTATCTGCAGAGGGAGATAACAATGCATTGCCTACAGCTAAGGGGGAGGAGGCTTGTGAAAGTGTAGAGAAGGTTGTTGAAGGAGTCAATTTAGGTGCCAAGAAGCCTGGTTCAGACACTTCTCCTGAAAATGTCATAGAAAAGGAGGAGATACCATCAACGACGGAGAAGAAAGCTCATAGGATCCAAATTTGGACTGAGATTAGATCATCACTGCGTCCCATCGAAGACATGATGAGTATTCGTGTAAAGAAGAAAGGCAATCTATCAAAAGACGAACAGACTGGAAGAGGGAAGCCGCCAGCTCCTACTTATGAGTCTAAGTCCTTGAAGGGAGCTTCTGAAGAGGATTCTGAGGATGAGTTTTATGATGTGGAGAAGTCAGATCCAACCCAAGATGCTTCTTCAAGTGATGGTGTGAGCACCCCAGTCACTGGTGCTACTGCTGCTGATGCTACTCCTCTTGAATCTCTGTTCCCTTGGAAAGAAGAGTTGGAGGTCCTTGTTCGTGGAGGAGTGCCCATGGCTCTTCGGGGAGAGGTACATCATGCTCTTTTTAGCTCTTTCCTCCTTTTTCATTTTTTCCAAAGCTCAGGTTGTGTATGGTGATCTTTTAACTGCTTGATGCTTGCAATTTCAGCTTTGGCAAGCCTTTGTGGGTGTGAGGGCACGACGAGTGGACAAGTATTACCAAGATCTGCTTGCTTTGGAAAGTAATTCTGGTAATAACTTGGAACGACATGGCTCACTGTCAAATAATGATAGCAAAGGTTCAACCACAGACTCTGTATGTGTGCCTGAGAAATGGAAAGGGCAGATTGAGAAGGTTTGTTTTTTCAATTTTGGTGCTCTGTATCTACAATGTGTGGTTGCTATTTTCATTTATTTGTTACTATCCATCTCAGTCCCCTAACTTGTTAGTGGACTTGTATGCAGGATTTGCCTCGAACATTCCCAGGTCATCCTGCTTTGGACGATGATGGTAGAAATGCTTTGAGACGGTTGCTCACAGCATATGCTCGACATAACCCCTCTGTTGGGTACTGTCAGGTATATTGTTTTGAAGTAGGGTATGTGTTTCTTGATACTGTGCTTGTGGTTTTTTTTTTTTTTTTTCAATTCATTGGCCAAAAAGGAAAAACAATCACTATATAATTTTGTAAAATTTGGCGATGCTTCAATCTTTTTATGAGTGTGTGCTAGATGGTACTAGTAATTACATTATGCATGATGCACTTGAACCACATTCACTTGACAATTTTGTTATTAAAATTGAAGTAGTCAAGAAACTACAGAAGTTCATTGCAGTTTGAATCCTTGATTGCTAATTTTCATGATAGATGTGAAATAAAGGAATAGAAATTTACAGCAGCTTCACACACTAGCTGATAGGGCTGGTGTTTTCAGTTGATCTAGTTATCTGGCAAGTTGAATGTAGTAAGCTTATGATATTACTTGGTTAACATATATATGTCACAAGGTATTTAAGCCTACCATAAAATGAACCCTCGTGGGTGCCCTTGTAAGAGTGGCAATATGTAACATTTCAATAATTTATAATAATTGAGTCAAGTACTTAAATTTGTGTTTGGTTTTTTGTAGTTGTTAAAGTTTGTTTGGGATAATGGTCTAAGCAAGCTGTGCATACAAGTCAAAACCCCGGTGGAGGCTTGTAGCAGTTCTTTGAAATTGCCTGTTTCTTAGTAGATACCAGCCATATGTTTTTGACTTATATCAGCAGCTGTTTGCAGCCCCATCATATTTAGACTGTATAGAGGACTAACAAGATTTTTTAAACTTGCAATTTTAAGGTTTAATTGGAGACTGTAATGTGATATGAAAATTCTATATGCTGCCTTCACCAAGAATTTCTTCTTTTACAATCTTTTTTTCAATTACTTTAGTTGTTGTGTTAAGAAAACTTTAAAATTCAGCGCTGTTTTGTGCAATCAGTTAGCAAAGTGTTTTCATCTGATAATTGTCTTGCTGATCTCACTCACTCGAATCAGGCCATGAATTTCTTTGCTGCCTTGTTGCTACTGTTGATGCCTGAAGAAAATGCCTTCTGGTAGGTTCAGGAACTTAGTTTAATTATACTCAATTTGATCATTAACTTCTTTACTCTTGTGCTCAGAGAACGCATGATGTTATGCTCTTTCTCCTTCTCTTTAGTTTTCTGCATTCTTAGTATCATGTTTGTAACAGTAGCTGATTTATTGCCTTACGTGCATCTAAAATTATAACACTATCTGGCATGGAGCGAGCTTATAATTATGAAATTGATTCAGTCATCTGACTATAAATTATTATTTCATAACTTGCTCGTCCCATTATCCGTGGAACATATCCACTGATTATTTTGTTTCCTTTATTGAGAGGGATCTTGACTATGTAATGAATGCATTATATCCTAACTACTTCTAAATTATGGTTTAATTCTTAGGGCATTGATGGGCATTATTGATGACTATTTTGATGGCTATTACTCAGAGGAAATGATAGAATCTCAGGTAATGTTTCCCGTAACTCTCTTTTGACCTGTTAGCTGTTTTGTGTATTTGTTCCTTCTCTTTATGCAGTACATATTGGTGAGGGGGAGGAAATCAATCAGGGATCACTGATGGGTGTCTGACAACTCATTTAATTTTGTCAGGTTGACCAACTTGTTTTTGAGGAGTTGATGCGTGAGAGATTCCCTAAATTGGGTTAGTTTGTAGATTTAATTTGTGAATGGTTTTGCATACTTTCAATCACTCTCTTCATATGAATCTTGTCGGTTGGTTTTGATGTCACATTAACACCTGGTGCAGTCAATCATCTGGATTACCTGGGAGTGCAAGTGGCATGGGTTACTGGACCGTGGTTCCTTTCCATTTTCATGAACATGCTTCCATGGGAAAGTGGTCAGGTTTTATGTTGTCTTTCATGAATTCAATGCTTTGCAGTTATAAAATTTGGTCATATTAGACAATTCATCATAAAATTGGCAATTTGTTTTTTTCCTTAAAAGTAGTTGATTGGTTATTCAATTTTTGCATGCTCAATTCCATAATGGCATTGATGTAACTGTAATTTCAAGTTTTCTTGTAATCTGATGACTTTACCCTTATTGCAGTTCTTCGTGTCTGGGATGTGCTTCTTTTTGAAGGAAACCGAGTCATGCTTTTCAGAACAGCCCTTGCTTTAATGGAATTATATGGTACTGGATAAAAGAATCTAAGTTTTCTGATCGTACAAGTATTATGAAACATGAAAAGACATTCTGGTGGCCATTTTACTTTGTGAAACTTACTTTCACTCAGTTTCTTGTAGGCCCTGCATTAGTTACAACTAAGGATGCTGGAGATGCAGTTACTTTGCTACAATCTCTGGCTGGCTCAACCTTTGATAGTAGTCAACTGGTATTTACTGCTTGCATGGGTTACCAAAATGTAAACGAAAGCAGATTACATGAATTGAGAAACAAGCATCGACCTGCTGTAATAGCTGCTGTGGAGGAAAGATCAAAGGGGCTTCAAGCTTGGAGGGATTCTCAGGGTCTAGCTTCTAAACTGTATAATTTTAAGCAGGATCCTAAGTCAGTGCTGATAAATTCAAACAAAATAGCGCAAGCGGATGATACACAGACAAATGGTAACCTATCTCGCTCGGAGTCTGGATCCACAAATGCAGATGAAGTTCTTATTAGCCTTACAGGAGATGGGGAGATAGATTCTGTTCCAGATCTTCAAGAGCAGGTAGATCATATGTTTTCTCCTACTTTGAGCATAGTCTCTTCTTCATCTTAGAGTGTTATGCAATTAAACATTCCATTCTTTGTCTCTTAATGCCAGCAAAGGATGTTTTGGCTAATACAACTGGCCAGATGATGCACAAATTTTGATGTTGAGTTTTTTTTCGCTTAAATTTACTACTTACTCTGTCGAAGTAGGGTGCACAAGATTGCTAAAATGGGCTGGGTTAAATGTCAAGTTTTTAGAATCACACCTTTGTGCTTTGCATTCCATTTGTAATTGATATCAAGGAAAATGGAATATTGTTATTTTGATTTCAAAATCTTGATTAATGAATAATGACCGTTATTGTGTCATTTGGTTCAAATCTATCTGTAAACTCTCAATAAATAAGTAACATTTGTTAGCTTGTGGTTGTACATGTTAGGGGTGATTGTGGGAAAAATATGCAAAGATGATGATAAGATCTTGAATTGGATTCCTTTGCATCAATTTGATATATCCTGTAGGATATACTAGCCATCTTTAGAATCATGCCAGAAATTTGACAAGGGAAAGACTAGTAGGTTTAAATTTGTATTCCAATATATTTCTTGTTGCAATTACTTCTTTCTAGTGTTTGGAAGCATGGATCTAATCCTTCTTTATGTTGTTATTATGAGTTGATATAGTTTAACATGTTATAGCTCTAATTAGCCAGTAAACTAAAGCTCTTCTCTCAAAATATATTCTGATACATGATCTATTTGCAGGTGGTGTGGCTAAAGGTTGAATTGTGCAGGCTACTGGAGGAGAAAAGATCTGCTTTACTCAGGTTGGTGTCTTCTACAAGCTCTACAGAAACTTGTACTGAGCCTTGTGGACTTGGGCTATTATGTAATGAGGCCAGCAACTTTTGGTGTGCGTAGTTTCTTTTGTTTTATAGGCCACTACTATGCCTGTCTATCCTCATCATGAATTCTTCACAATTCAAAACCAATTTACTAAGAAATTTTGCTGTGATCTGCATATGCAGTACCATCAGTTGCATGAAAGTAATCTACTCTCCCTACCTGCTAGGGTATCTTAAATCCCTCTTTGATGCCCCAGCATAAAGGTCACCTCAATCTTTGATGTTCACCCTGTAAGGAAGCAAATTCCTTTATTCCAAGTTCTTAGCAGAAAAACTGTAGATGGAAGATGACTAAAGGTGCTCTTGTTACTGCACATTAGAAGCCTTCACCTCTGCTCAAACCAATTCAGCCCAAATAAACCATTGGTCACAAAAGAATCTTGCATTTCCTTCATGAAGATGTGGCTCAGTTGGCCGGTGTTCTTGGAAACCTCTTCCTATTTTTCACTTTCTTTCATTTGTAGCAATTTTGAGTTCAGAAACAACTTCCATAATCTTGTCAATTACAAATACTTCTGCTTAGGCTTAAATTTGGATGCTGCTATATGTAAGAGGACACAACTTTTGCAAGTTAAGAGGATGATTACATGAAGATTTACCAAAAAGGGCTGTTTTCTAATTAAAAATTGTGAAGTATGGAAATCCATGTTAATTGCTTTAGGTGGCATTCTATTCTGGAAACAAAGCAATTCTGCTAAAGTTTCTTATTCTCTGGGAGTTTGATCTAGCAGTTGCTATAAGTTTCATTAAGGGAGTACTTCTGTTTTAATCCATTTAGATTTCTAGTTGTACATCATTAATATTCGTTTATCTTCCTATTTTTTGTCAGAGCTGAGGAGCTGGAGACAGCTTTGATGGAGATGGTCAAACAGGATAATCGGCGTCAATTGAGTGCACGGGTATATCTAATAAACTTTAACTATGGAAAATTTTATTTTGACATATTATCTGATTGTTATACTTCCTACATGTTTCTGGCATTTATTTGGTAGGTAGTTTGCTTCAGTCAATTATATAATTTATATTTCAAACTTAGCTTCTTTCATGATCAATAGGTTGAGCAGTTAGAGCAAGAGGTTGCTGAGCTTCGGAGGGGCCTTGCTGAGAAGCAGGAACAAGAAAATGCCATGCTTCAGGTATCATTTTTGCTTCACTTTTAATGACTGTCTACTTAGGAAAGAATAAATTTATCTTGTGATTGGCTGGTAATGATAACTTTGAGGCCACTTAAATTTGAAGGTCTTAATGCGAGTAGAACAAGAGCAAAGAGTAACAGAAGATGCTCGCATATTTGCTGAACAAGATGCAGCAGCTCAGAGATATGCTGCTCAAGTGCTTCAGGTACTCTGATACTTTTGAAGGTCCCACTTTGCTATGTTATGGGAGCCATCTGAGTCATCTGGGATCCACAAGATGAATCCTTTTTGGCTATGTCAATATGCAGAGCCACATCTTGTGCATAGGTTTACTGCTGTGTACTCCTTTTCATCCACTTCATGCTTTTGAAGTCCATCAACATTCTTTATATCGTTATGTAATTTTCTTGTTTCTTTTTCCCTCTTTTTACTGAATGTCAAAAACTGTTCGGTCTTTCTCAAGTGTCATATTTACTGGCCATTTCTTGGTCTTTGTTGTATCAGCTGAAAATATGTCTCTTGATCTAGCTGGCTCCTTGAACAGAATCCCATTCTAAAATATTTAAACTCATGTTGTGCCTTTTTTTTTTTTAACTTTCCATGGTGTTGCAAACTTTTATAAAATTAATAACTGAATAACGGGGATTGAAAGTTCATGCAGCTTTCTTATCCTCTCACTGCATTTTGTTTTAGGTTTTTTTCATTTGGTCTCTTTTTTGCACATTATATCTTCTGATACAAAAACTTTATCTATGTAGGAAAAGTATGAAGAGGCTGTTGCTTCACTTGCTGAAATGGAGAAAAGAGTGGTTATGGCAGAATCAATGTTGGAGGCTACCTTGCAATACCAATCTGGCCAACATAAAGCACAACCATCTCCTCGGTGTGTAATCAATCTTGCATGTATAAAATTTTTAGATGCCTTGCTGCAGTTCTATATTTACCATTGACAAAATCTAGTCCATCACCATTCTCTGTATCACATTTGATCCTACTCTCTGTTCCATTTGACAAATTGAAAATATTTTGTACCTCACATTTTATTTACTTTATTTTATTTTATTGTTATTTTTCTTTTTATATAATTGGCACTCATTAGGACAGGTGCTTGTATACAATGTGTTTGCTGCTCTATAGATGTGAAAGGACTAGTTTATAATCATTTACTATATCATCTATGGATGAAATTTGTTGTCTAAAGTATATATGTTTTGTTTATAGATCCCCACATCCAGATTCATCAGTAAGAAGTAATCAGGAGTCCCCACAAGAAGTGCCCGGCAGAAAGATTAGTTTACTAGCTCGGCCATTTGGACTTGGTTGGCGTGACAGGAATAAGGTTTGTTTTCCTTGTGCCTTTTCGTTTTTCGTTTTTTGTTTTTTCTGCTTCACTGCATTTTTAACACAGCTATAAGTTTTTCGACAGTAGCATGTGTGATTTGATGGTGCTGCTTGGGCTGGTTGACTATTTATAGAGGATATTAATGTGATTTGATGGTGCTGCTTGGGCTGGTTGACTATTTATGGGGGATATTAATGAGTATCTAAAAGGAAGTGAAAAGCAAGATTGAAAAGAATCTATACATTTCTAAACGGATTTTCAGTCATTATAATGGATTATATAACCTATACATTTATGTTTATCTTATGAAGAATATAAGCTGTGTTTTTCAAACATATACCTTAATGATTGACTTATACTTTGATATGTTTTGCCTAATTATAACTGATTAAAATTTGCTGATTGCAGCAGGGGAAGCCAAATAGCACTGATGGGTCAACAGATGCCAAGGCCATGGACGAGACACAGAGTTCGAGCACCAAGGTCGTGGACGAGACACAGAATCCAAGCACGGAGCAGAAAGACACAAATGGCGTTGAAATACAAAAATAGGGAAACACAAAATTATATTAGTGTTCCATTCTCGTTGGTAGATATTTTCCAGTAACAGCTCAGGGAAGCTTGTAGAAAAATAGTTTACTTCGTTATTTTTGACCGGTGAACAAGCTCATATGCATCCATTTATTGTTCATTTGTTCAATGAGTAGCAACAATAAAAGTGTAGGGAAGAAGAGTGTAACTAAAAACATGAGATCAATAGTAAAGCAACTGTATAATCTTTTCCAATTCTTGTATCCCTCTTTCCATTGCTTAGAGTGGAAGACTGCTCTGAGTACTTAGACCGGATAGTCGTTTTGATGTCCCGTTTGTTTCTCGTCAGGTTACATCTCAGTAATGCAACGCCATCGATAAGCAGGAAAAGGATTGATCAATTCTAACGATGCACTGATTTCGACTGGCTGTTTGCCTGGATTTTACGGCTGACAAAATAGCGTAAACAAATGCCTGGAAAGAAGGGAAGTGACAAAAAAAGTAGTGTCGACAAATTTCTCCGCTGCAAGTCGCTAGGGCCTAGAATGGAAGGAAAGAGAATAACAGGAGTTCATTTCTTGCAACGGGTCTAAGAAAAATTGCAGCATCAATTGAAGATGTAAAAGAATGAACTTTCCGGGGGCCAAGCTAATACCATTCAACAAAACAACATCAATAATATATGTGTACTCTTGAAAGGGAGACTGGTTTTCTTTATAGAAGACATATAGATACAAAGCCCCATACTCAATTGTACATACAAAAAATAATAATAATTGTAGAGAGAAGATGGCAGAGAAAGGGCAACCGAAAATAAAAAAAGAAGAATCTCCAGCTATTCTGAAACATTGGGAGTTGGACACTGCATCTGCTGTATGTAAAATTTGATAAGCAGGCATCATCTCACGTACAGCCAAAAATTGTATACCGCTGACCAACAATGCAATGACCCCTACCAATATAAAGCCACTCAAAGGAAACCATCCCTGAGAAATGCCATGGTGAACAGCATGGCGACAAATTTTATCAAGGGTTTCCAAGAATTCGAGTCTACATGTAACTCTTGGCTGCTTGACAACTTCACTGTTCCCTTCTGGTTCTTGGAGTTGAAGAGCCCATGCGTGAACTCTGGACTGGCTGCGTTTCCGGATCATAATTTTGACAAGCAAGATAGGTAAGGGCAGTGACTACATCAGCTATCAGGGGTCGCATATTAGGCTGTTCCTGAACACACATTGCAGCAACAGCAAGAGCTTGATATAATCCCCTCACTGGATATTGGCCTTGGAGCATTGGGTCGGCCATCTGTGAGAATTTCCTCCTATCTTTAAACAAGGGCCGAGCCTGCCACGTTAAAACAACATTCATCTAGGATTCATATAATCTCACAATCTTTGAGAAACCCTCAAGATTTACTTTTAAGCATTTGGTTTATGCATATGCATTGACTAAAGAGAACAACATACACATTGACAGCCAAAAGTCACCCTTCTGCAAGTCTTCTGTCCATTGGTAACAATAAATAGATTAACTGTATGGCAGACAAAAATATTCATACTCTCTTGGTCTTCTTCACACAATCTATCAGGGCCAGAATATCATAAGACAGGATTTCAACAACCAAAAGCATCAAAATAGAAAAAAGATAGAACTCTTACCCATGCAACAAGGTTATGCTCCCCAGCAGCTCTTGTATTGTCAATGGCTTTTCTGCCAGTAATAATCTCAAGAAGAACAACCCCAAAGCTATAAACATCTGATTTCAGTGTAAGCTGACCAGTCATGGCATATTCAGGCGCACAATATCCATATGTTCCCATCACTCTGGTAGATACATGGGTCTTATCCCCAACAGGACCCAATTTAGCTAAGCCAAAATCAGATAGCTTTGGATGATAGCCTTCACCAAGTAAAATGTTTGAGCATTTCAAATCACGATATATAACTGGGGGGCTGGCTTTGTCATGCAAATACTCCAAGCCTTTTGCAGCACCAGCAGCTATTTTCATTCTCATATTCCAGTCCAATCGTTTCTTGTCTGGAGGTAGGTCTGATACACACAAGCATACAACAAGAGAAATTAATGAATTGGGTAAAAGATGACATATTAAGAGCAGATAAAACAAAATGATAAAATAAGCAAATTGAATCTAGAACCTGTGCCTCAGAAAACAAGCACGTGCCATGGTTAACAGTGGTATTGGCAATTGGTTGCCACCTATGATCCCTTTGAATGCAAAGTACAATTCTTGGATAAAACTAGATCAGCTTTCCTAAAATTTTATTGAATTTTTTTGGTAAAACTGGATATTTATATGGCAAAAAACTTTATTAAGGGTTAAAATGACAGTAAAATTAAAATTGTTTTTGCTTCTCGAGAAGTAGTACTTCTTGTGCCCAAACCTTTTCAATAAAAAGCCAAAGTTACAACTAACTGGACACTTAAATGCTAGTAATCCAAATATCCCGACATGAAAATAATGGCACTTGTTACTATCAAAAGGATAATGGCACTTAATGCTGTACATACCATGTAGATGGTCTTCCAATGATCTCAATGGCATGTATTCGTATACCAAGAGCCTCTGATCTCCGTCAGCACAATAACCAATTAAGTTTACAAGATTTGGATGGTGAAGTAAGCTTAACATCAGTACCTCAACAAGAAATTCCCTATTCCCTTGCAGTCCATTACGATCAAGTTGCTTGATAGCTACAACCTATTTCATATAGTTAGAGCATTTAAACAAAGTTAAAGTACATTAAAAGTAGAATCTCCATTCTCTCTATTCTAGATACAAGTGTGAATACTTTTTAATTGAATTCCTCATAAATTTTCCCCCTTCTGTGATTTGTGTGCCTCTCAAAGATGCCACAACAGTATCTCAATAGTTTGTGTGTTGGTAAACTGAAGAGTAAAAGATGGAACTGAGCACTGATTCAAAAGGGCTACACAATCCTACTAACCTGTCCTTTTGTTTTAATTAAAGATGTTTGAAATAGAACCATCTGTTTTGAGCATGTTTGGCAATATTAAGGATTAATGGTCATGAAAAAGTATCAGTGCACCCTTGGTGGAGTTGACTAGAGTGAGAGAAGAGGTGGAACTGGAAGAGGGAATCATACTGTCAGTTTTTGGTTATTAACCCTGAAGTGGTGTTGTTGATGTAAAGATGGAGTGGAGCTTTTGGTAAAAAGTTTACTTAAGAATTGAAATATAAGCGGTAAGTCTTAAATGCATGTACAAGTGATCACGTACAAATAACAGATCTGTCAAATAATAAGGGTAGATTAACAAGTATAACAGTATCATGCTATTTCTGGAACCATTAAAATCTGAAAAAGTTAACAAACCTTATTGGTACTCTCCAGTCGTCCTTTATATACCCGGCCAAAACCTCCTTCACCCAATAGACAATCTGCCCTGAAATTCTTTGTTGCTGCAGCCAATTCACGAAATGTAAATGTATGTGCCGCAATATGATCAGATCCTCCATCCTTAGAATCCTCCTTCTTTACATCTGAATTTACCTTCGAATTTTCTGAAGTAACAAAGATAACAAAACTGCAATTAATAATACCAAAACGAAAACTACTCTGTCAGCAAAAGCCAAAAGGATTTTAATGCACTTGCATTATAAAAGAAACGGCACTACGTCATCATTAAAAGCTAAGAAACAAACAAGAATCATGAAAGACATAAAAAACCAAGAAGGTTTGCAGCTTGGATCACTTCAATCACACAAAACAAACAAAAAAATAACTCATATCTATAATATATTTCTCAAGGTAAACTGACTCTCTAGCTAAAATACCATTAAGAGCTAATATAAGTAGGCCATTGTGCTATGAATATTTATCTAACCTACTGTCTTCAGGTATAACTAGCTCTTTAGCTACCAGAATATGTAAGTTTCCCAAGAATTCAAACTGGAAAGAATCAAAAGAGTTGAATGAACAAAAATTATCAAGCAGTTCGTGCTATTGACCAAAGTTAGCTTCACTAACAAGTGTGTCCCTATAATTGTAACCGTTAGCAAATTGCAAGTTATGTTGGTGTTAAAAAAAGATATATAGGATCAAAAACTACCATTCAAGGCCAGTGCAAAACTCATATTCAAAGAATCAAAGTCCAACAAACCCAAGATAAATCCTAATCATAACACTTCAAAATTCCCAGAAAAATATTCATCTTCTGGGCACAATTTGATTTGGAAACAGACCTGCATAGCTTTAAACAAATATTAAACAATCTTCAACTAAGAACATTTTCCTCAACTCACGACCACATTATTCAAAGCAGATCAAAACACTATTCCAAACCCAGAAAACACTGAACAATACAGTTAGGCAAAATGGAATTTCCTTTTCCTTTATCAATCTATAGCACATCCAAAAGGTACAAATGCATGAAAAACTTAACAGAAAAAGTCTAAAAGATTTGTGGGTACAGAGTGAAAACACCAAATTCAGATATGTTACGTTGCCTCTAAAATTTAGCTGAGTGTTGCTGACATAAATACCTGAACTTGATGGGATCTGATCATCAAGCTTTTTGCTTTGCTTCTTCTTTGCATTTTTGCTTGATTTTCCAGTACATGGAAACCAGCCCATGGCTTAAAATTCTCTCTTACCTCTAAACCGTATCACTCCAAAGAGAGAACAAAGGCAGACCAAACACCACTTAGGACACAGAGCGAGAAAGAGAGTTAAAATTCATATCGAGGGCTATTCCAGTACATATCCTTTATAATTTTGATGCCTTTTTGCAGTTGTGCCCTTGTGTCTTAGGCTATTTCAAGAAGTACCCATACTATTTCGTATTTTCTATTTGGCCTTCTAAAATTGCCAAATTATTAAAGACGAATACATCAGTTAAAAGGAGCATATTGATAAAAATATGACCATATCATTAAAATTTATAAATGACCCAATGGATGAAAAAAATCAAATTATAAAAATTAAAAAAATTAGCTCTTAATAAACACAAAAAAATATATCATTTAAGATAAATATATTGAAAAAAATAGTTATATTATTTAAAATTTATATGTTAGTGAAAAAAAATGACCATATCATTAGAATTAATAAAAATTAAAAATTAAAATAAATAAATAATTGGTTAAAAGTAAATAAATTTAACAGGAAATCAAACAAGTCCCAATTTTATCCCCAACATGTAATTATATCATTAAAAATAATTGAAGTAGTGGAAAAATAATCACATTGTTAAAAATGATTAACTATTGAAAAAAAAGACCAAACTTTAAAATAACTAAATTTATAAAATAAATTTAACAGGAAATCAAGCAAGTCCCAAGCTTTAAATGATCGTAACATTTATTTTTATAGTTATTATTATTTTCTTAATAAATAATTATCACACTTAGATGAATGCATTAAATTTATAATTTATTTATAAAAGAATTTGTCATTTAATGTAATTTTTTCTTGTCCTCTTAAGTTTTTATTAGCCATTCAATGTTGTAATTTGGATTTCTTTGCTTAATTTTATTTACAAATATTTTTAATGAGAGTTTGTATTTTTTAATTTTCTAAGTATTATTTAATTTTAAAGTACTGACATAATAATAATAAATTTTATTAATTACATTCATCGATCATCATTAATATTATTTTTTAATCGTCATTATTGGGTTGTTAAGAAACATGAACAATCTAACTAATAGTAAACATTACTTGAAATATTCTGTTGGATGATTAATGACTAGGGAATCCTCATAAATGGGTAGGGGTGGATGCAGCAAGGTTTCTTGTAATAAAGGTGAAATTTCCAAAAAAACAAAATTTTTTGGGATAAAAATATAATTATAAAAAGTACAATACTGAAAACACGAATTCCTGTCTTGTCTGTCGAAATTCCTTTACTACAAACCAAGCATCAGTATTGTTTGGATATGTCTTACCACTCGTGCACCGCATCACTCATTGCTGAAAGACTGTAATACCCTTCTCGGCCACTAATTTGTCGCATAAATATAGAGGCTAAAATTGTCTTTCAGTCTTACATTTACTGTAAGACCAACGTCCAAGAGAGGTCCCAGTTATTAAAAAATATATATATATATATAAATAATAAAAAAATAATAATAAAATTTTTTTTATTATTTATTTAATGTTTTAAAATTAATGAACTTTTAATTAAATAATCAATTTAGATAAATTAACCTTTAATTCAAATTAATTAAATATAGAATTTGAGAAAGATCCAATTTTGGCTGCGCCTTTGGGCGGCCAAAGCGAGGCTTTGAAAGAGCCATTTTTGTCAAACCCTGTTTTAAGGAATTTAAATTAATTAATTAATTAATTAATTAGTTAGTTAGTTATTAAATATGATATTATTATCATAATATATCGTCATAGGTATATCCATTTCAATTTCTCGGCTCTGGCGAGAGAATCTAGGGTATTTGCCGGTACACCAACGATCCGTGCATCCATCTAAAACGTGGGGCCCTATCAACCTACTACAATACATTTCTAAAATGGTTGACCTAATTAATTGTATTAAACGTTTAATGACGAGGGAGGGTTATCAAGTGGCCCCCAAACCGTTTGATTGGAAGAAGTTTGAGGAGGATGATACGATGAAAACTCGTTTGGCAATTTAAAGACAAAATGATGGTGAGAGTGCCAGCTGGCGCCACATGGCTACTTCTCTACTCTAACAATCCTATGCATATAACAGCTGTAGCCATTACACACGTGCCAAATACTCCTAAATGCACAAACGTTTTGTCGGTTGTAAATTCAAGTTACGAAGACAGCGTCTAATCTTCATAAGCAACGGCTTGTCGTCTATAAATTGTAATTATACACTTACTGTCGCCGAAGCATTATTTTCACAAACGACTAGACGTCTATAAATTTATACGAAAATAATAATTTTCATTTCTTTGAATTTTTGGGTTTCACAAATAAACAGTTTTATATAATTGTATTAAATGGGTCTCTAATTCTATTCAACTGACTAAATTATCCTTTAGGGTTAATTTGCAAACTCGTTTATTTTGGGGGTCAAAATTCAATATTGCAAGCGTAAATTGGTAAATTTTATGGGAATCAATCTATAGCTGGTAATTAGGGACCTATTAGATGCATTTTGAAAACTATATATAGTTTTGTAAAAATGTGAAAATAGGGATCTAGATGTTATTAACCCATTAATATATACAGGTAGGTCATTCTCGTCAAGCCCATCGCCTGGTTCTCAAAATCTAAAATCTAAAACCCTAAACCCTAATTCTGTCTAAATTTTCGGAGTGATTTCTCTGATGGACAATCAATCTTTGAATCTTCTCGACAGAGCTTTAGAGCTCGACCAGCAGAGCGAACCATGGCCTCTCAGCGGTCGAGTCGTGCTGATCGAGGACTGCGTCGAGACAAGCGGCTCGTTTGTGCTTCACCAACTCATAAAACGGTTTCTTTCTCCGAATTCATCTAATATTATCATCTTCGTCGGTTTCGCTAATTCATTCTCTCACTACGATCGAGTCCTGCGTAAACTCGTACTGTCTCTAACATCAGAATCTAAATAATTTATTTGGAATCTGAAATTAGTTTGCTTTTATCTTTTTCTTCTATGGTCAAGTGAATGACGTTAATGCTATTTGGTTATGGTTTTGTAATAGGGATGCAACTTAGTAGCACAAAGGGATAGTAATCGATTCATTTTCTACGAAATGCTTATGCTGCGGTGTCCAGGTGAGAAAATCAGGTAAATGGTTCTTTCCGGACCTTCTCGACCCCAAACTATGTTTGGCTATGTTCAAAATTTCAGTGAATGGAGTTAATGGTTAGCATTTAGGTTTCGTGGAGTGATTGTAAATGCATTAAGCAGCGTACTTGTTGGGAGAATAATTATCTTGTAATTATGAATATAGTTTGTAACCAGCTGAATTACATTCTTTGGATTTTTTAACTTCTAATTCAAGTATGTCATTTTAAAATGTTGCTCTTTTTGTAGAAAATATCTTTAGTGTTAAACTGAAAGATTTGTTGAGCTATTAACTGAAAGATTTGTTGAGCTATTATAGTACTTGGAAGAAAGATGAAAATTCTTGAAAATGGTGGCACTAAACCCTTTTAATTTTGCTGCACGACTAGATGGAGATGAAGGAAAGAATGGCAAAGGTGCTCTTGTTTCACTGTATGAGAAAGTACAAAAAACTCTAAGTGGCTTACCTGGTGATAAGAAGAACTATGTTACAATTATGATAGATGATATTTCTCTCATGGAGGTGGCTGCTAATGGTGCTTCTGATTATGTCTTAGACTTCCTGCATTACTGTCATGCTTTAACATCAGAATTTGTAAGTCAAAGCTGCTATTGTTTCCTCCTCTCATACTTATTTCCATCTTCCTCTCCTTTTTGCCAATTAACGCTAGTTATTGATACACTCTTACTTAATTCCTTTTACAGGATTGTACATTAGTCACACTTAATCACAAGGATATCTATTCAAGCATGGAGAGGCCTACATTTATATTACAGATGGAGTATCTTGCAGACATCTTGATTAAGGCAGAGCCTTTGAGTACTGGTTTGGCTACTGATGTGCATGGACAGGTATAGCTGTATGTAGTGCTGTTAGTGAACTTAGTCTCATTAATTTCCATTTGATCCTGAACTGAAGATTTTGAGATTGATGACTTTGTGTTAAAAAAAAAATTGATTGAGCCCATAAAAATTAACTTTTACTGGTGCTCTGTCCTTGTGTTCAGGGTTCTATGATTCCAAGAGTTCCAATGTCAATTTTAGATATTTGCAAAATTTAAGCAGTAATGTCAACCTACCATCGCACCCATGTGTGATTTGAAGTGAGAATTGATTAGAATTACACACACACATATAATTTGGTACTTGGTCTTAAATAATCTCCTGCACAACTAAGTACTGGTATGGTATGTTCAGTATGAGAAGGCAAATATTTCTCAACTAAGATTTTTTTTTTGGGTCATCTGTTTTTCTATAGTTTCCTCCAAATATTTCTTTCTTGCAGTTGACAGTTTTGAACAAGGGAACATCTCGTAGGCTTGGGAGCTCAGGGAACAAGATACAAAATTTTCACTTCAAGGTCAAGGAAAACAGCATTGAATATTTCTATCCTGGAAGTCGAGTATGAGAATCATGCAACTTACATTCTATGAACATTTGATTGTAATGGATCCA
The DNA here is from genome assembly GCA_032402905.1 of Khaya senegalensis. Taxonomy (NCBI): domain Eukaryota; kingdom Viridiplantae; phylum Streptophyta; class Magnoliopsida; order Sapindales; family Meliaceae; genus Khaya; species Khaya senegalensis. The sequence continues at coordinate 1,248,947 of CP135554.1, read as the reverse complement.
TGGCTAGATATGCAGTTACCATTTCCATTTCTAGGAACTAATAGTTCGTGGTTACTATTGCCATTTCTTGCTTGTGTTATTCGTTTGTACGAGTGCTTTGTTCTCTGTAGCTCTTTAGCTAGCATACCATGCAGTAAATGTCTAATGGAATTGTTTTGTTGAGGGGCTTTCTTCTTAAATTTCTCTCTCAACAAAATATAAGTTCTTATCTTCACAATCTTTGGTGGACTGGTGAAGATAATAGAGTGTCCATTGATGAATTCATTTTTTAACTATGGTCATACTCATCCTGTTGGAGGAACAAGATTGATAGGCTGCACTTGCAATTGCAGAATCTGTTAGTCCCATGTCACACTTGAATAATAAGACCCGCCACAACAACGTCGAGACATAGTAGTGTGTCAGTGGTACTGTAATTTTTTTGTCTGTAAGGACAGTGCATCATCCATTGGTTTCCATACGTAAAAGCTTGTTCTTCACTGTAGGTTCTTTTGTGCGAAAAAGCTTGGTCAAATGCTCATTACTGTAGATTTCATCAGAATATGAAATAAGGGTTGAGCACACGACCAACATCTGTGGACAAACTGATCTCCAAAATCAATCAAGAGGAATTAAAAAAAAAAAAGAACCAGAACAGAAATACCACAAAATTCACAGAGAAAGAATATCGTAAGAAGAGCTGAATAGATGAAAAATAGTCATTAGAGCATGCACTTATGCCGAAGGTTTCAAAATAACAGTAGCACTCCGCATTGCAGAGGTTTATTAGAGAAGGCTACCCGGTTCAAGTTCTGCTTCTGTGTGGTAGCAGTGGTAGTAGTTATAGTACCAATGCCGTTGTAATATAGAGTTGTGATTAGACAATTCAAGGATTAGACAATCCAAGTAGTCTTTCCATAGACTTCACACACTCAGTTAAGCTAATATACAAAAATTTTTGGCGTATTTTGTGCAGTAGTTATCACTACTGATTTTTGGAGACATGAATATTTCATCAAGCCAAGTTTCAATCTTCTCGTGTCTAAATTCATTGTTCATCTGCATAGGACACGAGGAATACTGCATCCATTCGGAGAGGACATAAATGCTTTGCTGTTTGTCCGAAATTCTCAAGTTTCATGAGGAAATTTGATGTCATTTTTTCTAAGAGATTTGATTTGTCTTTGCCCTAGAGCGTTTAGAGAACAAAACAAAACAAACCAAAATTCATTCCGGACATGGCATCGTATCATGTGCTTTTAAGATCGACAAAACAAAAAATCTGCAATAATCATACTTGTCTACCTCATAGATGTCAGCACAGCAACTCAAGGGTAAATAATATCAAGAATCATATAATTACCATCAGGAATAAAAGGATTAGCTAATCAAGGAAAGGTAGCCATTGTAGAAATAAATGCAGTACCACAAATATACTTGTATCTTTTTTGGAAGCTGCCTAATACCCAGGTAAACAATCCCCTTAGGACAAAATTCTGAAATTAAAAGTGTACAAAAATTGTATTGCAACTATAAATATTTTCTGTACACAAATTTACTGTGAGCTAAAGCTTCTGCCAGTCAATTATATTTCCACCAACAACACGATGCCATCTTGCTTTAAAACATCATACTCATTTTACACATGTTGAGATCCCCGAAAGGGAGATTACCTATAAACAAATCAGACATCTTTTCACTAGTTGCAAATAAATGTTCGTTTTGCTGTATCAAATGGTAAAATAAATTTGCATGCACATCCCATACATGCAAAGAATTGATCTCATTTACCTTGTAAATACACTACACAATTCTAAAAAGAACTTAAGCCGCCGCAGACTGTTTATCATCATGATCTTCAAGATTCAGAGCCTGAAGCAGCTTTGGCCACGATTCAGGAATTCCACCCGGAAGTTCAAACTCTAACAGCTTGCCATGACTGCGGTAGAACTGCTCCACGGGTCGACTCTGCAAGTTCAAGATAAATTGCAACGCACTTGTCATGAATTGAATGGCATATGAGGATTATTTTTGTTATCTTTGACATTGTAAACACAATAAATGTGATGCTAGTTGATTAATGAAAATAATAAGAAGATTTATTTTCAAAAATGTCATTGACCACATACACCCTGATTTTGTGAATCAAATTACTGAACTTTCCCCACCTATATATTAATGCTTCCCAAAGGCAACTTTCAGGCATATACATCTAGAAGTAACAAAAAGGAAAGAAATGAAGAAAAGATTATTAGAAACAAATGAACAAATCACACAGACAACTAATGCCTCAAAAACTCCAGAATTGGACAAGGCATAAAAGGATGGACTTAAACATGGTAGGCTCTTTTTAGAAGCAAAACATATAGTAATACTGCCATGATAATTAGTAACCACATTAAGTGTGAAATACAAAATTTCCAAACAAATCTTTGTGCAATGAAAACAAAACCACCAACCCCACCCTTTCTTGTTTTCTCTCTCTCTCTTTTCTTTTTTCTTTCTTTTGGCATTTTTGCCTTTTTTTATGAGAGGAAATATTTCTCTTTGAAAAAGAAACATTGGGAAAACTTAGGCTCAGATGCTAAGAACATCCAATATGTAATAGCCCTGAGAAGATGATAATAAAAAACTTATATGAGCAAGTCAACAAAACAGCTAACATTCGTCAGATAAAAAACTTATATGAGCAAGTCAACAAAACAGCTAACATTCGTCAGAATTACAAAATAATAATAAAGAATGACTTGCTCATTCTATATAGCAAATTGAGAACGTTGATAGAATTGGCGAGATCAACATGCATTTTCCAACCGGACAAGTCTAAGCCCAGATGCAAACATTCTTAGGCAATCAATACAATATATGTCCTGGTATAGTGTTAATAGCCTTCTTAGACAAATCCTTAAGCATATATAGATGAAAACCATTCTCAACTGTCTGAACTGGTGCCAAGCTGCCATGTAGCAAACTGTTGACACATTAAAAGTAAATGGGACAGATCATGCATAATTTAGCTGCCCAGTTTTAATGGTGCATATTTTGAAATATGGGATTATATATAAATAGGTTTAAGTAACATTCATGATCCTGGAGAACGAATTAACAAGCATAAAGGGAAAATGGAGAATACCATCTCATTATATATACGAAGTCTCTCCCTAACAACTTCTTCCTTGTCATCGGATCGAGTAATAAGCTTCGATGCACAATGTGGAGGAGGAAGAAGTGGAGCCATGTACATTCCAGGGCTCCCATTTTCGCCCTTGATGTCAATACAGGCAACATTGTAGTTTCCCCCACACTCACTACATATTCTTCTTCCAAGGCATTTTGCAAGCAACGCCTCCTCTTGAAGCTTTAGGTTAATTACCAGGTCAATGTCTGTCACTTCCTCCAATATTTCCTGGGAGAAAATAACCAAAACCGAAAACATAGATACAAGTTAGAGCACAGTGGAACTTTTAAAAGGGCAAAATGGGACTAGATAATACATCAAAAATCTAGCATGCTTGGGCCAACATTGTATCACCGTCAAAAGTCCCTAGTGAAGCATATTCAATAATCTGAAAGTTTACTTCAGGGCATCCATGGAGTTGGAAATATGTTGACTCAATGCATATACTTGTCCTACTATATCAGGCAGAAGCTTTTGAGTGTAAATGAAACCACCTTAAACCCACTTGTCATGTTGCTATCAAACAATCAGAAAATGGCGAAATCATTTAACAGTATACTCTACCAGAGTTACTGGCAAAAGGCATTAAACTTGTGAATAACTGAGAAAATCACTGCATAAGACTATGTTGTGTGATTTTAAGGTTCTGTATCTGTTGTTCTAAAACCAGACATTTCAGCATTGCAGTAGATGCTGGGATACATAAAATGAACATTAATTTGACCACAGTATCCATATATTAGCAGATACAACATCCATTGTCCTTTTTCTCAGTAACTTCTAAACATTCATACCACAATGAACATAGAATACAGTGCAAGTCAATGTTTCAACATTCCAGAAATTGAATCCAAGAAGTGCTCACCGCCTGTCTTATAGTTCGAGGAAAACCATCAAGAATAAATCCAGATTCACCCTTAGATTCTCCAGCTACAAGTCGCTTAGACAGTAAAGTTATTATAACTTCATCTGAAACTAATTTTCCCTGGTCAACAATCTGAGCAAGCTGCAAAATGGGAAAAAAGCATATGTTACAGAGCCCAAAAAAAGAAAAAAAATTGAAAACTACATTGAACCTCAAGTTACAATGCATAATCTTAAATCACCATTGTCATAGCTTTATTGAAGACCCAAACCATTGCATGCAAGATATCATTAATCTAGGCTTGTTTTATCCAATTGGGATGCTTGCTCAGAGTGTAAGGAGTTAATAAGAAATTCCTGAGCAGCTTTGACCAAGTATTACATATCTAAAGAGCTTATCGACTAAAACATAATGCATTGATATAAAGCAAAAATGAAGGTAACTTGCATCTAATTCTAGGAGCTAAATATTGTACTAATTAAAGACAATTTAGATTTTAGGTTGAGCTATCAGCTTCTATATCTTTACAACTCTATTACCTTTTAATCCATGGTCTAAAGTTGGCTTCCCAACCAAAGACTCTACAATTTACAGCTCTCTTACCAACTGCCCCTTTATGAGCTTCATTGACACTTCCTCAATTCACTTTTTCTCAACTAAATATCCGGAGCTATTGACACCTAACAACATTACAACAAAATACATGGTAAGTTGAGAATATTACTAGCATTACACAATAAAAGCGAGTGCAAGAAGCTCATTCCTAGATTTACTTCCCTCTCAAACTTAGCGATTCCAGTAGATTATATTAAAATATCGTTCTTTTCCAGTTTCCATCTTGTGGCTGAGAAACCAGTCAAACTTTTAGCTGCATCTTTAACCATAGACACTTCTCAATTTATGAATTAACAATTACTTAAATTTTTTTTTTTCCATTTTATCGCTCCAAGCCACAGCCTAATATCAGTCGAGATTCAATCTTGTTTGCCAATCTCCACATCACCAAACAATTCAAACAAAACAAAGTTTCCAATAATCAAGATTCAACATTAAAAGACCTGAGAGGCTAGGGGACCGGAAGAAGCGAGCTCCTCGCGGACGAGATCACCAGTGGAGATGTGAGGAACACCCAACATATTAGACAGCTTGGAAGCATAAGTACCTTTACCGACGCCGGGGCAGCCAAGAAAAACCCATTGGACATGTCTGTCCTTGGATTCTTTCCGAACCGGCAGAGACTTGAGCGAAAGAGAAGAAGCAGCTGGTTTCAGGCCAATTTCGGAATTTTCAGAAGAAGTAGACAACAAAACTCGAGAGATGAATGCAGTCGGCGACGTCGTCGTTCTTAATGATAACGATGACGTCGACGGAACTTTCCCCCTCCAAACACGGTTTAAGACCGACATCTTGAGAGAGATGGCGGTGATATTGAGTTGGTCGTCTCCTCTGAGAGAGAAAGCTTGGAAAGTTACAGGAGTATCGAGGCTGGCTTAGGAACGTTTTGGGGTCCTCTTGAGGTGAGGAGAGAGATCGTGAATTAAATTAAACTTAACGTCTAAATTTAGCCATACGAGGAAGTTTTGAAATTAATTTAATTTAATTCCAATTTCGTATCTAGGGTTTTTTATTTTCTTTTTGCTCCAAATTGTCTAGGTTCATTGGAGCATTTGGGTGGGGTAGCCCGCTTAGCTGTGTTATTGCTTCTCACGAGTACTTTGAATTGAATTGAGAACACCTTTACTTATCAAGGAAGAGAATCGTGCGAATATTCCTGGACCAAACTCGCCGATTCTCAAAGGACTAATCCTACCTAAAAAATACACGGTATCTCAGATTGATAATAAGAACAATACGAGCCGGCTTCATCTTTCGATCTCAGCTGGAATCAATCACTTTATCAATGCATCTATGAGAAAATCCTTGAGAACAAATTATGACATGAAAACGATTGTCGAGGAACAAGCAACTGAGGGTTCGATACGAGGAAAATAAAGCTGAAAGCCCAAATAAAACAATAAATCACATCACAAAATATAGTATGAACCTTACAGAGCACTACCCTCATTTGATGGTGTTATAAAACTTTGATATCTGGAAGATTTAAAATACACCCTAAACTACACGTGCAGTAATACGCAGGATGCCCTTCGGCTACATGTGATCAAGGCGGCCATCATCCTCCCTGATTCCATCACCAGCATGCCTGCATCCAAATCCAGTTGATGCATCAAGACACGTCCCGTGGGACATAAAATGATCAATAACTCTTTAAATTTATGTCATAAACCAAACAAATAAGGTAAAACTAGGTTAGATTACATAGCTAAACCTAACCACCTTCTTTACCTAAGGTTAGGATTGTGTTACTTGTTAGCGATCTAGCAGTCAAGAACTAACTGTTAATTATGCTAAGTCAGCTATATCACAAGATCTGTAAACTCGTCCCTGGAAGAACCAACTGTTAGTTACATTTTCTGCATTGTGAATAGAACATCAGCAGATAGCATAAAATGGCATGCCAACGTTTTAACAGATATCCAACATCATTGATTATTATTGAAAGGCAAACTAACCATCTCACAATTGTGGAACTAAAAGGAAAACAGAAGGAATGATATTAAAATATAACTCATATGACATTAATGCAAGACATCCAACAAGTAGCAGTATCCTAAACCACCCATGTTCCAGAAAATCTAGCATCCTTAAAAGGAAAATATTTTTTGTTATCTTAGAGATCCAAATCATCTCCTTTAACCACAAGGCCATTAACTAGCCATCCAAAATTTATATTATGAACTCTATAAGAATCTTTCCTTGATATTGAAAGAGAAGAAGGAAAGAAATTTTGGTTCGTAGGGGATCAAGAAACAAACCGCCATGATGAAGTTAGGTTACGGGCTTTTCTGTCCAACTGAAGGTTTTCTAGAGCAGCTGATGCTCGTATTACATCATCTGAAAGCTCGTCGCTGTCATATCTCCAATTGTCTTTCCTGTAAGCAGACATGGAAGACCCTGCTGCTCTCCTATCTAAGAGGAAGAAAGTAACACATTAAGAAACAGCAAGAAACCAGAAAATAGAACAAATAATACATAAAAATTACAACTTACCAGATGCCTGGGAAGCAGGAAGCGACCTACAGAAATGTGCCAACAAATAAAATGTATCAATTACAAGTACAAAGAGCACATATGCGATAGGTATAAAAAGGAAAATGGAGAAAAGCCGAAAAAGAGAGAAGTAAAAGAAATAAAAAATGGCAAGGCTGGTCCAGCACCTTCCCAACGGAGGTAATCCCCCAGCAACAGATGAGGATGAGGGTCTTCGTAAATTCCTAGATTCTAAATTGGACAAAGACTCAGATTCTGGTTGTCTCCTTCCAGTACCCCTAGCTTGGGATGAATTCTGCAAAAACATTAATTATTCATTTCCTACAGCAAAGATAGACATGCCAAAATATCAAACTATGAAGTAGTATAACATGACAGGAGTCAAAAGTTAAACCCAGTCCAAGAACTGGATAGCTTCATCACATTTTATGCTTGCATGTAATCTAAACATTCCAGTTCTACAAAATCCACACCTATCATAGAAGTAAAACACATGTAACACATTGTGACTAGACTTTGTACAAAAAACTCTAGAGCTTTTACTTCCCTGGATTTTCATAAAATACAAACTGCACAATACAAGATGTAAGAACATGCAAGTAGAAGAAGGTTTCCTAAATCAAACTACTCTGCTTCCACAATTACCATTTTTGGACTTAGAAAAAAACTTGAAAAGTGACATCAAGCACGTCCAAACTCAAAATTTGTGTTCAGTAAAGTTTGCACCACTTTACCAAAACACAGTGTGTTTCTTCCTCATCCCCAAGATCTCAAACACAAAATCATTCACAATTTGGAGCCATGTATTGCCTGTATAGCGGCAACCATTGTCTCCTCATAACAACATAAAGTAATCAGTGTAAGAAATTCTGCACTGATCCAACTAATTACACAATATTTCAAACAATGATATACCACACGGTTTTGTACATTTGGCAACCAGCTCAAAATCTTCCAACCAGATTTCACATAATGTGTCAAAGACTTTCAACCTTGGTTATATTAAAACAACTCATTAATCATCTTGACCCTATGTGCTGCTTGTTCAAGAATAATCAGGAATTGCAGGCGTGTAGATGAAACCAATATGATAAGTGAATGAAACTCATATGACAAGATACTGCCATAATATTAGACGTCAAATTTCAAAACAAGCTCTACAAATCTCATGCTTGGAGAAGCTAAAACCAAAACAAAATTCAACACTGTACCTCATACTTCAAGAATCCTTCAAGAACATCCAAGAGCAAAGGAGCATTATCACCATTTTTGTTAAGATCGTAACCGTTCTTGTTACTAAACTCTTTCAACTCAGCTTTCCAAATATCTTTTTGCTGCAATGTAAATAAAGATAAAAGGCCAATCACCAAAAATATACAAAAAAATAATGATTTTATTTTAACAAGTAATATATCATAGCATAACAGATAGTATAACTATAGACTCAAAAGTTACTTGATTACCAAATTACACTCTGGCAGAAAAACTTTCATCGTGTGGTTCAGTTGAGCCCAATCTAAGTATTCACATATCAATGCAGTCAGTAGCCTTCCTGCATTCATAAAGTCATACACAAAGAAAATTAGATCAGAGAAGGGAGATGTAAATAAGATCTTGATATGCACCCGACAAGAAAACTGCAGAGAAGCACACATGTTCACATACTAAAAATGACCTTTTTGCTGTATTTAAATACTTTAACAATAACTTATTGCTGAATATAAAATGAGATTAATTGAGTAGTGGACCTGAAAGTGCAGTTGAAAAGTTAAAAAGGAAGTATGCAAATTAGACACTGTCTTGTGTAGTTATTAATGCATTAACATTGCTTATATTTTCAATACTGAAGTGACAGCTACAAGAATATGGCTATCACAATCGGAAGTATCTACAAGATCATCAGTTCTAGACATAAAACCATGTAAGACACTGGCTTCCCAGTTCTCACTGACACACTAAAACTGCAAATTCCACAAAGATAATCACAGTTGATAAAGGTTTTTCTTAGGAAACAAACAAAATTAAAACATAATTAGCATTCAAGGAAAACATAATAATCATATGTTAATCTAATCTTTATCACTCAAGGCATACCAAGTAACAGCAGCTACTAGCCTAATAACACACCATGAAGGTTCAAACACTAGTAATTAGAAGATTGTAAGCAACCAACAACCTAAACAATTAGCAGAGCAACAGGCAAAGTGCATTTTCCAGCCGAAAAAGGGCAGCTCTTTTAAATGTCAGACATAGAGAACATAGTTAACATTTGCAAAGTAACCTGAAGGAGAAGCATGAAGTTGTTTTGCTCGATCATTGCAGCTACCCAATAATGCAGGAGGCAGACCTTCATCCTTTTCAATTACCCGGTCCTCCTCTTCAATTGCCTCGAAGACACTGGCCCTGAGTTCAGCCTAGCAAGCAAACCAATAGACTTGAGAAGAAAAAAAGTGCAATAAAAGGATGAAAGGGTCTGGTTCTCAAACATAAATGAGAGAAATATGTCAGCATCAGACCAATCATCACACACCTAGAAAACAAAAACTACCAATTTACCCCCAAAGAGCAAGAAAAGCACAACTTCAAATAAGCTCTAATTCTCTGAAAAATGAGATTCGAAGCACATCCATCAATCGAGTCGAAGTTACGATCTTCGAGATAATATTAATTTAGCCATAAATCCATCCAACTTAAAATTCAAAAACTTTAATTCCTTCGTAAATTTTATAAGATAAAAACAAAAAGAAAACAAAAAGAGACATATGAGATCTATACAACACAAAATTTAAAAAAGGGAAACAAATATAAAACCCTCGAATCTACAGCCTTGCACGAGATCCACATAAAAAAATACCACGATTACTTCCCATTTTCTTCTCATTCCTTCATCAAATTTTCTCGATAACCAATCAAATGACCACAAATTAGATAAGCTGACAAAGAAACCGAAGGGTAGTTAAAACAATTCGTACCCGGATCTTAGCGAGGACGCCTTTCTTCTCAAGCGTTCTGGTAACTAGGGTTTTCAGGTCCATCATTTCTCTGGTGTAATCGTCCATTTAGAATACTTCCTCTCTCACTCTCTTTCTCTAACTGTTTCTTTCTGCTCGTGCGAGAAACTGAGAGAGGAGAAACGAAAGCACTGTAATCTATGATAGCATCACGCTCCGGCAAGGAGATGGGTGTAATTATGATTTGTTTTTGGTGAGTGTGGGCTCCGCTGGATGGTTCTGTGACTAAGATCTGGGCCGTTGATAATAATGGGTACCACTTAATGGAATTCGAAATTTGTCATTATTATTTATTACTGCTGGTTCCAATAGTTCGGTACTGTTTATTTGAGTTTTTAATTTTTTTTTTAATTTTTCTTGTGAAATTATTACCTGCCAAAATCTATTGAGCCAGCCCCACACGCTATTGAACCGTGGCAGATTGATTTTAACGAAGCCCCATCTTATTACTAAATACACTCACCCATTCTTGGGCTCACACGAATTTACTATCACTCTCTCATAGCGGGATTTAGATGGCATGCAGCTACTGACATGACATCACTCTATGTCACACAGTGCTTTGATTCTCCCTCCGAAAAAATAATGAGATAAAATATAAAACCCACTAAAAACGCACCAAATTCCCCAATTTTTAAATTCCGCACCAAATTTCCAGTTATTCCTTGAAATCTCCTTTCACTTTCTTTCTTTCTGCATAAAATGCAGAAACCCTGAACCAGAGCAAACTCACCCCATTTCTGATTTTTCCTCTCCTTTAATCCTCATGGCTTCGATTGATCCGCATTCCTTCACCGAGTCGACTCACCCGCTCACTACCCACGTCTCTCTTTCTTTCTACTTCGACTTTGCTTCCTCCACCATCCACGCCGCTGCTATTCTCTCTCTTCCTTCCCCGGACGCCGGCCCACTTTCCCTTGACACGCGCTCTCTCACTATTCACCAAGTTCTTGACCCCCAGACTCTTACTCCTATTCCCTTCACTCTCTCAGACGCCGTGGACCCAATCAAAGGTCGCCACCTCATCGTAACGCTCTCAAATCATGCCTCGGTATTGCTGGTTTACTCCACCTCTCCGTCGTCTTCCGCTCTTCAGTGGCTTTCGCCGCCGCAGACTTTTAATAAACTTCATCCCTTCGTTTACACTCAGTGTCAGTCCATTCACGCTCGCTCCGTTTTTCCATGTCAGGACACACCGGCCGCGCGTGTTTGTTACAAGGCTTTGATTAACATTCCCCGTCAGCTATCCGCCGTGATGGCGGCAAGACATGTTGATCGGCGCCCGCCGATTGCTGGAGAGACCAAGAATTTTGGTGGTAGTATTTTCGGTTTCGATTATGAATCTTTGTGGTGCGCCGAGGAACGGATTGTTGAAGAGTTCGAGATGAATCAGCCGGTTCCACCTTACCTGTTTGCTTTTGCTGTGGGAGAGTTAGGGTTTCGTGAAGTGGGGCCCAGGACTAGGGTTTATGCGGAGTCAGTGCCCTCGATATTGGACGCAGCGGCACGGGAGTTCGCAGGGACGGAGGAGATGATAAGGTAAACGACAAATTTTCTTTATGTGTATATGCCTACGTGGATTTTTGTTTGTCCGAAGGATGATTTAATTTTTGAGTTTTTAGGCAAGGGGAGAAACTCTTTGGGGATTATGACTGGGAGAGGTTCGATTTGTTGGTGTTGCCGCCGAGTTTTCCTTACGGCGGGATGGAGAATCCCAGAATGGTGTTTCTGACGCCAACTGTGATCAAGGGTGATGCAAGCGGGGCACAGCTCGTGGCGCATGAGCTTGCACATAGTTGGACGGGAAATTTGATTACTAATAAGAACAACGATCATTTCTGGTTGAATGAGGTATTCGATTTCTGATTGTCTGTTTTCTGCTTTATATCTGATAGTCGTTATCTCATTCAAAGCTATAATTCACACATTTTCATTGCCAATATGTGTTATTAAGTATCATCAGTCAAACAAGGTTCGGGTAATTTGTGTGGTTAGTTGTTTTCTGTTCTATATTCCTTGTCCCTTAGGAGAAGTGTAATTCACTAAATATTACTAGATGATTAATTGGTGCTTTCTATTTTCAAAGCTACTAGTTGATGAATATTATTGCTGTGCATTTGACAAATTGATTATTTTATTGGGAAATTTCAGAGATTTAAAACTAGAATATTGGATTGATTTGCTATTGTTGTATGATTTATTTGTTTAATCAATAAATTCACACTGTATTGTGATTTATAGAAGAATGTATTTTTGTTTATTCTTTGGACTAGACATTTATGTTGTTTGCTTTGCTTTGTGTGGATTGTTTTAAGTTAATTATCTGTGGTTATAGGGTTTTACAACTTATGCTGAGAGAAGAATTGTTGAGGTTGTCCAAGGGGAGGATAGAGCTGTGTTAAATATTGGGATTGGTTGGAGAGGTTTAAATGAGCAAATGGAGAGGTTTAAGGACAACATGGAGTTCACGAAGCTTAAGACTAATCAAGAAGGAGTTGACCCAGACAGTGTTTACTCTGAAGTTCCATACGAAAAAGGTTTCCAATTTCTGTGGCGCATTGAACGCCAGGTTTGTTGAATTACTGGTTGCTCAAACTTCAGATATAATTTACAAAGAATGTTCTAATATAAGTTGTCTTTGTTTTTTTTTCTTTTGGATGTATAGATTGGAAGGCTTGCATTTGATGAATTTCTCAAGAAATATATTGCCAATTTTAAGTTCAAATCAATTGATACTGAGATGTTTCTTGACTTTCTGAAAGCAAATGTCCCTGGAATAGAGAAACAAGTTGATTTAGAATTGTGGACTGAGGGTACTGGTATCCCACCAGACGCCTACGAACCAGTTTCTAGTTTATATGCAAACATTGTATCATTGGCAAATGAATTTAAGCTTGGAAAGATACCGAGGGAGGATGAAGTTGCTGATTGGCAAGGACAGGAATGGGAGCTCTACTTGGAGAACCTGCCTAAATCTGTTGAAGCTTCTCAAGTAGTGTAGATTGTCCCTCTTTCATTTTTACTCAATTTTTTATGACATAGCTGTATGATGAGATCTGAGCTCTGTTTATGACTGTTAATTTTCATTACTAACTATTATCTTATGTACGGTGTAGAAAGTGATTTATTTTACACTTCTGCGTATGCATCACTCATGCAATCACTTCAGTTTTTGAGACAGATTAGATAATTGCGCATGTAAATTTATCAACTTATTAGAACTCAAGCTTTTGTGAGCTTGATGATGGATTGCATTGTGTGAGTTGACTCAAATAGTAAATATGGCCTCCTTTTTTTCGTCTGGAAAGGAAGTTTTTGGAGCTGAATTACACCAGCCCTACTCCGTTAATTCCTGCCCTTGGTCCCTAGTTTCCTATTAATTTTTGAGTTCTGATTTCTGTATTTTCCCATGAAGGACTGATGCCACTGAGAAAAACATTTCAGGCGTGTTTCATTTCATTTGAGCTGGCCATTAGACAGTTGTGTGACATTAATTGATTTATTTTTTGGTTAACCATGCAGGTCTTAGCCTTGGATGCACGATATAGGCTATCAGAATCAAAGGATTACGAAGTAAAAGTGGCATTCCTTCGACTGGCCATTTCATCAAATTGCAAAGACTATTACGGCGAGGTGGAGAGAACTTTGAAAGAGGTTGGGAGGATGAAGTATCTTCGTCCGCTCTACACTGCCCTCGTGCAAGGAACTGGCAAGGACGAAGAGAAGATCTTGGCTAAAAGAGTGTTTGCTGAAGCTCGCGAATGTTACCACCCAATAGCTCGAGGCGTTGTGGAATCCATCTTTGCTAAGCACTGTGTGTAAAAATATAATAACCTAATCTGAAACCAGGCATTTGATGATGTATTTAGCAGGCTGAATAATCACTACTGGTTTTGTTGGATACGTGCACCTCCGGATATGGTGTTGCGGGAATGTCTTTTTCTCTCTAATTTGATTGTACTGTCTGCAAGTCTTACTGAACAACTCTTCATTTTCGTTTTCATTTTCTGTTATCTGTTAACATTCAGAGGCTGAAATTATTTGTCTCCAAATCGCAAGAGCATGTAAATTCTGAATTTTAAATATTTGACTTTCAAAAAAAAATAAATTTGGTCATTTTCATGATTATTTACACAGCTTGGTTATTTTTAATGGTTTTGCATTTTTAGTTTTTTTTTTTTAATAATTTAATTGTTTTCAATAATTTAATTATTTTTTACTAGTTTTGGGTATTTAAATTATTATTCATTGGAGTAATATTACAATTTTTCTATAATATTTTAATTTTTTTATCAATTGATATTTATTAATTAAATATTAATATATTTTAACAAAATTTTTTAACAATTTACAGTCTTAAAAAATGACCATATGAGAAATAAAAATTTGATTTTTTTAAAAAAATAAATCTACTTTTTTCTGCTTTAATTATTAAAAGTGAAAAAAAAAATTCTTTGGAAAATTTCAAAAAAAAAAAAAGGCTTTCTAATTTTCAGGTTATTTTCTGAAATTGTTACTGAATGTGGTCACCCCACGCTGGTAAGATAAGGCCCCAAGGAAGAGCTGATCCTCTGCTCCCTGTCCTTTTAGTTCACAGCCGCTCTTTTCTTTCTCTTCTTTTCCAATTCCGCCATGGAAATTTCTATCCTTTCCTTCCCTTCCTCCCAAACCCTAACCCTAAAACCAAACCCAAATCCACTTTTCCATCTTCCTTCCTCCTCGAAACGCAGTAAATGTTCAACCCACATCAGAGCCGCTATTTCACGCACCAAAAAAGAAGAAACAGTAGAAACTGTCAAAACTAATCTCGAAAACTGTCATCTCATTGCTGCTTTCAAGTACCAAGGCTTCACTGTTAAACAATTTCAAGAACTCCGAAGATCATTGCCGGAAAACACTAAGCTTCTTGTGGCTAAGAACACTTTGGTGTACAAAGCCATTGAAGGCACAAAATGGGATGCTTTGAAGCCGTGCATGAAGGGAATGAATGCGTGGCTTTTTGTTCATAGCGAGGAGATTCCCGCGGCTATAAAGCCGTACAGGAATTTTCAGAAAGAGAAGAAATTGGAGGAGAATGACTTTACGGGTGCGGTCTTTGAAGGGAAATTTTATGCCCCTGGAGATTTTGAAGCGTTAGAAAATATGCCTACAAGAGCTGAAATTTATGCCAAGTTGTTGGGAGCATTGCAGGCGCCGGCTACTGGCCTTGTGGGAACTTTACAGGCCCCAGCAAGAGATGTGGTGATGGTTTTGAAAGCGTATGTAAAGAAGTTGGAGGAAGAAAGTGGACAATAGTCAGAGACTGATTTGTAAGTTTGCATTTGGTTTAAAGCTATTTTGTTTTGGTTAATATTTGAGTTGTTGTTGTAGTAATATTATGCATACATGGGGTGTTTTGAAAATCTAGAAAAGAATTGGAAGCTGTATAATTGCAAATTGTCTAGAATTGAAAGTGGTCTTGGAATTGCATTGCAAATTCCATGTTGTTGATTTGTTCCTTTTGTTAGATAGCTTTTATTTCTCTCTTTTGCATATAACTTTTCAATTTCATGTTTCTTGCTCATTTTGACAGTCACGCAAATTGGCATTGTACTGGGTTGTTTGTGGACTTTATTGTTATGGCAAGTTTATTGTAATTTGAGTGTTTCTTGGAGCTGTTATTGTGGATTTCTTTTGTTATGAAATTTCAACAAAATTTATAGACTTGCAGTGTGGTTGTTAACTTGGTCTTGTTTGCTTTTATAGGCTGGGAACGAGAGTTAAGAAAATGAGTAAAATTGAAGTCTACTGATTTTGAAATTTTCGTACAAATTTATATTTGGTGAATTTGTCCGTATGACTGTCTTCATTATTGAATGCATTATAGTTTGAGGTAGTCGCAGGTAATAGGGGACTTGCAAGAACACTGTCGACTTTAACTTGTTTGCTCAGTTACTTAGATAACTCTCCAGTTATTTTTCTCTAGCCCAGTGATGGAAATTCTTTTTCGTTATAATTGCATTGTATTCATAGCTCTTTCAGTGATGGGAGGTTGAGATTTCCTGTTTTTGCATCAATGAGCATCCCTCTCTTGAAGTGGTCAACAACTAGGAGATTCAAGTTCTTTTAGGTAGTAATAGACTGCTTTACTTTCGCTGAGAGTTAAGTTTTAGTAGAGTATAACCAGAATATTAGAGTATTGCCCGAGTGACGTACTTAATTGTGGTAGGAAGATATGTATGTAGAAATTATGTTTCTGGAGTGCTAGGCTTGATTAGTACTGCTGCCCAGCATGTGTAGAATCAAAATATTTGCTAGTAGTGAAGAAGGAACAATGTTGATATTGGTAGTCTCCAAGAGTCACAATGCCAGTATGGATCAATAAATTAGAATATTGAGGTTATCAGATATCTTATTCCATTGGCAACCATCACCATTCTTAGTGTTTCATTCTGTTCATCTTCTTCTTCCTCTATGATTTAAACTTCAAAGTAGTGGAGGGGAGGCCATAGGAACATGGCACCATTGAGCCTTACTTTAAGCATGCTTGAATTTAATGTTATTACTACTGAAATAGCCTTGAATGATTTGTCTGTAAATAGTCAAGCAACAACTTGTATCACCAACACTTCATTTTCACGCAAGGGCTTAATTGTTTGAAATTTATATCATCAACAATCATCATTCATCTCATTTGTTCCTCTATCTGAACATTACTTGTATGATTTCATTATTTGTGTTAAATTTGGTTTTTCCAAGATGATTGTGAATAGGTAAGCATTGGATTGCTGAGTGTTGCTATGCATATTGCCATGCTGATTTGCTCGTACAGTAACATTGCACTTGTTATAAAATTTGCAAGTCTCAAGTTTCTTGACATTACTCAACAGTTAGCACTTGAATCGCTGATTTGCACTGAATTTCTTGAAATTGTTCGAGTGTTATATGCCTTGTATGGTACAATTGAATCAGAAAATAATTTCATAATATATCAACTGCCAAATGGAAATTACAAGAGTATCGGGTTAAAAAGTGACACCTTTTCCAGAATGTAATCCACTGCATCTTCAACTGTGCAAGTGATATTTTCATGATCGGTATATACATATAAACAGAACAGGGAAATATACAAAAGCATTCGAACTCTACTTACCAAATCGGATGGAATCTCTGAATGGTTATCCACCCCTTTGAAACACCCGTCCTCGTCAAGATAGAAAACCAAGGATGTTTTGCCTGAGAATTGTGAAGGCCAGACATTCATTAGATCAGAATGAACAAAAATAACGAGTATGCACACAGTCAATTGAATTGGGCAAGTAACTGGAACAACCTGTCTCGCCCCTTTGATATCAACCATTGGATTGTCACCGATCATATAAAGAGTTTCAAAAGAATGTGATCCAGCGTTTCCACAGGTTCAATATGGCTTTGGCATTCTTAAATACGAAAGGATTTGGCTTCCCGTAGGTCACCAAACTCTAGCGGACCATGGTGAATTCTGCAAAGCATTGTCGAGCACTAAAGCTTTTAGTGCAAGCATGACGGTAACATGTACTAAGCAGGAAGCCAAAGGGTTATGATATAAACTTTCAATGCCGTCTTCTAATTCAATGGAAAGTAAGCAGAAAGAAGTCTTTCTCAAACAGCAACAAGAATTTGGTATAGATAGATGAACGCTTCCCATTGCATAGTGTTAGTTATAATTTTTGAATTATTAGAAGTAAAGGAACATCCAATTGCCAAATTGTAAGCTCAATGTTTTTTGCCATCTAAATAGTCGTTCTGTGAGAGTTTTCAATCCGTTTAATGCAAAACATAGAATGCAGAGCTAGGGACTTGAAAAAATTTAAATTACGTGAAACTGCCAATGTCACCTGTTGAAGATGCTTTCCAGTGCAATTCTGAAAGCGCCCATACCAAGACGTTCAGAGGGCAACGTAGTCTGTATTATATCTTCATGTGATCAGGAGGAGCAAGGACAGTGAACATAACTCAATCCTATTCTTCTAGAAACCCAGAGAGGAATCTGCTTTTGCTAAGATCCCTAATTCAAAAGAAATTACTAGTAGTTGGGTTTCAAAGTGTAGTTGCTATGAAGTCAGGCTACGACGAACTCCACCAAGCTTTATATCTATAAATAAACAAGACAACCAACCACGTATTAAAAATCATCGGCAGCAAAAATCAAAGGTTGTTGCTGCCCATTTGCTCTAGATATTAAGATATCATAAAGAACTTAATGCCATTCGGCAATCAGTTCAGGGATTTTCCAAGTTTTCTCAAACGATACGTTTCATGCATTTCTCTACTTCAAGATAGTAGAAATAATTACAGAAACAGAAGGAAGATTAAAGCTTTAATTTTGAATCATATCCATGGAAGCTAAATAATGATAGGTGATTCCACAAAAACTTCTGCATTGAATACAGATATAAATAAACAGACTCAACAACCACGAATATGTAGCAAAATGAGATAATACCTGAATATCTCTTCCCCAATCTACAGGATCACCGGCAACAAAAGGTGCCTTGACTTATTCAGAGGCAACATTGTATCCTGGCACCGAGTGGCTATTCCTATTAGTTGTCTGCTCTGTCGTCCATCTGTTATATTGAGAAACAGGATCAATGTTCTCGAAATCAGATGCATACTCATCAAGGGAGAGAACTTTTCTGCCACCGAAGTAAACTTACCTGAGCTATGAATATTAGGCCATACCAGACAAGGACACGAATGGGAGGTCTTACTTGAAACCATACTCTGACATCACAAGGGCTGGTTCTCCTTTTTCTTGTGGCAATAATGAGCTCATTCTCATATCTGAAGTAAGAATATCAATTGGCCATAAACATAAGATGGTGAAAAATAGCATAATTATGTAAGATACTACTAAAAAGAACAAAAAACTGAGAAGTTCATCGTGATAAAGCTAAGAAATTTAGTTATTAAGCCGACCGAGTCTGTAGGAAAGATCAACTTAAAACGAAAATATGTTTGTACCTCTTCAACAAATTTGTGAAAGGCGAGTGACCCTGAACAACCTGCAACACCAAATTTTCCATCAGCCAGAAGATGGGTACAGAAAATACAAACAAAGAAATTCCGTTCTCTCACAATCACATTAAATCATATAACCGAGACGGTAAAATATTCACTCCAAGAAGGACGAGGCTCTGTTTTTGAACTGAGAAATTCTATGCGCTGTCGTTAGAAATCTCATTTCCATCCGTGGTTTTCCGCCCAGAGTGAGTTCGTGGTAATGAAACGATGATCGTTGCATGCTGTTTGATTCTGTTTGCAAGTGGCTGGTCGTTTTATTTTTGTCAGAGATACATATCGTCCACCTTGGTAAATTTTGAACGACATAGTCGTATCTTATAAACGACATGTCTTCCGGGAGGTGAAAGATGGAGGACAAAATCGTCATTTTGGAACAAGGACGCTGCCCTTCTCCGTCAAATATGTTCACTCTGCAATCTCCTGGGCAAATCAGAAACCCTTTATCGTCTCAGCAGCATAAATCCACCTAAAACCCTAGTATTAAAAATCAAGAAAATCAAACAATTTTGACACCAATTTTTTTCTATTATTTATTTATTTAATCAATCCAAATTTTCTGAGGTGTTCGTAAAATTTTTTAATCGAATTGAAAGATGCCGCCGAAGCAGCAATCAAAAGCCGATTTAGCGAAGAAGCAGAAAGTCGTCGAAGACAAGACCTTCGGTCTGAAGAACAAGAATAAGAGCAAAAATGTGCAGAAATACGTGCAAAATCTCAAACAATCGGTCCAGCCCAAACCCGACCAGACGAAAATCGCCGTTAAGGTTTATTTCAATTTTGAAATATCCTTAGCTTCAGTTTAATTTTTTAAAATTTATGTTTGTTTTGATAATTCTTTTTTCTCAAAGAAATATATAAACTTAGCTCAATTTGAGTTACGTAGTTTGTAAATTTGATATAAGGTAGAAAAAGTTATTAGTCTGATTAATTGGCTTGCAAAATCATAAAAATAAGGGGAATTAATGGTGCAAAACCAATTTAAGTTCTGATTTAGAAAAAGGAGGTTGTTTTACTTTAGGCAGCATTTGGTTCGTTTTTTGCTATTGAGAAAAGAATACCTGCAAATTTATCATTAAAATACTTGAATTAGATAAATATAAACCGTTTCAAGGGAGTAATGTTGTAAGTGGGTGGTGCCGAGGCTGCAGCAATAATTAGCAACGGGAGCAGGTACCTGGGCTGTTCTCTTAAGTGATTGCAACTATATCTCTATTCAGGGAGCCGGGGTTGTTAGAGAGATGCTCGTGAATATTCCTGTTAAAATCACTGTAAATTTTATCTGTGTAACTAAACCGTATGGTACAAAATGTTGCCTTATTTGATGAACAGAAAAAGAAAGAGGAAGAGAAAGCAAGAGAGAAGGAGCTGAATGACTTGTTCAAAATTGCTGTTACTCAGCCAAAAGTACCTGTTGGTGTGTATCTTGTACAATATACTTACCTTTTTTCCCCTTCTATTCTATAGTTTATTTGAAAGGGTTGTGCTTGCATATGGTTGGTATGTTTGTGGCTTTAGAAAGTGGGATTTTTGATAGGTGTGGATCCCAAATCTATACTATGTGAGTTTTTCAAGGTGGGACAATGTCAGAAGGGTTTTAAATGCAAGTTCTCGCATGATTTGAATGTTCAGAGGAAGGGCGAGAAGATTGATATTTACAGTGATAAGCGTGATGAAGGTAATGGATAGATACTTAATTTATGCTTTGAATTGTTTTGGCTCTTATTTTTTAGAATTTGTTTTTAATTCTTTTTGTTTGAAGATTAATATTTTGACTTTTTGTTGGATCTGTTGTTTTAAGAAACAATGGAGGACTGGGACCAAGAGACACTGGAGAAGGTTGTTGAGTCAAAAAAGAGTGAATATAACCAGAATAAACCAACTGAGATTGTATGTTACTTCATTCTTCTGAATCTTTCTCCTTGTATGATGCTGATGGTAATTAATCCAGTTATTGGTTTTACATTTGGACTCCAACTGTGTGAGTAAATAAATAATTTTTTATACTCCATTCCACTATTTTATCTGCTGATGCAAACATAACACGCATGAAGTAATCTGATGGCATACACACTGAGTGTAGGCTAGGTTATTATTTAGAGTGACTATAGAACCTTGTATATGCATTCACTGATCATTGCATCGTTTTGCCTCCTTTGTGCAAATCTTCATGTTTAGATTCATTGCCATGACAAGTTTTCCCTAGTTGTGTCTTTGTTCCCTTAACCATAAATTGAAAGAGAGTTGAATTTGCAAATTTTATGGTTATTACATGAATGCTTTGTTTGTTGGAGGGACTGGAAAGTGATGTGAAAGGGTTGATAGAAGGGAACAATCCAAGAGAGGTGTTGAAGTCTCTCTCTCTCTCTCTCTCTCTCTCTCTCTGCATGTTTTGATTAAGAGGACCTGGAAAGAAAGACACTTAAAATTTTAAAGTAATGTTATCACTTATGGGTGAAACTGCAAAACGAGCTGCAGGCAGAGATGGGAAAATTCTTGGCTGTCTTTTTCTTTAGAGAATTGGGGTGTGTCAGCATTGTAAATGTCACAATCTTTAGCCATATTCTTCGAAGTTGATCATTGGTTCTCTCTGATAGAGACTGCCTTGATTTTATTTGTTGGGAGGATTAAGTGTTTACGGACACAAACAATATGGCATAATATCGTATTGATATCCAAAATTAATTCTACTTGGTTTTGCGTTTAAGTATTTCATGGAACTGGTTTGTTTGAAAATATCGACATCGTTGATCATTTGCAAACTTAAATGCAGGTTTGCAAGTATTTTCTTGAAGCAGTGGAAAAGCAGCAGTATGGTTGGTTTTGGGTTTGTCCAAATGGTGGCAAAGATTGTCACTACAGACATGCTCTTCCTCCAGGATATGTCTTAAAATCTCAAATGAAGGCACTTCTAGAAGAAGAGTCTGACAAGATTCCTATTGAAGAAGAGATTGAAAATCAGGTTATAATCTTTTTTGTTTTCTAACAAAAAATAAAAGAATTTACTTTGGTATCCAGTCATTATAGGAACATTTATTTTCATATTTACCAATCATATCTTATTTTCAATGCTCTTTTTTCCGCACTTACTTTTTATAATGGTTCATCTGTTATTAAATGCAGCGTGCAAAAGTAACATCATCAACACCAATGACTCCTGAGTTGTTTATGCAATGGAAAAAGAAAAAGATGGAGGAAAGAGAAGCAAGCTTGGATGCACAACGAGCAGAGAGGGCTAAGAATGACCGAATGAGGTAATTTTCTGCTACATATTCCACTCTTGCCAAGTTTTGTCCTTTATAATTATATTAATTTGATTTTTCATTCATTTCAGTGGTCGTGAGTTGTTTCTTTCGGATGCAAGCTTGTTTGTGGATGATGCAGAGGCATATGAAAAATACCAGAGAGAGGAAGAACCAGAGATTAATGCAAAGAAGGTAATTGGGCTCTACTTTTTGAATTTTTGGTTCTCTTTTCAGTGTTTTGAAACTGTTGAGAAGAAGAATGGAATATGTTTATCTACTTTTATGCTCGCCCTGTGAAGAGGTGGCAGAACGATGTAGGATTGCTGATTCATATTCATAAATTTGTCATGCCTCTCATGCGCAATTGTAGGGTAAGAATGAATCAGCAACGGTGGGAGCAAGCACTTCAACCGGTGCAGTTTCTGAATCTGAAGAGATCCTTCCTGATGACGATGATGATGAACTGGACTTGGATGAGCTAAATGAGCTCGAAGCAAGTTTGTCAAGAACATCTATACAAATTTGTGAGCCAGGTATCCAGGCTTCATCTTAGAAGGGGAGAGAGAGTGTGTGCAGTTGCTGGCAAACAACAGATAGTTTTTTCTAGATTTTAAAAGATTTCTGTATTCGGTATTTGATTAATCATCATCAATGGAAATAGTCAACTTTTTTTTAAAAAAAAGTTGGGACAGTTTTGTACCATGTTTTGTTTTGTGCTTGGTTCCGGATTTTTTTTTTTTTTAATTTCCATTTCGATGGTTTGATTATGATGAATAGTTGAATTCTCTGTCTACTTGCATCAACATCTGGTGGATACACCATTGTTTTGCTGAAACATAAAACTTCGGAAGTTCGGATAATTGCTTGAATTTGGGTTCATCAAGCCTCTCTTGATTTCTAGTTTAGTGATTTAGTCCATCTAATCTTAACCGTTCATCCTTCTCTAATAATCCTTAATACACTGCAAAGCACTGCTTATTTTAACCTGGATAATAACATTCAGGTCAGATTCTGAAATTTTCATTATAACATGTGATTGTGATGGAATGCCATGTGAGACATGGCATGTGATGTGAAATTATTGTATTTGTATTCAAAAGATGATAAAACCCAGCCATCCAATCATCCTCCACAGCCCAAGTGAGTGTGGGACAACTTTGCATGTTGCTTCTTTTAACTTTGACTCAATTTTGCATGCTGACCCAATGAACAAACTTACAGGCTAAGTAATATTTCCCACGTTATCTGCACCAACATTTGTGTTATATTATTATAAATTAACCTTTTTTTTTTTTTTCGTTGTGTTATCCTTATTCAAAGATAGACTACGTGGCATTTGTTTAGAGAATTGAACCTGCAACATTACAGACCCATTAACAGTTTTAATTGAACTCCAGATTATAATCAAGAATTACGGAGGTAGATTAGATTAAGAAAAACAATTGGCTTAAGCTTGACTAAAGCAATCATTGAATTCAATTCAAGCCCACTGAAAGTGAAGTCAATTAGTCAACAGTGATAGCCAGGACTTCGGTTTGAATTGTTGACTCTCTGAGCTTCTACATATATATATATATATATATATATATATTATGTATTTTACACAAAGAATCTGATCATATTTATGTTCTCATTCATCTAGAAGATCAATTTATATTTGGTTTAAAGATTGTGTTGTGAAAATATTCTTTGTAAATGGTCATAAAGTCATCATTTACTGAAGGACTTCAGTACATCGCCAATGATGGCATGGAACAACTAATGTAGCATAGCCAGACCTGGCCAAATATCATTAGGGGTGATGAAGTGAGATGCAGAGGACATGTTGATGATATAAGCAAGGTAGTGGAAGATGATGTAAACAATCACAAGTCAATGTCAAAGAAGAAGAAGGAGACTAGATTAGATTGGATTATAATCAGAATAGCCGCCATTGAACACCTGCAACAACTTTATCAGATTCCCAATCTGTTAACTCAATAAATTAACCAGTCTTTGGTCGGAACTCATATAAATATTTGGATGAATTCCCATTCATTGAATTTAAGGCATCAAAACCTATAAATATATCCAAAGCTTTATTGGCTTTGTCTTTTACAGTGATAAAGAGAATAATTGAAATGCGCATCAAAGAAAAAGAAATGGCATGGATTTATGGACCCCTCAAAGATTTACTCTTATTATATGAGCATATACAGACATAGGAACTCTTATTTTATACTCATAATTCAAACATCACAATGAAAACATGATTAGCTTAGCCAATCAAGATTGGGAGGATTGGTCTAAGTCAAGTTCTTTCATTGGAATGCTTACTTATTCTTTCTTCATTTCCATTTTTTTTTTTTTTTGAAATTTCTCATTGATACATACAACAGATACATTGCATTTAGCTTTAAATTTTACTTTTTGGGGATGTGATGGTGAAAAAACCATCCAAAAAGTTGTAAGTACCGAAAGGCTTATGGGTCCATGAGAATCATATCAGAAGAAAAAGATATCAGATAATGTTGCACTTTTGATTCTGAAGGAGGTTTTTTCAGTTCATAGTTGAGATAAGCAAGACAGAGTACTAGAAGCAAAAGCAAAAGCCAGAAATGAACAAAACAAAAGAGAAGATAGCTGTTCGCAGATTGTTGGCATTTGTCTTGTAGGCAGACAGATGTCTTTCCTGCAAATTTTTGTCTCAACCACTAGTTATCAACCATAACTCTCTCGCTCTTCTCTATTTGAAACCTATGCAATATCATCAGATTTCACAAAAGTTCTCCTGGGCAAAATCTCGATGATCAAACAATAAGAATTTGACGAACAAAGAGAAGGATGAATATATAATACATATATGATATCATGTTGAGATGTAAACTCAGGAAACAAAAAAAAAAAAGCTAAGACAACAGAAAAGTTTTCATTCACGCATACATATAATTCATAATATCTTCATAAACAACATAGTAAGATGAACTACTGAAACCTCATACTCAACTCATTGCTGATAAACCTCTCTTTTTCTCTGAAATGGGCTAAGTCTTTGCTTCTCAAGTATGGTTTCTCTCATCATCAGAAGAGTTACCTAACTTGCCGGCACCTTGGCGACGGCCAAGACTTCCTCATTTTCTCCCCTTTCAGTCTTTTTACCTTGTTTTCCTGTTATAGCCACCACAGTTTCCACTAATTCTCCTAATATTCTACGTTTAATCTGTCCTCTCTTCGGAGGGAGAGTGTTAGAGTTCCCTTTCTTCACTTGCTTGATTGCTTTGCCTTCCATTGCTCCGAATATTGAGTGTGAAATACTGGATAGTGCAAAAGAAAGCAGAAGAAAATTTTCAGTGAGTAGGAGGAGGAGGAGAAGAAGCAGGCAGGCGAGGTAAAAGCCAGGTGGGAGAGAGAGAGAGAGAGAGGGAGGGAGATATCTCTCTCTTAGTGCGTGGTGGGGAACTTATAATATGATGCGAACCAACTCACTCACAAATTTCAATGCAGTGTGAAAGCGTGAACACGTCGGAGGTTCAGAAATGACAGATGGAACTGATATATGGGCAGGGTCTGCGGTTATAATTTATTATCAAACAAAGGAATCAAGCAGACAAATGACCTTATTTTTAGCAGAAACTGTTATTTGCTGCAGTAAAAATAAGAGACTGCAATTTTTAGAGCATAACAGCTAGATTACATGCGAAAAAGAAATGGCTTTAAGGTTTAGCTCGCTGAAGACACAGAGTACTATAAGATTCATTGTCTGCTAATGCCTATACCAGTTAAGTTAGAGATTTTTAAAAAGTGCTTTGTCCAAAATCAGCTTCTTCTCTAAACGTTAAAAGCATTAAAAATACTTTTAATAAATCAATATTTTATGTTTCCTATCTCAGTGTTCACACTGTTAAGGATTATCAGAGGAGAGAGGAGGTGTAATAATACCTTCTCTTTTCCATCCATACAAACGGAATCCATGCCCTGGCATGGAATCTTAAGAGTTGGCACGCAAAATCAAAGACAATGAAAGATTAATAATGATAACAATAAATTACCAACCAAAGCAGGTTGTAACAAGTGGGTTAATGCTAAGGAATAGTACTAGGGTCTACATACAGTTGCTTACCTTCTTTAATCAGTAGTATTCTTTTTTCAAACTTTTAACAGTATCATCTCATGAAAGACTCATTCCCTTTGAAGAAAAATGAAAAGGGAAAAGGGCTGCACAACAAATCGATCTCCCGCACTGCCTTTTTCTGATAAAATTTATACCAATTCCAGAGAAAATCCCAAGATAAATTGATTGATATGAATCCACATAACAAATTTGAGCACATGATATGAAAGATCATATCTAATAATGCTCATTCTTCCCAGCGTTAATCATGATCAACTTGCTTATTCACTGAATAACAGCAAAGAGTAAGAAATGTTCTTGGATACTTGTAATTCAGAATCGAAATGTACTATATAAACAGTACATAGAAAGAAAGAGATTGTAAAACACTTTTGATCTTGCTGACCCCATCTTCTAATACTCGGGAATTAAAGGAAATTGACAATGAAAGATGACCATTTCACAGAAAAATACAATAGAGAGCCCACTATCCTTATTCATACACTAAGATATTAACAACACACATACAATATGACGGTCTTTTTCGGATATGATTCTTCTCTTCTTCACCAACTGCAAATGGAAGGAGGAAGAGAAACTCAACAAGGCTTAATCAATTACACAAGTAAATCCGGAAAATGAGATAATATGGGTGAGTTTTATCATCTGACTCAGGAATCTGAATGCCCTTCAGAAGGGTAAGCATTTTTGAGGTGGTGGAGTTGATGAAGAGGTTCCACCTTCTCCTTTCTTTTTCCCTTGTCCAGTTACCATTACTGCATTCTTTACTTTCTTCACCCAGTTGGCGAATATCTTGCGCTTAATTTGACCTCTCTCAGGTGGAACTCTATTTTCTGGCCTTCTTTGGGATTTTTCGCCTTCGTTTTCCATTTTTTTGAACTAAAGAAAAGTGACTAAGATTCAAAAGACTTTGTTTTAGAAGCAGATTACTCTGTTTCTAACACAAGGAAAGAGCTTAAAAGGAAAACTTTCCCAGTCACTGAAAGAGAACAATAACAATAACAATAGCATAACAGAACAAGAAGATTAAGTAAGATAAGCAACTAGTGGAGTGGGGGTTTTATTTATAAGCAATCTCTAGATTGGTCAAAAGCTTCTACACAATGTGAACTCAGAAAATGGAAATTCTAATCTTCTCCTAAGTAAACATCAATGTATCATCATACAGCTGTAATTTTTTATTGAATTTATGGATTAACAATGATTTATTTCTTATCGATGTCCTCGATGGCATTTGGTGAACTTGTGCAATTGTCATTATTTGGTCTTACACTCAAGTAAGAACAAAGCTCCAGTCAAAAGTCAGGAAGATATTCACTTTAAAGACTTGATAGTATGGATGGAATATAAATTATATTCCTCCATACCAGAACACAAACACACACATATATATAAAATATCAAAGTAAAAAGCACCTGCATAAGTACAAAGAACTATACTATACTTAATTTAACTCAATTATTTATGCCAATAATTCACCGAGGATAGTGTTGTGGGATCTGGTTTTGATGACTAAGTCAGGGTTGTCCGTTTAATTTGTTAGAAGACAATAGAAATGGGGAAAGAAAAACAATATAAACGTGTTGCTATTTAATTTGTAAATGTTAATGTTGATTCGTGGAAAGGAAATGCCAAAACAGAGTCAATTCCTCGGAAAAAAATGCCTGCTCATTTCAAACCGAACATTTGGTGCACAATCATATGATCCCAAATCAGTGTGAAGAGAAAATGGATTAATTGTGTGGCTGTTTTCACAAGATCATTGAAGTTACTATCATTCTTCTTGCTGTCATCTGGCTGGAATGAATTCCTGATTCCAATACTACTTTTGACAATCTTTGCCATGGGAAAAGCTTATCAAATCCAATCCCATTTTTATGTCCCACAATGGTCTAAGTGCTGAAAAATGAAAGCTTGGACTCTATTTTTGACAAATATGAGGTGGCAAAACAAGTCAGGCTCACATCACTGACAATAAGAAAATGAGTGGTTAAAAAGGATAAAATCATTGAATTCCAAGACCAGTCTAGATATGTGACAAAAAGCAATGGTAACTTTCCAGCATTCAAGTATTTTTTAGGTTCCAGATTGTCAAAGAAGATCTCCAGGCAAGACTTATAGAAATTCCAAAGCTAAGACCAGCAACAATGCCACTTTCAATCAATCTTTTTGGCTGCTATCAAAACTGGAACCTTGAATGTTTCTCTCATTACGTGGTCCAAAAGTCACACGTATGCTAGTGTATACCCTTATAAGCTGTGATGACATCCCTAATACCAACTGATACATACGAACTCACGGGTAGAACTCGCCTGAAATAAACCATCTTGTAAGAGAAGGGTGGTTCCCAGGAACTAAGATGTGGCTCATAACGAATATGATAAAATTGTGACTGATAGAGAGAAGAACAAACCAAATATGAAGAAAGGAATAGCATATAATTGACCGGTAAAAAATTGGAATATATTGAATTATACGGATTCGTATGTCAGAATCAGAGAATGCATGTATCTGCGGAAACTTAAAGAGTGGGAAAGCATTTACACGCAGGAGAGGGTTTTGTTATGGTATTCATAGACATCGTTTTCTTCTTTTTTTAACTCTTTTTTTTTTTTTCAAATTTTGTAAAGAGGGTCTCAAGGCTAACACACAAATTTTTTTGGAATAATGATACTGTGAAGTATCACAACTAAGTCCGCAGAAGCAAAGTAGACAATTCCAATTTTGTGAATTTGAATCATACAAACTAAGCTACAAAAGAGGTGTACTGTCAACATACAAAGAGTTCGCAATTAAATTGGATAGGGCCTGGGAGGAAATTCAATGAAAATTTAATCCTGTTCAAAAGTCAAATGATGCATGCACTGTCTTGCAATGTCATGTCAATTCACAGAGCAGAAGAATAGGTTTAACAAGAATGTGTGTGGAGCAAAATTTAAGAAACTGGGTGTGTGCTTAAGTGCGATTACAGAAACAAATGGTCAACATCAAGGAGAATGAAGTGGTTGGCACAATTTATGGTGAGAAATCTACGGAAGTGAGATCCTTCTTTACTCCCTAAAAGTAGTCAAATTTACGTCAAAAATCTATGAAACAGACAACATTAAATCTTAACCTGTTCTCCTCTTTCCCACGGAAGAAGCAAAGGGCTGCTTTAATTCTATCATTTGCATACTCCCAAACAATAATTCCTTGCATGCCACTCAAAATTGTCACAAGGAACTGTGTTTGGGACAGATTTTGTAGAAAGCAATTTGGGGATTAAAAAGAAAATTAACTTAAAAGTGCCTTTTAATAAAGCACTTGATAGGTGGTGCTTTGATAGAACGTATATTTCTTCAATATCTTGATTAACAATTTTAACTAAGGCGACAAAATACTACAAATTAAATGAGCACAAGAAAGAAAACTTGTTTAACTATTTGAAAGCATTTTATCAAAAACAAAAGCACTTTCCAAATTCATGAATCTATAATTCTGAGATTTCCCAATCGGTAACGTGCACGCGGTTAAAAGATTGTATCATGTTTTAAGGTCGACAATTCTCTCTCTCGAAGGGGGAAAAAAGATTAATTGTTTGTGTCAGTTGGAGCAGAATCATGTTCCTTGATGGATGGATCTAGCTGAGAAGCGGGAATTACAACTCCCGGATTTTTCTTCTCCCTATATAGAGGCATTCCAACATGATGGATAGGTTGCCTTTCCGGGCTCCCAAATTCCTGAGGAGGATCAGATGGTTGATTTTCCGGACTTAAACTTCCTTGATTATCAATTGCTGCTGTTGCAAAATTCCCACACGGTATTAAAGCCACAAGAGAAATTGCACAATCCCAGTACTGGAATATTTCCAGCTGCTTCCCATCTTGAGCAATAGAATTTAGAAGAAATTAATGTTTGATAAAGGGTGGTTTAAGTCGAAAAGAAAATGATTAGGTAAAGACGATGGTAAAATTATACAGGAATGAAGGGTTTTTATATTGTAAATCAGGATTAACTGAGGTTGTTTTGTGAGTGTGAATGTTTGGTGGTGTGTGTTGTGTGTTACCTCAATTCAATGGCTATATTTGGTTAATTTTGAATCTTTTTTTTTTTTTTTTTTTTTTCTGGGAGAATCCAATCAATGGTGGAAAACCAGAGATTGTTAGGGGCCAGTATCAAGGCTGGAAGTTGTTGACTATTATTAATACTTGGCCAAAATGGATAGCAATTGCTGGATTCCTTCATTAATGGTGGAATAACCCAAGAAAATTAAACCCTAAAATAAATTGTGAAACCCATTTCATCGGCTGCATTTTTGGGTTTCTACGTGCCCCAAAACTTGAGACAATGTCAAATTGTAATTGCTTGACAAATTAAATATGAACCTGACAATTGTCTGCATCAAACTCGGCCGGATTGGCGTTGGGAAGTAATGACAGGTAGCCGGGGAGACATCCTAAGGGGGTAGCATTCTAGAGACTAAGATGTTGGATACTCCAGCTTTTATGATTTCAGACGACATGCTTATGATACTGTCGGCTATGAGTGGTGTGTACTCTTCAACTTCTTGGATTGATTTGTCGCTCATGAATGCGTAATTGTAATCGTTGCTCTCGAGATCAACCACGAACAAGGCCCTCTGAAGCATCTGTCCACACCCGAGAAGATTCAAGTAGCAGACAAACCGGAGATAATTGGCTAAAGAGACAAGCTGTGATGTTATGGAATCGGTGAAGGAGTCAGATGGAACTTCTATGCCATCGTCATTTACCAAGAGCTATATTATTTTCACTTGCGAAGTTTGCACCGCAGTGAAGTTGGTCACATTGTTGCTACGAGTAGAGTTTTTGTTAGGAAGATGGAAGGACGTAGCGAGTTATAAGAGCCGGGAGAAGAATCTCTGATGCCAAAGCTGTAAATAGCGTTAAACAGACATCCTTGAACTTGAGCATCACAGGAAGTGATAAAGAGAGATGACAGAACTGCAAGCAGAAGGATCATGAGAGACCGAGGCAGAGAAGCCACGGCGTGGTGAGTATGCATCACACAAATTACGCAAAAATCTGTATATTATTTACAATACACACAACAGCCCTTTGTAAGAAAGGGAAGGGGAAAATCCCAGGGGTATGCCACGCCATTACAGGAAGCCATGAGTTGATTGTTTTGTATAAAGAAACAAATTATGTTCACCGATCACACTGGAAGAAGAAAGGACTAAAGGGGCAATGGCAACGGCCCATTTTACTTCTGTAGCGCTGCTTAGTAGCCCATAGCCCAATACAAGCAAACAATATGACGTGATCGATGTATCTCCTTGGATGCTTCTTTCTCGACGCCAAAATCAATTTCTCGCCATCCAAGAGAAAATGGAGTTGTTGGAAGGAAAACAAAATCAATAATTGACTTGTTCGGTCCAGAAATCCGAACCGGCGGCCGACCGCCTCGGTAATCAACGCCCTTTTCTTGATTTAAAAACTACCGAAAATTGCTGGAATCATTCTAATCCATATGGTCCCCACCTCCTGGGCAGAGATCACAGTTCCCTAATCTTAATATCAACGGTACAGATCACATCACAACAAGCTCGTAATCTGTACGAGATTACATCTGGGAAACTTCAACACGAACTTTAAAAGAAAATGTACAAGTGTAGAAGCATCATTCGGTAATCCGCTTTGCTTGCTTACTCGTCAATCAAAAAGGTAAAGAAGCAAAGCCACCTTTACAGATTTCAACAGAAGATATCCAAAGTACAACCATTCATTGCACCTCGCAAGAATGTTGATCAAATCACATTCCCTTACCCACAACCACCCCAAGATCATCAAATCACAAGATCACGAACATACTTGCATCCCCGCAACCCCCCACAACACACACACACACATCGAGCCACGTGGCACGAAGGACACGTGTACGGTAAGACGGA
Source organism: Khaya senegalensis (assembly GCA_032402905.1). Classification (NCBI taxonomy): domain Eukaryota; kingdom Viridiplantae; phylum Streptophyta; class Magnoliopsida; order Sapindales; family Meliaceae; genus Khaya; species Khaya senegalensis. The sequence goes on along the minus strand of CP135554.1, from coordinate 1,216,494 downwards.
AAGTTTGCATCAATAATCAAAGCCATCACATGATCGTGACACGATAATCATGATTCAACCACTTCTCCACAATTTCGTGTTGTTTCGTTCTGTTCTGCTATCAATTATTTAAATCTTCCAACCAACCAGCCATTTTCCGAGGATAAAGTCAATTGAAACCCCTTACTTAAACGATTACTAATCGATGATCATATCAACTTCTTGTTTTTTTTATTCGTCAACCTTATAATTAAGTAGGATAATAACATCCATACTTCTAAATTTTTACGTCTTCTCAAATAAAAAATAAGTTTACTCGTTTATATTAAATAATTTCCAAACCCTAAATGAAATAATCAAACTACCCTTCTAATAGTGAAGTTTTACTTGACTACTATCCATTAATATGCAAATTAATTAAGCAGGGTATTTTAGTAATTTAATACGAATATTGGATTTATTTGACACAAAACAGGAAACTCTGTCTCAATCGAGAAGTCATAAAAATATAGGGACCCGAGTATTATTATTATTACCCAATTCTATATCAACCAAACCGGCTTCTTTTTTTTTTTTTAAATAATTTTGTATTGGAGTTTTGTTCATCAACTAGGAAATGACAGCTTAGCTCTAAATGTGATGAGACTTGAGAGCGCAGACAGGAACAAAATGAAAGGTGCGATTAAAAGAAGTGAGAAGTGTGGTCTTGAAGTGGGGCCGATTAATGAGAGAATGTATTCTACGTGCACTACCATATGATAATGATCTTAAGTTTATTGGTTATAGGAACTGTAACAAGAAAAATCTACCAACTGAAACGACTGTTGCTCGCGCAGCTGTGAACTAACAGTCAGGGGATGGTTAGCTTTTCCAGTGCTCTTCACTCACCTTTCTCTCTCTCTCTCTCTCCCACTCTGACACCCCCTGCTATTCTTCTCTTTTTGGGTTTGTGTTCGCAATCACATTTCATTTATTTACTTATTCACTGTTTTTTTAACAAACCACATTAAAGATTAAACTACAAAAATTTGGATGGCTCTGGCTAGTTGCCTTTTCTGGAATCTTATCTCGTGCTTTCGCTTGTATTTTATGCTTTATTGCCATGCGCCTCGCTGCATGTAATTTCTAAAATGGAGGTTACAGCCCAGCCTTGACCTTCTTTATGTCATTATAGTGCAAGTGGAAGATTATTTTCTCTTTTTTCCTGGATATTTTATGATGTTGAGAGTCGAAATTCTGATTTCTGACTTCGTTAACTCCATTTCCCTACAATCTCTTTCTTAAACTTGGATTTCTACTTTCATGTCCTTTGCTTTTGAATGATTGCTTATACCATTGAACTAGGTTCTTGTAAGAGGAAAAGATTTTTAAAAAATAATTAATAATATAATTTTGGTCGTTACCTTTCTATGGGTGACTGCAAATTTTGTTTTTTTTCTTTTTCATTTCTGTTGATAGTTTTTTTTTTTCATATTCTTTATCAGATATTTTATGTTAAATTCTGATTCAAAATATATTATTTTGGCAGCTGGAAGGACAATAGAAGTGGACCACCAAAATTGAAAAAGTTGGAAGGAAGATGAAACGGATGGCTGAGAAATTGAAAGTGGCAATTTTGTAATCTTATTTCTTTTTGTAGTACTTGGAGATAAGCCCATTTTGCAAGCATTTGTTAAACATGGGAAGTTCTTTTCACTGAAATAGAAAAGAGTTTTATGTATTTTCGTGTGATTCTTGTTGGAGGTTAGTTGATACGCCATGATAATCTAGGAAAAAGAAGAAGGCTTCAAGAGTAATCTGTGGCTCTTTGAATTCCGAAGTTGGAACTTTATTTAGTGAAGAAGTAGAGAAAATGGAGGCAGTGAACCAGAAGTCTCTTGAGAGAGTTGTATCACAGAGAGCTCTGCAAATGGGCAGTTCATTTCCATGCCAAATTTGTGTTGTGGGTTTTCTCTGTGGACTCTGTCTCACCTCTTTGTTTCTTGCTGCTCTTACTTCTTTTGGTAGCTTTGAGTTGGCTGGGATTTCATTTTCAGCCATTTCAATGGGGAATTCACCTTGGAATTCCAGTTCAGATGCTATCAGTGAGTATAAAGTTCCTTCTTTTGGTTCATGATCTACTTGTATAACACATTTAGATTGCTTTGGGTTCATGATACATACTGTTTTTCTTATCCTTTTTCTATTCCTTTCTTGTAAGAAAAATTTTCCACCTCAAGAACTTAGATGAGAAGGAATGCAGATGATACTTTACCTGAAATTTAGAGAAATCTCTGAAATTGAAATAAAAATTTTAGTCTTTCGTGAATTATTTGTTGCTCAAGTCAATATGAGGCAAGTTCATGGGGTGGAAACCCAATGATGGGAATTATTAAAGGGTGTGTTTAAAGCAACTAAAGTTAAAGAGTAACTTGTTAATTACATGTTATTATCTGCTTCCGAATTGGGTTTGACTTGATTTTCTAAATCATGCTTTATTATACGTAATCTAATCCACTTCCTTTTCTTTTCTGGATTTACTTGGAGTTGAAGCCAATTCTTACTTTTTAACACTTGTGAATGGCAAGCAATTCTTCGGGATTCAGGAATATCATTGTGAATGTATGGCACATTCGTTATTGAATAAATTTTAGGCTATTGAATGCGGTTATTCCTTATAATTGTTTTTTCAAGACATCCCCAGACTCTATAGTGATCATGGATCAATCATTGATGTACATTGAGAAAATGTATCGCTTAGTGATAATTTTGTAATGCTTTAATTTTTTGCTTGAAATAATTTTCTTTTTCTGAATTGTAGATGTGGTTACAAGTACAGACTGCAAATTTAAACTGAAAGAAGCAGAGAGATGGACTGATTCACATATAAGTAGAAATGAAACTGACGATGAGAGAGTTTCCTTGTTGTATTCGGCTTGGGGTGCTTTACTATCTGAAACAGTACACGATGAAAGAGAGTTCTTGCAGAAGTTTGGACTGAACAGATCCAGTGTGCCCAAGGCCCCTCATTTAGAGAATTGCAAGTTGAGTTCACAAATAAATACCCGTCTTGACACCCATGCTGAGAATGAGAACTTTCCTCCTTGGACAAGTTGGAAAGGATTGTTGGATGAGTATCCAGCTTCTGCAGCTAATGAACAACTTAGGTATAGGCATCGTATGATATCAGAAGGTTCTTATCCTCCCTGGGTATGTTTCTAATTTTCCGAATCCCTCAACTATGCATTCTATGGCAATATATGTGACTGCTATATCAGTATGGTCGCATGCTTTTACATTTGGGTTGCTCATTTGCGTGATAAAGGAATGCAGTTTTGAGGGTATCTTGCATTTTCAAACAAATTACTACTTGTTTTCGACAGCAACCATATTGAAGTTGCTCTAACTAGTTTCATATGCATTCTAAATATTTGTGCTTCCTGCAGATCACTGGATCAGACGAAGAAAATTACCCATTGACTAGGCAAGTGCAACGTGACATGTGGATTCACCAGCATCCACCAAACTGCAGGGATCCTAATGTAAGATTTCTTGTAGCTGACTGGGAGAGATTACCCGGCTTTGGTATTGGGGCGCAGATTGCTGGCATGTGCGGGCTTCTTGCTATCGCAATGAATGAGAAAAGGGTCCTTGTTGCAAATTATTATAATCGGGCTGACCATGACAACTGTAAAGGTAAAATTGTGACGTTCAATTCAGTTGATCTCTATCTTTCTATGCTTGATTTCTTAATAAATCTATAGTAGTACGACATTAAGTTATTTACTGTTTCCAAAAAAATCATTTAGGATGATTCAAATTCAACCAATCACAACGTGACAGCTTTTGAATATTGATGATTCTAAGTACCTATGAATGGATGTTTTTGTAGGCTTGTCCAGATCTAGTTGGTCCTGTTACTTCTTTCCAGAGACCTCCCAAGATTGCCGAGACCGTGCATTTGAGCTTATGGGCAATAAAGAAGCATGGGAAATGGGATTTATAAAGACAAAAGAAAATTATAGTTCAAAGGAAATATGGGCTGGGCGGACTCCTAGGCAAGTGATTGCCACGTCTAATTATTTTACTGCCATATTTTGTTAACTTGCCCATGGAAACCATCATGTCTTAGTGTATTCATATCAATATCAAATACAGGGTATGGGGTGATCCTTGGAGTTATTTGCAGCCGACAACAGAGATAAATGGGACTCTACTTGCTTATCATCGCAAAATGGATCGAAGATGGTGGAGGGCACAGGTGCTACTCAAGATTCATCTAGAAAGAAGGATTATTTTATGTTTTATAGTTGTTTCAGAATGATAATCTCTAGTTTCTTCTATCCATAGACGTTTTAAAAATAAAATTAGCAGACTGTTGTTTTCTTTCAAAGTAATATTCAGTGATCCCATATAATACCTGATTTCTATCAAGAATTTAAGAATCTTAGAGTCCATTATGTAGAACCTTTCCACTTAACACTTCAATAATCTTTGGTGGACATGTTCGAACTTTTTGTATGAATCTCTCTCTCTCTCTCTCTCTCTCTCCTTTTGTTAAGCAAATGTTTTTCTAATGATCTTTGCATAATAAAAAATTATTTTACATTGTTATCAGGCTGTACGCTACTTGATGAGATTTCCAACTCAATACACATGTGGCTTGTTGAATGTTGCCCGCCATGCGGCATTTGGGAAGGAAGCTGCAAAAATGGTTCTCACAAGTCTTCCCAGAGGATGGCCAAAGGTTTGCTAGTCTTAAAACTTTTGTCTCTTTTGATTTGCTTAAATCCTAAAGATTGAAACAAGGTTTGAGCCCCCAATTTGTTTCTGTACAAGTTCTGCTTTAAGTTTTATTCAATTTGAGAAATCCTAGTATTTCTTCAACTGAAATTCTGTCAATCATAATGACAAAATGATATTAATAACATACAAATACTATTCACCATTTTCTTTTCAAAGAAAACCATTAATCTATTATACCTGAATCTGCTGAATCTGCTAGTGAATTTTGGTTTCCACAAATTAGCAATGAAGCAATCATCTTGTTGAGTCTATTCTCCTGTGCAATACATGGGGATTATCTTCTAAAACAATTATACGAATGAACTTTTATCACAGGAAGTTGGAAACAATCCAAGAACGGATATAGAAGAATTTGTATGGTCAAGTCACAGACCATGGATGCCGAGGCCATTGCTAAGCATGCATGTAAGAATGGGTGACAAGGCATGTGAAATGAAGGTGGTTGAATTTGAAGAGTATATGCATCTTGCTAATCGCGTGAGAAAGCACTTTCCACATATCAACAGCATTTGGCTCTCCACTGAAATGCAGGTTAACATTCGTTACATTTCTCCCCTTGTGTGCAGGCGCACATACTGAGTTTAAATCAAACTTTTTATCATACAACATAAACATTTTAATTTGCCTTCAGGATGTGATTGACAAATCGAAACTTTACCCTCATTGGAACTTCTACTACACAAACGTGACACGCCAAGTGGGAAACATGACGATGGCCGTATACGAAGCAAGTCTGGGTAGGGAAACCAGTACAAACTATCCCCTTGTAAATTTCTTGATGGGAGTGGAATCTGACTTCTTCATTGGCGCGTTGGGTTCCACATGGTGCTTTCTCATTGATGGCATGAGGAATACCGGAGGGAAAGTAATGTCTGGATACTTGAGCGTCAACAAGGATCGATTCTGGTAGAAAATTTTCAAGAACTGGAAGTTGTAAATGTTATGTAGATTATAGCAGTGGTCACAATTCCATCTATCATATCGGTATCTCAAGTGTCTGCGAGTATTCATTCATGTATATGTGTATACTTTGTTATCAAAATTTTGTTATGTACATTGGACCTCATGCTCCTACCATTCGTCCAAAAATAAACTCGGTCATGTGACAGCATGCTAGCAGACCATGATGCCAACACCATGATACTTGCCCACAAAAATCAGAACCTCGATGAATGTTGCGAGGATTTGGATCAAATAGTTATACCGTTTTCACCGGAAGAAAACGAGATGGAGACGATAGTCAGCAATTTTGTATGCCTATGCTATAATAATCATATTATCAGCATGCATTTTTAAATAACAATCACAAACGTGCTTGAAATCAGAATTCTGGCGGGTTTTAAGTTTTCACCTACCAAAATACACTGCTGTAATTAGTAGTTAATAAAGAAGCAGATCCAGACCCTACATGAATAAACATGTATGCAGAGTCACAAGTATCTTCAACAAATAGAGATTGTATTTGTCTACAGCAATTTAAAAAAGGAACAACAATCACATAACAGTAAATTCAATGATCATTGACTTTAGATACAAAGATTTTTAAGTCTTTTTTAAGTAAAATTAAAACTGAAACAAGCAATTAAACCAAACAGGAGATTGTATTCCTCTCCAATTTCACATCACATGAAAATATAACAGAAGAAGGAAAGACAATACTTTTCAATCAACCCACTTGATCACATGAACATTATCCTGTAAATCCTCCGCCACATAATGCTAAGATAAAAAAAAAACGCCAGATGGGCACAGCAACGAAAGGAGCCTTACCTCCTCTTTCTCCTGCCTGAGTATCTTAAAATGTAAAAAAATACCATGAGATTTTCTACTCACCTATTCCTCCACAACTTCACCCAACTCATGTCCCTCGTCGGCCATCACTACCTTTGCAAAAGCACCAAGAGATTTTCTGCATCAACTATTCTTCAATGTCTTCGCTCACTGGGTGTCCTCCATCGCTGCCTTTGTTGGCTGCAGCCTGTTTTTTATTTTTCTTGCTCTTGGCTTTCTTGGCTTTCATGCGACGTTTCTTCTCGTTGGCATCAACCCAGGTATAGTCAGATGGTATGAGGAAAGGATCAATCTCATCCTTATATCTGTGGCTATCACTATCATTTGATTGGCCACCACGACTTCCTCTCATCCAAGAAATCCACGATGATGACCCTTCTGATTCTTTGGACTTGGATTCCTGGAAATGTGCTGGGCTGGAGAGTGGGGTTGAAAACTCCTCCACTGGTTGCAACTCCTCAAATTTTGTAAAAGTAACAAGGACTCGAATAGTTGGGACAATGGGGATAGCAACCTAGATCAAGGAAAATGAAGACTGTCTCATTGTTAAAAGGTCTAGAACACATGAAAACAAAATATTATATACTTCAAAATTACACAATAATCAAACCACAAAAATCTGGCATATGTATAAATATGGATAACCAAGGCGCAAGGATTAAATAATTGCTTAGATCCAGACAGCAGTTCCAAGATACTAAGTAAAATAATCACTGCTTTCCTCACCAACTTCCCGTCCCAGGAAAAGTGTAGCAAAAATAAATTGCATTGATTATAAAGCAAAAATTGTACTAAAAAAAGGAATCAGGTAATCTATCCTAAAATCATCAACATAAATGAAGCATCGTATTAGATTGGCTAATCCATTAAAACATCTTAGATTACATTTCTAAATAGGAACATACAGATAAAGCATCTTAGATTACCTTGACAGGAAATGTGCCAGTAGGTAGTTTTGTAGTCAAAAGCTCTCTGAGTCTCCTAACAGCTTTGACCTTGTTGGCTAATATGTCAAGTAAGGGCAGGAGCTCGTCTGTCTTAAGAGGAAAATCTGGTGTCAACCAGAGGACAGGTCTCAAACCCTTTTTATACTCGCTCTCATTCTTAGACTCACCACTGGGCCCTTTCTTCTTCTTCTTTTTGCTACTTTTTTCCTTTCCTTTCTTCAAATCACCCACATCCTCTCTAGTATATTCAGATGCTGATTTTTGATTATCCATGGGCTTCTGGTTGCCATCTTCTGGAGCCAACTTTGAGAATTTCTTCAGAATTTTTGATTCTTCAGGATCATTGCAGTTACTCTTTGTGCCTTTCTTGTTCCAACCAAACCAACTCTTCTTCTCCTTAGCAGTACCATTGGATTCACCATTTTCGTACGAAACTCCAGAACCATTTTCTTGACAGGCAAGGACCCCGTGTTCATCATCATCACAAAGACCATCTGAGTTCCCCATTCGAAGAGCAGAATCTAATTGCTGTCTTTCCTCAGCTGTCAGTAAATCATCATACTCATCATTATCACCACCATTTGCTAACCTGTCTTCATCTTCCACAGCAAAAAGCTCCTCGTCAGTCATAGCACCAGGAACTCGCCTAGACTTCACACTAACCATCACATGGAGCATATCATAAACTTTGGCTTTCCAGCTACCAACTACCTCAGACCTCTCTTGTCTCCTCCAAGTCAAATGAGGAACAAGCTCAGCCTGAGTGACATCAATGCCAGGCCGATACATGTTAGTTTGAGACATCAATGCCACTTCATGGGCAACTTCTGCTTCTGTTGGCTGAGCACCAGCCCCTTCCAAAGCATTTGTAATTTCTTTCTCCTTATGGGAAAGAACAATCAAAGAACCCGGTGCCAAAGATATATTGCCATCCTCAGACGTATAGCCCTCTCCTAGAAAGAGAAATGTTTGGTCTGACCGTTGAATGCGAAACCCATCAAACCCAGCAAGTGTCATATCTGCACGGAGATTGGATCCACGTTTCCAAATGCGGTAAGTATCTGATGGGGCAATGCGTCCAATAAATGGAATGACTGAGCTCTCAAAATGAAAAGTTATCTCCATATAAAAGTCGCGAATACGAGTTGCCGAGGCCACAATTCGGGGAAGTCTGCGACACCATTTTGCCCAAGCAAGGGGTTGGTAGTGTCTTGCAATGATCAAAGCAATTGACTCCTCCCTTGTGCAAACAGCTTCTTGCAAAGCACTCCAACCATTCTCATTCTGAAGGCTCCAATCTGCCCCTGCTGTCATTAAAATCTCTGCAGAGATTGGATCCCGCAGTCTGACTGCAAGGTGCAAAGGAGTCTCACGGCCAGGAACATCGCGGCGATCAATGACAGCTGCAACGGCATCCGCTTGCAGCTCAGCAGCAAGAGACTCCTCTTCAGTATTAACTTCCCCAGCCTTGGCAAGCCGAGGGAGAGTTGCAATAATGCGCCTCAGGGCAGCATGGTCACGGCGTGCAACTGCCAAATGAGCTGGACTATGGGCATATTTAGTAAAATCTTCCATTTAATTCTTTTTTCTCGTTTTCTTACTCTTCCTAGTTGTGCCTCTAAGCTGTAATTTGTACCATTGTTGGTTCAAAAACTAAAGCTCACAAGCCAAAATTGGACTATATCTACTTGTATCTTTATCCTCAATGTCTCAATGAAGGCCACCAAGTTTAGGATTTAAAGCCATAAAAATCCAAGTACTTTAATGCTGTAGAACTAATCGATAATCTTCAAAAATTCAGATTCAAACTACTGCACAAAAAAGCTAAAGATGCCTTATCTTAATTCGGTATTCCCCAAATTTCTTCCATTTTCTCAGCACCCAAACACTATATCACACTTCGACAATCGGCCCTTGAGCTCCATAGACTGCAGTTCAGCTTCTACAGAGCTCAAATCTACAAAAACAAGAAAGAAGAAAAAAATACTGCGAATTAAGTTCAAACTAACATGTCCAAAAAAAAAATGTAAGATTGTGCGGATCCAAATTCTCTTTCCAGCTGCCAAGAAAACAATTACACTGATTACAAATCAAAATTTGACATTTTTAGTAAATTTCACCTTTAAAAACAAATATTTACTTAGCCGAACCTAACACAACCACTTACTTCAACTAAAATTTCACATTTTCTTTTAAAAAAAGAAAAATTCTAACTAAACTAGACTAAACATCGGATCCAATCTTGTTTCTTTTCACTTTCTCTCCTTACCATTTTCTCAACAACAAAAAAGAAAATCATTGCGGGCAAGAAGATTACCTGAATTTCGAGCGGATCGACTGAGCTTCGCTGATGCTTTTACTTGCGCAGATTCGTCTTCCAAAATTGGGAGGTAGAGAACACGAAAGCGTGAGAGAGAAAGAAAAAAGCAATCACACGGTTGGTATTGATTCGGAAAAGAGGATCTAACAGTTCAGTATCTTCTCTAGACTTACTCCGCCATTACTGCTGACAGGACATGTCACGTCGACTCAGACCCCGACTCCTTCTTTAACTCAGATCTCTCTCTCTCTCTCTCTCTCTCTCTATCTCTGTCTCTCTCTGTACATGTTCACGATGCGTCTCATCAGTTTTTTTTTTTAATTATAATTCTCTCTTTCTTGCCGTTTTGGAGCGAGAGTATGGATTTGCCCCTAAGTGTTTTATTTAATTACTTTTTGTACCATCATTAGTTGTCTTTTCTCTCTTGGCCTGGGACTGGGAGGCTCAGATTTATCCGATATTTCAGCTCAGGGTTTGTTCGCTTAGCAGCCTACCTGATGTCTGCTGATTACGGCGAGAGTACATTCGCCCTTAGTCGTGGGTAAAATTACATTTATTGCCATTTTGTATTATGGCATGGAAGTAATTATGAACTCAGAGACAATTTTACGCTTTTCTGATTTGATTCATATTTCCTTGGCCTTAATAACAACAACAACAACAACAACAACAACAACAACAATAATAATAATAATAATAAATGTGTTAAATTAGTGAACTAAACATAAAGCAATAATAATAATGTTAAAATATCATACGGCAAATAGATGGGAAAAGTAGAGGATAGCAACAAGAAAAGTAAGAGAAGGTAGGAATTCCGTAAAGCATACTTCTAGGAATGGTTTGTTGTCTACCACTTGACTTGAAGAAGATGGGTAGACATACGATCGAGAGTGTCCCAACTCATTGTCAGTATTGATAATGAGATTAATTAAGCCTAGGTAGGTGGTATATGTATTGGATTGGAAGAGAAGTTAAGTAAAAAGGTAAATGTTGGGTGGAATTTGTTTTGTTGGTTCCAATTCCATCCATTAATTTTATCCCACCGACAGTTTTTGTTTGGTAAGGTATAGGCATTGCAGTGTTGAGACTTAGAGAAGAAGAATAAGTACCAAATATGTGGTGGTTTGGTTGCCAAGGGAGAGTGTGTGTATGTGGTAATTTACCACTGCCCTGCCCGCCTGCGCCCAGGGGTGGTGGACTGGCTGGATTGCAGGGTCTGTGGTGGTGGGCTGGGACTTGGGAGCCCACTAAAGGTCACGTGATTCCTGATATAAATACCATACTGTATTTTCTGTTATATATTTTATTGTCGATTCCCATGTGCTTCTGCTTCTGCTTGTCCTTGTCACTCATCCATCCATTCCCAATACCTTAATTGGGAGTTTGGGATTGGAAAATTGGATACTAATAGTGGCGTAGGCCTACTCAACTACAATTAATACCAACCAGTCGTAGTCATGTACATCGTCACCAACGACAATGGCAATGTACCCAGTACTACCTCCCTCTCAATTATCATATATTATGGCCTGTGGACCAAACTACACATCTCATTTCCACCTATGATTTACACGTCTCATTATTTTATTTTTCTTTCAATGTTTTGTTTATTAATCTCATGTATTTATGGCTTGGTTTTTAGGTCATTATTTCCCTATTCATGTTATCTATTTCTCATTTGTTTTGGTCAAAACTAAGGCATTGCATCAACCGGATACTTGGGCACGTTACTCGATGTTGATTTCATTTCATGAAATCTAAGAAAGAGTATTTCTTGACTTTTTTTTTAAAATTGATTAATTAAATCATTTAAAAATTTACATTTAACTTGTATTAAGTTGAACTTATACTAACATAATTAAGATTATTTATTATATTTGATTAATTTTTATAAATATAATTCATCATTGTCATAAATTAATGAGAACCCAACAAGTTATTTTCTTTTAAAATACCATAATGTATATTTAAATAAGAAAAGAAAAGAAAAGAAAAGGGCATGCCTTCTCTCTTTATTCTTTATAAAGGTTTTGTGATTTTAACAGGGTATTATTTGTGGAGCATGTGATTTGAAATGGTAGCATATGTTGTCCCTTTTTGCTGCTCAACAACTATACTCTTTATATTGTAGTTGCGGGGTGCATTCTTTTGCTTAAACATACACATGCTTTGCTCTACAATTTGTCCATAGCCCCTCATTCTTCCTTCCATCTGCCCATTCCTCACTAAAGTCACAACCCTTTTGCTTCCCCCTTAATTTTTTCTACAAGTTATTTAACTTAAAGCCCCCCTACATTAAGCCATTCAACGATTTTAAATTAATCCAATCATTAATGTTTAAGTTGTAACATATGGGTTCTTCCTATCTTCACTAACCAACCTTAAAAAGATAATTTAATAGATGAATTACCACTAATTCTTAACATTTCACCTACCCTTTCTCTCATCCGATCCACGAGCATGGTTGGCGGTCTATTTCTTCTGCTTCTTCAAGAGTCACTATCAAAATTTTATGGCCAATAAACTAGTAAGATGCATCGTACATGGGCAAAATGTCACCAATTTCATAGTCAATGGTTAGGTTGATATGAATATGATTGCAATCTTTATTGCATTTATGAAAATATCAAATGCTTCCCAAATGCACTTGAAAGACCATTCTTTCTTGCATTTTTCTACAACCGATTTGTGTGCCCGCTTTAACAACGCCAACAAAAAGAGATTAGTGGCTAAGAAAATTTGGTAGGCAGGAAGTTTTGGGCCTGAGACTTTGGATTGAATTTGGACAAATCAGCCTTCAGTCTAAATCTATAATTCATGTATTGGTACAAACAAGCTAGCATTTGAGTGGCTTCTGATCAACCAAAGAAAAGTAATATATGTTCCAAAAGCACTAGCTATTCAAAGACTATCACAAAAGCACTTATTTTAACCCAGCATTATCAGCAGAAAGTGATTCTTGAAATAGATGTTCCATTTCGTTAACTGCGTTAAATTGTCTCTAAGAGGGTAGGACAATCGCCGGATTTTGGTTTGTAAGTTTTTCCCATTAAGAGAAAACAGGCTCTTGGGTTAAATCATATCGATTGTTTCTATGAAGAATGATTGGACATTATTAGTTGTAATGTCACATAAACATGGTAGAAAGGCAAATATTTGCCTGCAAAGCTTCAAGGAATTAGACATCACACGCACAACAAACTCAGTTTGTCCTTAAAATCAATTCAATTATTACATCATTCCTATTATGCATTCTCCGGTACGGTTGCTAGGAGCACTTTTTTTTTTTTTTATCCTCTGTAAATGACTATATAACTTGATCAATTTGGCCGACTCTTCTCCCTTTATTGATGCTTCAGTATAAATGTCTTAAATCTCTTAATATTAGGGATTAAAGACGATCGTTCTGCATGAAGCAAAGAAGCTTCAGGATTTCTGAGCAAATAATTCACAGGTAATTATATTGTCCATGGTATTCGACCTCCGGCACCTAAGACAGGAACAAGGTTAAAGATAGTAGTCTCCATCAATTTTGATAGTCCGATCCTCTTTGGCAAGTTCATTAAATGCACCGGTGAACATGACAGATAGTGTTTCCGCAGGCATGCAAAGGCTTGGCGAGGGGTAGAGCCTCAGATACTACGTAAAAGAAAAGGCACGAAGTGAGAATGATGCTGAAAACAAAATAGCATACTGCAAGTAAAATGAATAACCAGAACCTATATATCACGATCAACATCTAAGAGCAATTAGATTAGAAATTATAAAGGCAGTTTTTGTGCAGGAAACCCACCATTACGTCTTCCCAAGAGAAGTTGTTTTCCATAATAATTTTATTGAGAAGATAAATGCAAAGTCTTGATATCCTTTCCATTTGCCCCTGTCAGAGAAGTTTGACAGTCTCTGTTTCGATCTGCATCTTGGGACTCGGAACAGACCTTTACAGCAAATTCAGCAGTTATAGATAATATGATGCACATACCTTTTCGTGAACAATACATTTCTGGAAACAAGACTGATGCCGATCTGCATCCAGAAAGCCCCAAAGACTGAGCGCCTTCATACAAGATAAGTCTTGTGCAGTTTCATCAGTTGTTTCTCAATCCTCAGGGACATAAAGAATGGGCTTTAGTTCCACAAGTGCTCTGCAATACCAAAATGAAATTCAAGTATATAATGCACCATACATGTTAACTGATACATTGTTTATTTTATTTTATTAGTGTTGCTATGAATTTCAAAACTTCAAGAAATAAAGCATTAAATCAAGCAGTTACGACAAGTAGTATTGTTTCAACATAAGGAGACAATACCTTTTCGGAAGGTCAGAGGCAAGGACGTACAGGAAAATGGGATCAAGTTCTTTAGACATGCTTGCTTCTCTCCTAAATGAGAAACTCTCGTTTGCTTAAGGAAAGCATCCAGCTTGTCATTTATTTTAATCTCTCTGGTGATGCAACATGCATTGAACAGTAAACAACAAAGAAAATAGCAGAGATAGATATTGAACAATTAAAGTTTATGCACAGCTTCACTATTTTCTAGTGCTTGTGCCAGTTCTGCAGTAGAGTCTCCACTGCAAAGAGTCATGCTGGGAGGATCAAGGCCCAAATGCCCAGCCATGTGAAGAACTTCCTTATGCAAGGTTGCCTGAAAATAACAGATTGAATTGATAAGGTGACTAGACTGCAACTTAAAAAAGACAGGACCATACGACTGTATAATTATAGAATGATGGTAGCGATCATATAACTAGATAAAAGCATTGTTGTTAACTGAATAACGAATCCACTTTTGCTGCAACAACCAAATGTCCAGATCAAAGTAGGCCAAAATACAAAATATGACTCGACGCATGAATATAACTGTGCCTAAACAAATTCTTCCAAGTAAAGAGAAAATTCGAACTTGCATAAAAACAAGACAACATATATACCGTATATTTATGATAGCCTGCCTCCCGGACCCATGCATGCATCTTCTGAACAACGGCAATGACATGCACACTGCATAGCTTACAATTATCTGGTGCCCAACCTCTCAAAAAATGCATTCAATAGCTGGAATCATATGAGAAAGTAAACAAATCATTTTACAGGTAATTTCAGGTACCAAAACAGCTTTTAGTTAAATCTTTTTCTACAGAAGCGCCAATTGAGAAGCACTAACAAAGCTTTATCTAAAGCACTCCTAGAGTGCTTTTGAAATCACCAAAAGCACTTCCAGGTAACCAAAAGCGCTTTTCTAGAAGATTAGACGTGAATATCCTTGAGATAGAATTACTGAGTGAGAGAGACTTCTCAGCTCTTACAGTTTGATACGTGTAGCTATCCAACTCATCAGCTGATCATCGGCCGGCATCAAATTTGCCAACGCGACAATCGACACATCACCGATTGTAATTCATTGAAATCTTTTGTTAAACAAAATTTATTTCATGAACTAATTAAAAATTTGTTTATTCGGAATTAACCTGGTGACCACACTCGTTGCACTTCAACATGGCGTAACAGCTGCCCTTGCCGCCGCTTACTAGCCCCGCCACCTTCATCTTTCTTCTCTTTCTCCGCTTGTTACCATCACCACCAACTGCACCACTTTAACTCGCTACAGTCGGTTAATCTTCCTTGGTTAGTGCTGTTGCTACTTGTTAGATCACTTAAGTATTATAATTATTATTTTTTCGCTCTAGGAACGGTGCCTTTAGCGTTAATACCGCTGTGTCCAAAATACCCACATTGCAAGATGAAATTACATCTTAAACACTGGACAACTGTGTACAGTAAACTAGACTGTTCTGGTCTAAGCAGATATATTCCCTCCAAACCGCGAATTACACATTGCAGAGAACTGTCTTCAACTAATACATACACATGAAAGACGATTTTTTAGCAGCTTCTTGAAATTCTACATCACATTGCCTGATTTATCAGTTTCCCAAGTTTATTGACAGGAGCGAGGATCGGAATTCCCAAAAAACTTACGAGCTCTTTGGATTGTTGAGCTTGAAATAAGCGCTCCACTGGATTTCCATGGCTGATCAATCAAAGTGCAGTTCGATTTCTAACAGAGTAACATGACGCTTACATTAGCCTCACATGCGTCTCCACCATCTTTATAGCATCTTTACTTGGCGTATCCAATACTGACGTTTGTTATCACATCTTATGCAAGGAATGACTACTCAAAACATACAAATGATATTTTAAGTGCATATGATGGGTTATTCAACGCGAAAACTTCCAGTAATGTTCCATAACACGTTGATCAGACTGGTTCTTCACATCAGGTCTGCTTTGACAATAGTTGCTGTTCTTGCATTTAAGCAACCAATAACACTTTGAACTAGTTGTTAATAACAAAAACGAGACAAAAACGAAATAAACAGCTTAAAGACCGTAATCCCAACTGAAACTGCTAAACAAAGAACAAGCCCTGAATACCTACTCACTCATCAGACCAGCATTCCAACTA
Source organism: Khaya senegalensis (assembly GCA_032402905.1). Lineage (NCBI taxonomy): Eukaryota > Viridiplantae > Streptophyta > Magnoliopsida > Sapindales > Meliaceae > Khaya > Khaya senegalensis. The sequence goes on along the minus strand of CP135554.1, from coordinate 1,200,195 downwards.
AGAATTATGAAAGAACCAACGACTAAATTGAGAAGACCCAAAAAATTGACGAATTATAATCATACAAATTGAAACTTTAAACAAAAACAAAAACAAAAACAAAAACAAAAAATACATGTTCCGAACTTCTAAAATGAACTTGATTATCACCTCTCAGCAAAACATTCAATGTGCAGGCACTTCAATATGACGAGGCAGCTTGATTCCATTGCAGTAATTGTTTATCAAATTATGCAGACAATGGCCTCGAATTCTTCCAGCTGGTACATCAAAAGATATATGCAAGGCCAAGCTTGATATTTCCCTTGATCATGTCACATATATCAGCAAAACCCCATTGAAAGGTCGATCCTTCAAGTTGAAGGTTTCCCGGAAAGGTGGCCATTATACTAAAAAAAATCTGCTTGCTGAAGCTTTTTTTGGGAACACCTATAGCATAAGTGCATATAATGAGCTCCCAGATTGCATTTCATTTATAATAACAAAGTCAATATGCTATTGAGCACTATTTCTGGAAAAGTGAGGCATGTATATAATCAAGCATCAACGTAGCATAGAGCTGGCTTACAGAATTACCACATCAAAAAAATCAGAATCTTTAGAGCTCTAATTACAGCCGTCACTCCGGGTAAGTGGTAACTGATCTTACCTAATTAAACTCAGAAAGGAGCCTCAAGGGACTCGTCCCAAACTTCTGCACTTCCATTGGAGGCATCCTCAACATCTTCTTCCATTGAAAGCCTGATGTATTCTCTATGGGCAAAGCGATCCCATTCTGTCAATGTAGGGTTCTCTCGCTCCTGTAATATCAGGGATGTCACCAGCACAGACCAAATAGTAATTTTCTCAACTCTACTAGTGAACAGTGAATCAAAATCAATGAACTACATGTACCTGACGAATGAGAAATGGATCACGAGTTTCAAAGGCCATAAATTTATTAAGGTTGAAAAGGATATTAAAAACACTTCCCGAGAGTTTACAATTCTTCAAGTCACGCAGGGTAATATAGCTCTCATTCTGCAAGCAAAAGAAATCCACATACTAAACACAATCAGAAAAATCCAACAAGAATCAGTTACAGTACAATCTCCTCACAAAATGACTTCTGGAGGAAACAAATATCATCTACGTATAGCAGAATGTAATAGGAATCCAACTTAGAAGTTCTAGACACTACATCCACCATACAGGTTAGATAGGATAAAATAAGGAAATTATAGCTTAGAATCAAGCAAGGCCAGAACAATTGATGGCCATGAAAAGTCAATTTTCTCGTACACATTTGTGCACACACCTTACATGCAAAAACCAGAATATCACAAGCAAAAGGAGAGAGACACAGAACGTGAAAAGGACAAACCTCTGGTCCAATCATGTCAATTATCTGACACAATATATCCTCAAAGAGCACAGGCTCTTGGGCCATACATTCCATTCGATGCAACTGCTCTTCATAGAAGAATTGCATTTCATTCCGTGTGAGAATGCCATTTCCATCCAAATCTATACACTTGAACCTAGTCAATAAATATAATGTCACCACTTGATTGCAATTAATAAAATAATGAACCTCTCACTCCAACCAACCATTGAAACAAAGACTTTTACAAAGATGACATTCATGAGAAGCAAAATTTGAAATTAGCAAATTCAGAAACAGAGTTAAGGACTGATTCAAACAAGTTTGACGCGCATTGAGAATCATGTGACTACAATTGGAAATAAAAAATTCAGTGATGCCTTACACCATATTTGTCCTTCATTCTCTAGCAATTTACTACATGTTTTAAAAGCTCGTCTCATTGACTCAAATAATTTTGAAGCAGTTTCCTATACAATTAATTTTGTATGTCTTTATTTTTTTCTTTTTCCTCCTGACAGGAAATCTAATCTCAAAACACACAAATTGAACAAGCAAATCACTGCAGCTACTTCATTGAATATCTAACATCATTATGCTTCCTCACTCATGATTAAATCTTTATAAGCAAAGCCATAAATCAATACAAGGTTGCAAGTGAGCAATTGAAGGAGTAAAATATACGAGTAAATACACACACATTCAAGACAGTAACATAAAGTTCATTAATATCAGGATTATCACAAAGGAAGCCTTCTATGCAAGCAGGAAATCACTAGCAATCTTGAGTCAGAGAATGAGTAAAATATACCAATATTCAAGACTAGGCTCGGATGACTTGTCCTCTTCTGATAGTATGAAATAGACAAAGTCTTCATACCCCATCTTTCCTTCAACCTTACTAGTGAACTTTCTTGGAATCTGAAATGACAGCATGCCAAACATAATAGACAACTCTGAACTTAAAAAGCAAGTATTCAATAAAATAAATACTTTCTATCTGAGAACACAGGTAATATGGTCTCAAGAACAAGAGAGTCATCTGCTTGACAAACCTGAGAAAATATTCTATCAACAATCCTGTAGGTAAGTGCATGGTTACCATATCTGATAAGGTTCTCCTTGTCGATCAAGAAATCATGGTCCGTATCTAGCTCCCAAAACTTGCAGTATATAACATAAAAGTGTTCATATGAAAAGTACCTGTGAGTATGATCATATCAACAAAAGGTGAAAATATTAATAACTTGATCCTGATAGCACATACTAAGCTCAATAAGCATGCGAAGAAAAGCAAATTCACAGATACAAACCCAAATGTGTGAATGTGTGGAAACCTTTTTTTTTTCCTCTTTTTTTGAAAAGAAACTGATAAGCAGTATTAAAAGAGAAATGTGTGAAAATTGAATACCCACTTTTCATGAATTTCCTGTTTACATAAATCGTAGACAACGAGTAATATATACTCAAAAGAAAACCTCCGTTGAGTTTCAGCCAGGAACCTACCTTAAAACTTTGTTGATGTCCTCTTCTTCATCTGCATATTGCATTGCATCAATTAAGTTTCCGCGCTTCAACTCCCTGAGGGTAAGATGACCATTTCCAGATCCATTTATGTAGTAAAATATTCTGTATATTACAGTTTCAGCTGTTTCATTGCAACAAAATATAGAATTAGAAGTAGAGCACATGAAAATGCATAGCATATAGAACACAGAACAATTGTGTTCTGGACTAGAAAATGATTAAAGCCTCCACACGTTTATATTGCTTTATACCAGCTAGATGCCACATGCACAACTCTTCTCCCAGTGAAATTAAGCAACATATCAGACAGAAACAGCATTAAAAAAGTCAACATCAAACAACGCACATTCCCACTTCTCTATTCCTACTGTTTGTGAGTAGTCTATGATATGATGATCTAGATTCTACAAACATATATGCTTTGAGTCATATCTGTCAACAACTATATAGATTGATATAATACTTTGAATGTTCTGATCTTTTCAATTTCATCATTATAACAAAAATCAATTTGGCTAGCAACATACTTGAAATCATGCCAGACCAGTAAATCAATGTTTCAAGCCAATGAGACAACACATTATAAGTGGAGGGAACTATTTCTTGCAACAATATGATGTAGGTAGAACTAGTTCTTGCAAAGTAAAAAGATCAAATTTGTCAAAGAATGCATCTAAATTGAGAAAACAATCCACAGCTAAATAATAAGTTGAGAACAAACCATATCTTTCCTGAAACTCTGGTGTGCTCTGTAAGAACTCCAACCCTGGATGAGTTGCCAACAGTTCTCTAAGTACAGGTTTAAAATCCTCCTGTGATCAGGTTGGGGACCATTTTCAGACATGAAATTGATATACAAATCAAGCAAATATATAGTGAAATTACAAGCCATATTAAATTAAATGAAAATAAAACATATTTATAACAGAACAAAATAAAAATTTGAAAAAAATTACAGACAGAAGCACCTGAGTAAGGTACTTGAGATCTGGTTGCTTCAGAATTGAAAATATCTGGGTTGCTGTATCCATTGTCAGCATGTTGCCATTGATCCAATAATCAACAAAAGCATTCCTACGAACAAGTTAGAAGAAAACTTAAAGCGAAACTACAACACAAATGGTTTGCAGATAAGACAAAATAACTGCACTTATTATCATATTCGATAAATAAATTGTGCCACTCTTACCACTACTTTCCTCGGACAAGACAAAAGGGCATACCTTGTCACAAAACCAGCATTATTAACATCAATCTTTCTGAAGAGAGCAGTGGAGAAGAAAGAAGGTAGCTTGCAGATTTCCTTGGTAACTAATTTAAATTCTGACACACAAAAATAAAAGAACAAAGAATTAGAGGTCTGTTCTAGAGATGTCACCTGTACTGATATATCGTGCACATCTCACCTTGAATCTGCAGTCCATCTGCATGGCCATAGAAAAACTGATTGATCCGAAACAAACATTGTTCCTTTAGTTCATTTGGAGGTGGACGTCCATTCTTGAAGTAGAACTGCAAGTATTTCATGTGTCCATATTAGAACTTACAAACTAATTTGCCCATTCAAATACAACTTTGACACGGTAAGCACACAAGAGTGGTAGTCCAGACAACAATAGCAGAAAAATTGCAACAAATCTCATATTTTGTTAATCCATTTTCCCTTCTCCTTTCATGAAACAAGGCTACTTGATTGTTAAATCCAACAAATACAGTTTTTCCAAACCTGAGGTATCAACTCTTTCACTGGCTCACTAACTACTTTCAGAGGAGAACCTAAGTTTGAAGGCCCAGCCCTCTGTTTCACCACACGAGGGGAGCCAGATGTGCTTCTTGGTGAAAGTGGTGGGGCACTCCCAGCAGGAAATAGAGAGGGCAATGAATTGGTTGTGGAAGCATGTGGACTAGAAGAGTTCCCAGCAACATTCAAGGGACCTGCCTTTGCATCGCTAATCAATGATGTCACCTTGACAAAACAGAAAACAAAAGAGTAGTAGTTGAGCAATTATGTCACTGACACATATTTCAGAGAAACATAAAAAATTGTGCATTCCCTATATTAGCTCCTGAAAAGTTTTCAAGTTATGAAACTACGCAACAATTTTAACAGTATAAGCATCTCTAAAGAATCGGCGTATGGGCCAGCCAACTAGCTGTTCCATTTTAATAACTGAAAGTCACATTAGTTTAAACTAATGAAAAGTATGATACATTTGCAGACAGAGTAAATGACAACTGGATTTCAATCAAAAACATTGGTAATGCATCGGTAGTAAGACTTTGCAATAAAGAACTCCATTAACCCCTTGACTCTCATTATTTTTAGTCATTATTCGGTCCCACACTAGTTCAAATAATAGTCATGTGGTAATCAAAGAAAACAGCTCTAGCTGTTATCTAATATCCACAAACCACAGTGAAAATAACCAAATTTCCAAATTGATATGACTTGTAGCCAACCATCAGAGTGAACAGCAACACCCAAGCCATAAACTACATTAGCAGCATCAAAAAAAATTTCCCCATTATTCAAGTAGATATCACCACCAACAGTGTAATGTTTCATAGTTCAATTGGATATAAAAAATGGCCATATCTCATGAACCGAATGTTGCCAACTCAGATTCATCCAGATATAAAATTAGTTCCAATATGTTTTAGGCTGAAATTTACTACTATGAAGTTAAACATTGCTTCATTGAGCTCTATTTGTCTACAGTCCATCAATCCTAAGTTACAAAACCACTATTGATTATAAGAAATGCCATCACAGTCAATTTCCATACTTCAAATGCAATTTTGTAGGTTAGCTACTATCTCTGTTCTAATCCAGAAGCCTTAATAAATCACAAATGCCCTCTCCTCCCATAAATGTTGTTTACAGTTCTTCATAGCATGCCTTTCCAATATCCATTGTTTTCCAGTTTTCACTAATTCAGCAGATTCTCAATGATTGACGTCACAGCATCTCAGTAAAAGAAAATTTTAATTCAACGTCCCTGCGGAGGCTGTTGTTCCCCACGCAGAGCAAGTCAGCAACAAACTGAAAATTTAGTGACCAAAACAGCAACCCCAGTAATCGATAAATATAGAAAAAGGTGTTAAATTGTCGTCAAATGAACCCAACCGACTCCATAAATTCAGACAGATATGTTATTCAACTGCCATCATAGTACGACCAACACTTAAACCAAACCAAACAAATACACATTTCAGCTGGTAATTATAAACACAGTCAGCAGCAACACCAATCCAAAATATACCAATAAATTATTATAAACAAAGTGAAATCAAACATACATAGCAATCACAAGTATTGATATTGAACAGTGAGATTATGCGTGAAAAGAGTACCAGTTTATTAGCATCAGGAAGCGAAAGCCACTGCTCGAAGAGCTTCTGTGCGAAGTCTGGGTTCGATTTAACCGCCAACGGAGATAACTCCTGTAATTGCAATAAGTCCGCGTCCAAACACGTCATATCTCCAGCAATACTTTCCATACTCATCGATAAACTCAATCGATGCACACATATGCGGTGTGCTTTTAGTCTTTATAAAACAAAAACTTAAGTAAAAAAACAATAGATTACAAATCGAAGCTCAAAAATCAACTTGTTCAATGTCTACAAATCGACTGCAACAAATAGAAAATACAGAAACGAAAATGCATGATTAGAAAGTCCTGAAGTAAAAGAAACCCTAGATCTTCAGCAAATCAAGAGATCGGTTGTATCCTTTTTCTTTCTAGGGATAAGTTTAAAATGGAGAGATGGCCGGCGAGAAAGAGAGTGAAGGAAAGTGAGGGAATATTAAAGCGAGATCGGTGGGATGCAAGAGAGGATTTAACTAAGAAAATGCAGAGATTTGTTTCTGTTTTTGTAAAATAGCATCTGCAAATGGTTGAACTAAGAGGGAGGACACGTGTCCATGTGCGGGAAAATTATACGGTCTTTGGTCACGTGACAAAAACGTGTGTTGCGAACTCCTTTTTAATTTTCTCGTTTTTTAAACTTTTTCAGTTCGTTAAGCAAAGTCAAATTAATTGGAGAAGTCGAAGGCTACTTGGACTTCAATTCCTAAGCCTCTTAAAGGACATTTTCGTTAAGGTCCTCATATTTTATATTATTATACTTAAGGTGAGATCTTTAAGAAAATTATACCCATTATGTTTGATATTTGAAAATTTATTACTGAAGTGTGGAAATAAAGCTATAAATGTTAATACAATTCAAGTTCTTTTTATGTCTAGTGAAATAAATCAAATATTAAGGATTGTAGTGGATTTTTACAGCGATGGTTTTCTCATTTATAAATATTTTTTCCGTACAGTTAACACATTAGCACGTGGCATGTTCTAATTTATTACCGGGGAAGTTACTATAAGTTTAACACGCCCAATCGCTGCCCAAAATATGAATTAAAAAAGGTTACTCATGTCGCGTCTCCGCCCTCTCCTGTGTCATCTCCTCCGCAAGCCATCCTTTACTCCTCATTCCATCGCGGGCGTCGCCTCCTCACTCGTCACCGTTGACACTATGAACTGGGCTTCTTGAATTATTATTTTTTTCTTATCCTTCTATATTTCTTCAGAAAATCCTCCTCGCCTCTCACCAAGGCACAGCCTCCACTTAAGCAACGAACTTCTCTGTCGCCTCCGCCGCCGGATCCTTCCTCATCCAGCAAGCTTAAAATTTTCTAAAAGATGAGCGAAAATTTGCATACTGATGCTGAAGCGCTGGATCTCTTGAAGCAACTGGAACATATTCTGGAGTCCGATCCCCTTATGTAAGTAATACATTCACACACATGTAAGGATTGCTGAATTAGCTAATTTGCTGATATACTTCTATTTGGTTGCAAAGAAAGTTAAGGAAATTGAAAGGAACCAAATTCATCCTACTCTATTTTTTCACATGTGCATTGATGAAGATACTGTCCTAATAAATCCTGTACCGCACTTGATTAAAATGTTAAGCTTGAGCTCAAATCGTAGCTTTTGGACCAGCTCTTCTTGGCTCAGTTCAGTCAATTCATTTAATATGCAATATGCATCGTAGTTAGTATAAGGGTATGGTAGGCTTTAATTTTGCCTATATCTTAGTTTTGTGAAAGATTAAACATTTATCCATCATTATGGTATAGAAATTTAGAACTTTTGATTCTATATATTTTTGCCACTGGTGGAGTCCTCTTGGTCTGGAGAATAAAAAACAGAAGACCATATGAGAAATTAACAGTGTTGTTTGTGTAGTTGTGTGCAAAATTCTATAGGACTTGGCTATAATACATTGGAGGTATTGTTACTTTTATTTTTTTTATAACTTAAAACTTGAAACATTTTATATAAAAGTTGAAACCTCAAAAACAAAATTTGAAATTTTAAGGTAAATTTTGAAATTTCAAAACTTGAAACATCTAATACAAAAGTTGAAACATTTAACACAAGAGTTGAAACATTTAATGTAAAAGTTAAAGAAAGAGTAGATAACAATTCATTGCTGCATTGTTGTCAATCCGTTGTGTTACACGACTGTGGTCATTTGTTTTAGATAACTTACTTTGGCATTGTGAAAACGTTGTTGGTACTATATGGCAAGGAAATTATCTGAACAAGTAAACTATGCATATCACATATGTGATTAGAATCAATTATGCAGTGTCTAAATTATTTTGTTTCTAAGACATCTTTACTTTTTTCTCTTGTCATCACAATAAGATAATTTAGTTCAACCAGAATCACTTTTGAGATTTTCTTTCGAAAATTTTCTCACATGCTTTTTTGTTATGCTGTCATATCACTTGCTTAATTTAATATGTTGGCTGTATATGGCTGCAGTGATGAAGTAGGATTCGTTCATCCATCCCAATTTGCCTCATTGAAAGCAGAGATAGGTGATTCCTTTAGCTCACAAGAAGCTTTGGGGCATGAAAATACTAATTTTTGGAATAGAGATCATAAGTTGGGCATTTCAACGCAAGTACTTCTGCCTTTGTACAAAGCAGCCAAGCATGCATTTATGGCTGCACTTAGACAATACAAGACACCTGGCAACTCAAGTGGCAAATATGGGAATGACTTTCTGGAAAGTGAAGTTATGATTCATAGCCAGGCCCTTTTGTTGCTAAGCTGTGATTTTGGCACTGCTTGGAATTCCAGGTTCTTCCTTTGCTGTTTTTGGCTCTTTCCTATGCACTTTTCTTTGTGGTGGGAGTGGTGTACTTCTTATGATGCTCACCTTTCTTTTCATGCTTGTGAAATGCTGTTCTTTCCCTTCTTTTATTCAATATGTTGATGGTTTTGATCATGATGCCTAATTGTATCTTGTGCCACACAGGAAGCTAATCACGTCAAAGAAGCAACTCTTGCCAATATTTATGGATGAACTTCATTTATCAGCTCTTGTTCTATCATATTCACCTAAAAGTGAACAGGCTTGGAGCCACAGGTAGCATTTTTAAATTGTCTTATTTTATTTATACTAAGTTTGGACCTTGATGTCTGTCATGTTGTGGCCTTAAGGCTACCACTGGTGACTTGGGGAGTAACACAGAGGGCAGAATTTGCTTGTTCCAAGTTGTCTGTTGCTTTTTTCTTTTACTTTTTACATGGTTATGGAATTAATTCTAAAGGTCATTCTTACTTGCAAATCAATTATTTGCAGGCGGTGGGTGATCAATAAGATTTCTGGAAGATGTTCAACTCTGCAACGGATAATAGAGAGAGAATCTGAGCTAGTGGAAAATATAGCTGAGGTTTAAATTCAGTTCAGGAACTGGATAGTATTGTTTACGAAGGTTTATTAACTTCTTGAAATGAAAGTATTCACTTTTGCATTTGTTTCACTTAAATTTGTTCTTACTCTGGAGTGCTGATTTAGGGAGATGAGATTAAGTTTTAACACCAAGACTAAGCAGATGCCCTGATACACTAGTCTCAAGTATTGAGCCAGACTAAGCAGAATTAATGTTTTACTACCAGCAGTTGTCTTAATCTATTGGTATTAGAGTAGTGATGTTTGGCACACTCCTATTTCATCTTGATACTCACTATAATAGGATGAGGGAGATTGTATCTGCCAGAAAAGTGGCCTTACTCTTAACTCTTAATTTACCATTTTGTAGAAGTCAAAAATGAACTACCGTGCATGGAATCATCGTTGTTGGTTAGTCTCCCACATGACAGGAGAACAGGTTAAAGTTTGTTCCTATACCATTTCTGGGCAATTTACAATACTTTAATTGCATTTCTGAAGTTATGTAATAGATAAATATATGGTGGCTGTTATGTTCTTAAAATAACATTTCTTTTTAGTAAATCTATGTTATATTTATTGCGATTTCAGGTGCTACATGAGTTGAAGAAATCTAGAAACTGGTCTGGGTTGCATGTTGCTGATAATTCTTGCTTTCATTACCGCAGAGTGAGTTTTTTCTTACACATAAATCTGCTATTAAAAAAAGACTTCTGGGCCCAAGGAAGAAATAGTTTTCTTCATGGCCGATTGAAGACCAGTTAAGAGTGACATTCCCTGTTAAATTGGCAATGAACTTTTAGTTGCCATGGGAATTTGTTCAGAATTATTTTTGTTCTTTAACAATATATTTAGGTTCTAAAGGGACACCCTCAATTGCATGCCAAGTTATCATTCTCTTCCATAATAAACTTAATATGTATGTAGGGATAAATCCAGTTCCTTTAGGAAAAAATAAGACACCTATAAAAAATAACTGCTCTTGGCCCACTTTGTTGTGAGGATCAAAGAACTTATGCCTTTTGGATGATAATAAAATTGCTTAAATTTGAGATATGCATGACTATAATATGTCACCGAAATTTGAGACATAAACAATTCCATGTGAAATTTTGTTGATACTAATAACTCAATAAAAGTTTCGTGTCTCACAATCTGCATTTTTGCTGATTTGCAGAGGTTAATGCTCAGGAACTTAGAGGACTTCTGCCATTTTCAAGAAAATGATTATTCTGGTTACAATGTTGAAATTTATCAAGTCTGGAAGGTATAATTACTTGGCTAGTTCATTTTTCTTTACGACTTCAGAGGGTAAGATCATCCTCTAGTAACTGCAGATGGTAATGGAAAATAGGAAAGTGCAGATACTTCTGTAAATCTTAATGTTTTGCTTGTATACAATTACCAGACATGTTTTTTTTAAATTCCTTGGATAGAATGAGCTTACTATTTCAAAATTCTGCTGAATCAGTACGTTAACCATATGTTGGTAAAATTTACTTTACTCAATGCTTGTGCTCAAACTTAAGTTTATTTACCTTCTTGATAATGTGGTTGTGGCAGGAGGAGCTTGATTGGAATGAAGCTCTGATTAAGCGCTACGTAGGGAGAGAGGTATAGCATTTTGGCACTTTTTTTTTCCGTTATCAGAGGTGGGGTTCCATGCTTTGACAATTGGAAACCTTATGATTGATTTCAAGATTTCATAGGTTTGATAATATTTATTTTGATGTCAGCTCTCATTTTGAAGTATTTATTTTCAACAGGCTCTGTGGCTTCATCGCCGTTTTCTCTCCTTCAATTTGATAAGACATATTGCAACTGGTCTCCTTGGTGTTTCCAGCCAATCTGAGCAGAAAACTGGTGTAAACATTGACATTGATAGCTTCATGGATCATGAGCTGTGCCTTGTAGACTCCTGTTCTACTATTCCTGATGACCACTTTGAGGATTTCCAAGCACAAGCAATATATTCTGCTACTTACATGTTATGGTTAACAAAGGTAATATCATCTTATGTTGCAAAGTATCTTTATTAATATCGTTTAAAAAGTTCCCCCTCAAATTGTTGGTCGGATTTTAAACGTTGTTTTTATGTACATCAGCAAATTCCTGAGTCTCAGGGAATTGCCATTCAACAGAAGGTAACAGCAGGAGACCTGAGGAGACTGCTGAAGAAGGCATGCCCCGATAGGAGTTCTTTGTGGGATTATTTGGCGGACTACCATCATGAGGAGAATTAGACCTTACTTTTGGGAGATTTAACTTTGATTTTTTCCTTTATGATCCTGAGATCATTTTAATCCTTGTTGTTTGTTGTTAATTCTATGAACTGTAAACTATTGTGGTTTACATGGATGAATTTCCCTGTTAAATGTAATTCTACCCTTTGACTCCTTTGTCATACTGATTTCCCCCACCCCCCCAGCCCCCCCCCCCCCCCCCCCTTTTTTTTGGTTAATAAGAATCATTTATTTGATTTCGACAAAGCTGTTGTTTGAAACAAAATAAAGAAAATTCCGTGTGCCTAGGTTTATGATTGACAATCCTGCAACAACAGTGAATACTTCCTACCGTATTTCGTCCTGAATCATATTTTATTTTTTTAAGTCTTTTACAAAGATAATAAAAATAAAAATAAAAATAAAAAGGAGTTAATTATTCCTCTTCCATTTTCGTTGTCAGGCACGTCCTATCTTCTGGATATAAAATCATCTAACATTTGAGAAATCTGCAGGTTACCCAACTAGAAGTCATAATTTTGCCTAAGATGTTTCAAGAGTTGCACTCATACTCTTGGTCTTAGAGCACGTTGAATGTCGACAATCTCATTTGCACTACCGTAGTCATTGAATTTTTAATTCCATAAACCGAAAGGAAACCAGATGCTTACAGTTATGATCCGTTAATTTCAGCTTACTACGAAGAGGGAAGATTTGGTTTTGGCAATTGAATTCCTGGATTGTATGATCTCTGATGGTTGCTTGCCAGATATAGTAAACTACAACACAATAGAATGGAAATGCCAACCATGCTTCAGAAATATTCGAGAAGCTGAGTGACGTGGGTTGTCCTCCCAACGTGAGTTCTTACATCACAATGTTCAGTGCAACGTGGTGTTCTGGGGATAAGATTCGGGCTTTGGGAATGATATCAGAGATGTTAAGCAAAGAGATCGAACCTCTGATGAGATTACTTGCAACTCGCTTATATCATGTTTGTGTAGAGATGGTCTGGTAGATGAAGCTATTGGGTTGTTGGTGAACATGGAAAGCACTAGGTTCAACCCAACAGTTATAAGTTACAATATTCTTCTTCTTGCATTTTGCAAAACACGCAGAATCGATGAAGCCATTGAAGCATTAGCAGCAATGGTTGAGAAGAGATACAAGCCAAATGAAACAACTTATGTATAGCGAGCTGAAGCTACGGAGTTGGCTTATTCCCTTGTTAATATGCGTGCTATTTCTGAAAACACTTTTAAACGTTTGAACAGAACCTTTCCCTTCCTCGATGTTCACAAAGAGCTCAATCATTCGGATACTAAGAATTAGCTTCTGTTGATCCATCTTTTTCATATATTTTGGGAAGGTAGCTCCAAATAAAATTACTCTTTTGTTCAGTGGCTCGTTTGCTCAGTTCTGGTTACTCCCTGCTTGACATTTCAAGGAAAAATTTGCTGGAAGAAAAACAGAGAGCGCGGAAATTTATATCAACCAAGAGAGGATTTATACTTGCTTTGGTCCGCTGAAATCTACTCCATATTCATGTTTCACTTTGGTAGTACGACGTGAAGGTTGAACGATGAATTTTAGTTGCAATGGACTGCAACTGGCTTATTGATAGCACATAACGGTATACAGAGTCGAAAAGGCATATAATTAGACTACCGTACGAGGTTTGAGTTGATTTTCCAATTCTTTTCACGGCCCGATTACACCATTTTTTGACAATATTGACAGCCAAATATCATTTGCTAGGGGGAACAAGAAGTCAGAAAAGCGACAATCTACATATTTGTGTCACTTATTCACGCCCTAATGAGAGTTCTCCCCGAAAAGTCTGTAACAGGCTTCTGTATTTGCTTTGAATGTTATTTATTCTGGAGTCATGAAGGATGCAATTTTAAATTGAAAATTCAGTAAAAATTGGAAGAGCTTTTCTCGCTACTGCATTGATTTCCTTCATTGACATGGTTTGTTTAACTAGTTTAAACATTCTCATATTTTCTTTGAAAGTAGTTTGAGTTCATCAACAGAGATCATTAGTTAACACCGATTACATGGTAGCAGAATGCAAAGTGAACTGATATGGAGAGTGAATGATCCTATAGCTGCCATTGCATGGAAATTACCATAAGCTTTGAGAACCAACAAAGTACAAAAATGCAAATGAAATACTTAGTTCAGCATATAAAGAAAGGGCATAACATAAATCGTACAAAACTCGTCAAAATTTGTGATCTGCCAAAAACAACAAGCAGACCAAGTAGACCTTCGAATTAAGCTACAGCAAGACCACTCCGTTTCAATCGGCAAGCAGAACAGCATGCTTCATATCTTGTGTGCCTGATGTATAATAATCTAAGCCTATGATGCTACCCTCGTGCTTTCCAGGTGATAATGAGTCAATATATACCAAGAAGTTTCCCTGGAATCAGACAACATAGTTCAGAAACAGAGTATGCAGGGCTCAATTTGTAGTAAATGAGGCAAATGCTTAAATTACGTAATGGAATGTTGTATCGTAGCATGCTTGTAGACAAAAGCAGCTAGCATCTATTCCAGATCATAAGCTGATGGGAGTTGCAGGAATGGCTATGTCTGAGTACAAAACAAATATAAATAGAAATGGGAGAACAAACAGGACAGGACAAAGCACCTTACAAGAATGTATTTTCTGCGCATTTTTGGCAAAGCGCAGAGTCTAGATTCCAAAGAAGGCAGAGAATATGGTCAAAGATTGCATAAATAATATTTCAATACAACACAGTCTGTTCGGTGAAAACCTTCCATTCTATCAACTTTTGACGCAGCCTGTAAGCCTCTTCTGTCATTCCAGCATCAGCTACACTTTTAACTACAGTGGAACATGCACTTTCATCTGGTTTGCATCGACTTGATATCATCAGTTCTAGAACTTGTAAAGCCATTTCTACCTTCTTACTTTTGCATAGTCGATAAATGACCAATCTATAAGCACTATTTCTAACCTTGTGGCCTCTTTTACCAATTTCTCTCAATATCTCCACCGCTTCCTCAACTAGATTTGCCTGGCAAAGCCCCCAAATCAAAGAACGATGAGTAATATCATCAGGAGCAATCCCATGTTCCATCATTTGACCATATAACCCCATTGCAGTTTCCATACAACCCTTTTTAGCCAATCCATCAATCAAAGTATTATAAGTGATCAAACAAGGAGAGCAACTACTACCGTTTAGTAAGTGAAATAATTGAAGGGCCTCATCCAACATTCCCTCCTTACAAAGAGCACCTAGTAGAGTATTATAGGTTATAATGTCAGGCAAACAATTTTGCAAAACCATTTGATCATAAAAGTTGATGGCACGATCCAAAAGTCCATATTTACACAAACCGTTGATCAAAATATTATAAGTAATCAATGTTGGAGGATGAGAAGTTTCATTCATAATTGCAAGGACCTCATCTACTTTATCCCAACACCCACGGCTACTGAGAGAATGGAGAAGTGTGTTGTAAGTTACAGCATTTGGCTCCATTCCATGAGATAATATGTTATGTATGACCAAAGCTGCATCATCATATTTCCCTTGTTTGCAAGAAAAATTAACCAGCGAATTGTAGGTAACAATATCAGGATTACAGCCCTCAGTTGCCATATCTTCCAATACTTCCATAGCACGCTCAGTACTGCAGTGCTTGCAGACTTGCTCAATGAGAATAGTGTAAGTAATCACATAAGGAGGGCATCCCTTTCCCAATTGGTCCTTCCAAAATCCAATAGCCAGCTCAAATTCACCATTATCAAACATGGTCCGAAGTATTGTGTTATACGTAATCACATCCGGTGCACAACCACTCAGGCTCATTTCATTCAAGACACCAATGGCAGATCTTATCTGTCCTCTCTTACAGAAAGCACCAACCATCATGTTGTATGTAATAGTGTCCGGAACCCCACCAGACATTATCATGATTTCAAGGACTTTGGAAGCTTTATCTATCCTATCTATTCTGATGAGGCCTCGGATTAAGTTTATGCAAGAAGGGAAATCTGGAATTTGATTACGGCGTGCCATTATGTCAATTAACTTTGCTGCATCTGTTAGCTTCCCTCTGGTGCAGAAATTTCGAAGGATTTTATTGTTTGTTTTCTCATTGTTTTCAACGAAGGGTCCATCTGAAGACGATGATGAAGAATTTTGAGGTTTTCTAGTACTCATTTGCCCTTTGAATTTTTTATTAATCCCTAAAACTTGACTTTCTGAGCTCCATTCATCATGGTCAACCCCATCATCAACCCTGTCAATGCAGACACTTCCAGACAATCTGCTACACTTTAAGGACACATTTCTTTTCATGTCAAGATCTCCTCTCAACTGGAAACAAGATTGAGTTCTGTGATTATATCTAATTGAACAATTTAAGCGAGTATCAAAGACGTCCACTGTTGAGCAATGACCAACTCCATGTTGCAGGTCAATGTGTTTTGAACACCATTGCATATTTTGCAAGCAATGAAGTTCGGCTATAGAATTCAGTGGAATAACTGTATATCCCATCTCCCAGATGCCTGCTTGAAAAAAAGACAGTATAAAACAAATTCAGTAACCAGACTTACTTTTCAATCTAATCTATCTGAGAAATTCAGTTTTTCCTCGGAAAAAAAGGGGGAGTATTTATGTTCTTATTCCCCAGCTTCCACCTAACATTCAAAGCAATAAGCAATCATACTTCAGCTTTCTCTACTCCTCTGAACAATAACAAGCACTACACCTGTGAAATTTCAAACACCAACATCAAATACTGTATACTTCACTAAAAAGACAAAGAAATTATAAGAACACAACAACATGAACCAGAAGAGACCAACTACCTACGAAAAAAATTGTAGACGATTAATAAAGGGAAAATCAGACAGAATAAGTACAATTGCTCTAACCAAATTAACTAACCAAAATAAAACAAATTCAAACTGCAGACTCTGGCCATATATTTTATAAAAAAGGAATTAAAATGTTTTATACTATTCCCAAAATGCAACAAATTCGGAATCCCAGTTCAAGAAAATAGAAAGCATAACCTTATCCAATCCACATTCAACTTGAATGGATACAACACAGAAACAGAGAGATAACTCGTCACTGAAACATCAAAATTCAAGAACTCCATTTCATAAAATAAAATTTCAGAAACATAAAACTTCAAAAAATTATGGATTCAGCATACATATACAAGTTGTGCCGCACAGCAAAAGTGACTGCTGGGAAAAAAACAAGCTAAAACCTTAAGCCCTAATGGAGCATAAAAATAAAGCATCAGACTGAAAATTGATCAAATTACCAATTCAGACCACAGAAAGAACGTCTGCTTTCAGTTGTTCGGATTGCATGGAATTCGTTTTATCACTCAACAAACAACTTTCCTTCTTCAATTGCTGGTTATCTCAAGAGTGACGTTCAAACCTAGGGCTCTCAGAACTGAAAATTATAAATAGGTACACAGAAAAAGTCGTTCTGCTCCCTCAAAAGAGCACATTTTAATTTTATACCCTTGGAAAGAGTACAATTGCATTTGTACCCATTACTGTCTTGGCTATACATTTCAGTCCCCACTCTATCTTTTAAGAATAAAAAAATTTCTAAAACAACTTTATCTTTAAGACTATTCATATAAATAATCAATTTTAAAATTATTTAATCAATTTAATTAATTTCATAGTTTTTATGTATAATTATATTTTATAAATATTAAAAATTTATGTACTTAAAATTATTATACTCACTCAAAATTCTATTATTCTAACTCAAAATTACATACCAAAATTTATCAAATTAATATATATTTTTTAAAAAAATAAATATATTTTATAAATTATAATTTATTAATATTAATTTCATAATTTTAAAATTAATTAAAAAATAAAATCAAACAAAATTGGAATCTGTAAAAAATGATTCACATCTTAAATAAATTACTAGGTCAATGAACAAGGAGACTTGGAGCCCACTTGTGCTCAATCTTGAGCCCCATCACAAGGCTCAAAATTCACTATAAATTTTTTGATTAATTAAAAAAATACAATAGAAAAAATACACTCACCACAGAATTGCAATAATTTTTGTTATATAAAATAATATTTTTTAAAATTTATTTATTATTTAATATTATTTTAAATAAATAATCATGCAAGTAAAATTGTCTAAAAATATTAAAATTGACCAATTTAATAAGTATAAAATAAAGTTGAATATTTATGCAAAATGCCTTGAAAAAAAGGTTATTTTCGAAATTTTTTTACGAGACTACAAAACGACGTCTACAATCAGAGCACCGTCATTTTCTCTGGTTACTCCCTCTTCTTCGACTAGCAACCTCTTTTTGCATTTCCTCAACCAGGTGCTTACTGCGATTCATTTTCGTCGATGAAATCTAATCAAATGCAAATCATTGATAATATATTTCATTTTAATTAATTAATTAATTAGTTAGTTATTTATTTATTTCTTGTTTCTTTCTACGTGGAACAACTGAGTGAAGGTAATGATAAAGATGCAAGAATATTCAATGGGAGGAGAAGGTGGGCCCACCGACTTGGCCAAGCTCCAGTCTATCATGCACTCCATCGAGATCGCTTGCTCGTCCATTCAGGTATTAATCTTTTTTTTTTGTATGATTATTATTATTATCTTGCTCTGTTTGGTTGCTGAGAAAGCATAAGAACTTTTAATCACGCGTCTCACGTTTCCTAGGAAATTGAAGAGAAGATTATAATCAACTATAACTAATTATGGCATTTTTCATTTGTATGTACTAAGTTTATGAGCTTATGGTAGTACCGAGATTGTATTTTCTTGTTGATTATATGCATATGTGTGCTTGTGCAGATGTATGCATCTTATTTGTGATCAAATTTATGTTGGAAAGATTTTTTTTTTTTCCTTTTATGAGCGTGAAAAGTTCTATATGCAAGTAAACACGTGGATGACGGAAAGACGTTCTTAAGAGATTGATTTTGTTATGGCAGATGCATATTAATCCAGCAGCAGCTGAGGCAACTATTTTAGCACTTTGCCAGTCACCTCAGCCGTATGAGGCATGTCGATTCATCCTTGGTAAGTAAATTAAATGTTAGATGTTCAACATAATATACTTTGCATGCGGAGCTATTGACTGGCATAATGGTGAGAGTTTTGAATTGCTACGCTGAAGCTCGTGGTTTTAGGTCCTGATGTTGATGGCTAAGCTTTGTTGTCTTCTGCCAGATCTGCATATTTATGTGGAGAGGATTTTGATATTTTTATTCTATTTCTTTTGACTTTACAACTACTGTGAGCAGCCATGTATTTGAACTAGGGTATGGATTAAAAGATAAGCATGCTTATGACCATGGGCCATTGCAAATTTTATTGTCTTGGTGTTTCTTCTTAAGTTTAATTGTATTGATTACAAGTAATTAGAATCATACATACTGGATGAGGGGTGAAATTAGTTGGCTTTAGGCTGGAAAGATCATCAAAAGAAGTTATTTCTTAGCGAAGGAACAAATGAAATATTTGATTGAAGGAGAAACCTTTTGATGGCCTTTTCCTATGGAGCATTTGGAAAAGCCTATAGTGAGCCAATTGATTTAGAGAAGAAAGTTGAACTTAAATAATGCAATAATAGTGCTGAGATGGAGTTGTGACAACCATGAGGAAAATTGGAGAGAGAAACAAGATTTACTCCTAAGGGGTTCTTAAGCTTTGGAATTTATCCCCTTAGCTTCCACCGGTTATAAATAAATGGAGTAGACTTTACTCTGTATGCTTTTTTCAAATGATTGAGTTCGTATGATGTGTTAAAACCTTCCTTCTCCAATCTCTCCCAAAAGTTGAAAGTCATGGCAGATAAGCTTGTGTTACTTTTGCGTTCTTATTGTATTGTTATCACAGCTCATTACTACCTTATCTTCAAAATGTTCTTTGTTTGATAAGCTTGAAATACTGTGTAGTTCAGAGAGGATTTAAATGGTTGAATTCATTTATTAGACAACAGGAGATGGTGCAGTTATGACCAACTTAATACAGCTAAGTACATCTTAGAATGCATGGCAGGGCTTTGGATAGAAAGGAGGAATCCTTTTTCAAAAATTATGAATGATTATAGGTCATCTTGTCTTTCCTGTTTCATATAAGAGAAAAATCTCAAGTCATTTTGTGCTTCTAAACCTGTGATTGGATTCTATAATGTTCTTGACTTAGAAATGTCTGAATACCGCTTTCATTAATAATTTTTGTGTGTGCAATGTACTTATAGTGGTTTTGAAGATGCACTATCCTGTCTTTCATGCTTAAAAGTGTTCTTTTGTCTATTTTAGATAATTCACAGGTGGCAAATGCAAGGTTTCAGGCTGCTGCAGCAATTCGAGATGCTGCTATGAGAGAGTGGGCTTTCCTGACGGCTGATGAAAAGAAAAGCTTGGTTAGGTAATTTTATACCTTGGATATTATGGGCAGCTATAACTAAATGATTGTAGATTGTTCTAACATACATTGATTTGGTCTTCTCTTTTGTGAGCATTATGTTCTGTAAATCTTATGTCTTACATGAAGTCTCTTTCTTGTCGTTTTGTATATAGTATGATTTTGAATCTTTGTTTTTATCAACCATTTGTGAATAAATATATCTTGTTTGCAGTTTTTGTCTACACTTTGTTATGCAACATGCTGGTTCACCTGAGGGTTATGTACAAGCAAAGGTTTCTTCTGTGGCAGCACAGTTGCTGAAAAGGGGATGGTAGGTTGCATGTAATTGGATTGTAAAAGTTTGCAGAGATCATGTAAGATATTTATGCAACATTTAGTGTTAATGATGGTAACAATATGCTACTTCTAGTTTTTACTTATCCAGAATAAAGGAAAAAAATGTATTGCTACCTTATGTTACATGGATGTAGGCCATATGTATCATAGAATGCATTATGCATATTGACATGATAAGAGTTTTATGTTATAGAAAGTTACATGATTGGATCTTTGTAGCATAATGGTGAGTACAGAAATGTTGAGTTGGTGTAACTTGACTTGAAGTGTAACAAGTTGTTAAAAGTTTCAGGTAGAATGTGATATGATTGATCTTGATGAAGAAATAGAGGAAAAAGCTTAGAATTTTTAATGAACGAATGGTTAGGGATGCCATCCTTGCCCATTTCATTTAGTCCCTACTTCACTCCATTCCCCTTCTCAGAGGATGAAGGTTGTAGGTAGGGAATCTGCATCTGTCAATGAATTCCTTTCCCTTTCCAACTCCTTTTATTCAGTTTATTTTCGGAAAGTAAATACCATTTATCATATGTAGTATAAAATTAATATTTTATACATATCTTCGGGACAGGTTCAAAGCAGGTCTGTTCCTGCACCGACCCCTGCACTATGACATTGAAAAATACCTGTTCTGATCACCATCCTTGTATGAAAATCCCATGCTTACCCTGTTAGTTGTGAGTCCCAGCAAGAACTTTGCCATCGTCCCTTTAGAGTTTTTTGACATCCACAATCTGTTTCAATAATTTATTACTGGGAGTGATGAGATACCTAATTGACCGGCACTATTAGTGAAGTTGCATTGAGTTTGATTGATATCATTAATGTAGGATGGACCCAGAAAGGAAGTATGAGCTCTTGCAGCGGATCACTAATGCTAAATACATTACTTAAAGCTGTGTGACGGACATATTTTATGAAGATATTATACACTTGAGGAGTGCATAAAAGTGAATGAATTGTGAATCATGAATTAACTGCAGCTCTTTACATCTTTACATCACTTTGACTAGGCACCAGTTCTATGCTACTTATGATTATGCCTTGTGTGTGGATCATAAGCAATTCTGTGAGACATCTTGCAGTCTTGACTTTTTATGAAGACAATCGTTAGTGCAATTTCTGTTATCCCAAAGAATATATGTCATTTGATTACATTAACTTTGGCAAGTATTTCATATCGCAGGCTTGAATTCTCTTCACCCATTAAGGAAGCATTTTTCAGTCAGGTACTGCAAGAATGCAATTACTTTTGGTGTTTTCCTCACAAATATATTTGTAGCAATTATCCCTGATATGATCTTTTTTCATAAGTTGTTG
Source organism: Khaya senegalensis (assembly GCA_032402905.1). Taxonomy (NCBI): domain Eukaryota; kingdom Viridiplantae; phylum Streptophyta; class Magnoliopsida; order Sapindales; family Meliaceae; genus Khaya; species Khaya senegalensis. The sequence goes on along the minus strand of CP135554.1, from coordinate 1,178,224 downwards.
TTTATTTTGTGTTACATTTCCAATTATTGCCCTTTATTGTTTCTAATCTTGAATTTGATCCCTTCATAGAAACTCTTATGTCCTTCATCAAAGGCTTTCATAAGTCCACCTTACAGCATCCCCATACTTTCGAAGGTTTCTTGTCCTTAGCTGCCTTAGCAAAAGTGCCTTTGTAGTATCTCTAAACTAGAAGGTAGCCAATAGACATCTGAAGAGAGACGGAGAGCTAGTGAAAGCCAAATATTGCATATTGAATCAAAGTCACTTGTGCCCATAAAACCCTTTCCATTCACAAGATCTCCCAGCCCTCTTCCAAATACACTTGTATGAAGAGTTAGCAAGGGATCTGAACTGCCTCTTCTCCAAAAGAATTATTCGTCAATGTGAACGATGAGATCTTGCATGCTGCCTTTTTCATCTTGAAACCATATCACAGTTTTCTTGTTGTGGCTATTCTTTAAGATATCGGAGATACCATTGTAAGCCCAAAGAGGAGGGAATTTCAGGGTTCCTTGCCTCCAATTTTTTAGATCTTCCAAAGAAAATAGGGTGAACTGCTGAACAATGGAGAAAAATCGCAAACTACACTGAGAATTAAATATCAACTTCTGAAAATCTTGCCATTCCTGTGTGAGATGCTCATTTATCTTCATTTTAGCTAGCATTTAGATTTTGAACTCAACACTTCATCTTATAGTCAAAAAAGAGGAACCTCATCTTTTTTAATTTTTGATAAAATTAAGTCGCATCATAGTCCATTCATTGATATCTAAGGGGCTGTCTTGGTACTAAAGATGTTTATCTGTTCTGGGGCTGAATTTATGTTTTAGCCTAGCTCTTTTTTTTATTTTCTCAAAAAAAAAAAAAAAAAAAAAGTTGGTTGGTTATCTAACAGTATTATGGCTACAGGTACATCAGGCTATTTTTGGTGTTCATGGAGTAGATGTGCAGTTCATTGGAATCAATTTCCTGGAGTCTTTGGTACATGCCATGTCAATGTTTGTTTTTAACTGGTCTTCACTTTGTCTTTTCACCTGTTTCCAGATTTAGAGTTTAGATTCTTCTTTGCAGGTATCCGAGTTTTCTCCATCTACCTCAAGTGCAATGGGCCTTCCGAGGGAGTTCCATGAGCAGTGCCGTATATCACTAGAACTAGATTATCTGAAGGTTCTTCCATGGCTTTTGGCATTATACTAGTTTCATTGAGAATTACACTTCAAGATAACATGTTGATAGGCTTCCTCTAACCCTAATGTTTAAATACCCTGATCTGTTTCATTTTCGTATAATGTTTTTCACTACAGTCATTTTACTGTTGGGCACGAGATGCTGCTTTAAGTGTTGCAAAACAAATAATTGAATCTGATTCTGCGGTTTCTGAGGTTAAAGCCTGTACAGCTGCACTGCATCTCTTGCTTCAAATCCTCAACTGGGATTTCCAGTATGACACCAGCGGCAGAAAGATTAGCATAAATGTTTTTTCTGCTGGAGTCAGAACTGATAGTGCTTCATCTAAGAGGACCGAGTGTATTATAGTCCAGGTAAAGAATTTTCTCCCTTAAGATTTCTGATTAGTGGCTGTGATCATGTCGAGTACTGGCTGCATATGATGGTAATAATAATCCATTCATGCTTACAACTTTCTTCACAATAATTTTTTCAGCTTTCCAAATAAAGGGACAGTTGATCAAAATAGTCAATTTTTACAAGATTATAGCCAATTCTTATATCACTGCCATTTTTAAGAAAAACTTTGGAAGTGATGATTTAGCATTCTTTACATTTTGTTATTTATGAGATGGCATGATAGAATTTTTGACATCTACATATTCTGATTTATATTTGTGTTGCTTGTAGCCTGGTCCTGCATGGTATGATGCTTTAATTTCAAGTGGCCATGTTGGGTGGCTCCTGAGTTTATATTCAGCACTGAGACAGAAGTCTTCAAGTCAAGGGTACTGGCTTGACTGCCCTATTGCCGTCTCTGCTAGAAAGCTTATTGTGCAGCTGTGCTCCTTGACAGGAACTATATTTTCTTCTGGTATGTGTTTTTCTAAATGTAATGAGTGGATCACAAAATGACTCTATTTGATGCATGTTTGAGGTTGCTTGATAATTTTGAGTTGTACCTTTGATAAGTTCTTTGGAGAATCTGGCATTCTTGAGATACTGGAATGTGTGCATGGGTTTTTCTGTTCATGTCAAAGACTTGCTTGTTAAACTCGCGTGGAAGTTGACAAGAATTGCTTTATTTGAAATACATGTGTTACCTTTTATCACGATATGAATGGGTTGATTTTAGTTTCTACTCGAACAGTTATACTTCACTGAAACCTAGAAACTGATAATTTTTCTTCTATTAATGGCGTGTTTCAAAATTTTAATCCCTAAATTCTGAAGTTCCATGTCTAATCTAGGTTTGATTGTATATTGCTGCTAAATTAAGGTTAATTTGACTTGATGAAGAGACTAATCCTTTCAATGATTTTTTATGCCTGAATAGTCCTGCAAAAGATAGAAGAATTTCTGGAAAGAGTTTGTAGGGAGATCTAATTTGGGACGTTGACGATATCAGTATCTCAAGTGATGTGAATTTAATAAGACAAAAGGAAGTCAAACGTCATATTAGCTTTGTTTGCCAAGCAAAATCACATTATTGGGCAAGTAGTTTATGATGGTTTAAGCAGGCTTGTTCAAACTCACTTTCTGATTAGCTGTAGAGTATTTGGTGGGGTTTTTCTTGTGTGATATTTGTGCTGCTGATTTTGACAGATAAGATAATATCGGTGACTGTAGTTTCATTTCGGTGTTAAAATGTGTGTTTCAGTTTTCCATTATTAAGGGTCTCTGATTATGAAAGTTATCTGTTTATGCTGAACTTTTCAATTATGTAGATAATGGGCCGATGCAAGAGCATCATTTGCTACAACTGCTGTCTGGGATATTAGAATGGGTTGATCCTCCTGATGCTGTTGCTAAAGCTATTGAATCTGGAAAAAGTGAAAGGTCATATCTCTTTAGTTTACTTTCTTTTCCCATTTCTTAACTGGACCTTTGCTTTGGATCGAATCTCACTTTATTCTGGTTTTGTTCAGCGAAATGCTTGATGGTTGCCGTGCATTATTATCTATTGCAACAGTGACAACTCCCTTGGTGTTTGACCAACTCTTAAAATCCATAAGGTCAATAATAGAACATTTATTTTCAGACTTGTCATTTGTATATTGTTATTGGCTTTGATTGCAGAAGATATATTGTTATTGGAGGATCTGTAACTATGTAATTTAGCCTTTAAACAAGTTCAGATTTTGCTGTGATGATCAGGCCCTTTGGTACTCTGACCTTGTTATCCACCTTGATGAGTGAAGTTGTTAAAGTCCTTATGATGAATAACACTGAAGAGGGGACATGGAGCTGGGAGGCCCGAGATATCCTGCTTGATACCTGGACCACCCTACTTGTATGTAATTTTAACCCACTTAAATATTTATTTATTATTTTTGTAGTTTTATCTTGTTATCTAATGTACACTACAATGCAAACTTTGTTATTTTCTTTCAATTCATTTATTAATAGCTTTTTTAAGATTGTTGCTGCTGATTCAACCTAAATATAGGAAATAAGGTGCCATTTGATACATGTGTGAGAGCCATTTTAGTTTTTTGATCTTAAAAAATAATTGAAGAATATGTGCATTAGTTGGGAAATCATAGTGGCAGAAATCATTCACCAAAATGTACGCAGATAGTGAAGAACACAGAAAAGGCATTTTGAGAATGGAAGACTGTTTTTCCAATCCAGCAAACATCTGATCGACTTTTGTGCTTGGCTTATTTTTCCCAAAAAAAGGAAAAAAAATGTTGAACAGCATTGCAGTTAGTTGATAATTAATCTTTAATCATTAAAACTAACCTTGCATGATACTTGAGTAATATGTTTGTTACTTTTTTAACTATAAAGCATTTTACCTGACAAGCATTTTGGCTAGTTTCAATTACTTTTATCATACACATTACTGTTTTTATTTTCTGCAAACCATTTTAAGATATTAGTATCAGTCACATTTCCAAATTTTGAAATACCAAATCATATTTCTTGTTTTCATTTTTCAAATTCATTTATAGTGAACAATTTTGTACACAAAAGTGGCCTAACAATCTTGATGTGGTTGGAATTTCAGTTTACAGCTTGTTATGATACGGGTTGATTAAAATGTCAATCTTGTTTTCTTTTCAAAATGCAAAGAATTCTTTTTTCTTGAGCTTGTAAGAAGCGGCCAACATATTAAATCCTTGTTGCAATTCTTCTCAGTCAATAGACAGTACGGGAGAGAATGTATTGCTTCCACCTGAAGTATTAAATGTTGCAGCCAGTCTTTTTGCCTTAATTGTGGAGTCCGAGCTAAAAGGTAAATACAAAGGTTTACAAGCTTTGTTGTTTTGCTGTTGGATTTACTATGCTGCCATTCTTTCTGTTTCAATTTTGTACAATAATCAATGCTTTCTGATGTAGTGGCTACTGCATCAGCAATGGACGATAACGGTGACTTTAACTATCTTCAGGCTTCCATCTCTGGTATACAATAAGACTACAAGTAGTTGTTGCATGAAGTTTTATATCCTTTTTCTTGGTTTCATCTTTGATCATTGTCATTCTACATCTTCATTTTATGTTCTTGCAGCCATGGATGAAAGATTAAGTTCTTATGCACTCATTGCTAGAGCAGCAATTGATGCCACAGTTCCTCTGCTCACCAGACTATTTTCCGAGCGCTTTGCTCAGCTTCATCAGGTGCTCCTGATTTTTACATTTAGGAGGATACCTTTATTTGGAATTAATTATTAGATTTACTGGCTAATTGATATAGTGAATGCAGTGCTAATTATGAAACCGTAGGAGTTATCGTTTATTCACCACTGTGCTTAATTGGCGCAATAATGATCATATATCGATTATATTCTTGGGCCTTTACCTGAATTTCTTAGACAAGAAACACAAGAAGTTTTATTCCCCGAGTATATATTTAATTTTTGTGCTTTTTCGAGTTGAAGGTCAGGAAGCATTGTGCTAACCAAATTGGCTACAAGTAATCTTTGGTGATTACTTCAATTCAGCTTTTGTCTATTGAAAAAGGGTGGGCGGATTTGTTGATGTAGGTACTTATTTTGGTAAAGCTTTTGAGATGGGTTAAATGGGTAAATAACCTTAGTCAAATATTATCTCTAAATATTTAGATGAGATGGGTTAGATTTAGGTACCCTGTGGACTTCCTGTTCAATTTTTGTAGTTAGTTTCTCTTCAAAACAATTTCTGTTTCCTACATAAGAAAAAAAATCGGTACATAACATGAGGAAATCCTGTCGAAATGATAACAGATACGTGAAATGTTATGAGAGAAAAAAAAAATTGCTGGATTTACTATTTGTAAATTAAGTTTAGAATTCATGTGGGGTAAATTTGTTTTCTTTGTCCAATTATAAATACATTGTAAGTTCATTTTGATGCCAGCAATATCATTCGTGTAATTATGTCTTTATTAAAAAATATCCTGTGTTTGATCCCATATCTCTGCCACCTTTTATCTTAAGCAACATACCATGTAGAGATAAAGAATTAGGTTATGAAAAATAAGGCAGCTTAACATAGTTTTCTACACAGTTTGGTGAAGATGTTTATTTTTTTATTTCCTTTGCTCATTTCTTTAGTTATAAATTTTTTTTCTAGGGCAGGGGCATGATTGATCCAACTGAGACTATGGAGGAACTTTACTCACTGTTACTGATCACTGGACATGTACTTGCTGATGAGGGGGAGGGAGAGACACCCTTGGTAGTTTTTACTTCTACTTATTGCAGAGCTTTATTTTTGTAAATAAGAGTCAGCTTGGAACTTATGTTTCTGCTCTCATAAATTTTGCAGCTTTGCTCACATAATATATCAGTCCTAATTTTGCAATATATAGTCTCTGTACATGATTTATTTCTCATCAGTAAACATTAAATAGTGTCTTTCCCATTGTGATTGTCGTCTCTGGAAAAGTAAACATTTCATGGGACGGATGATTATTCCATTTTCATTGGTAATTAATTGGAACTGAAATAAAAGAATCATGAAATCAATTAAATTGGAGGTAGTAACACTAATATCACTCACATGAGACAGTGAAGTAGAAATGTCAGACTGATGAAATGATATTCTTTATTGTTGATAACATCAGGCATTAAATGATAGTGCTTGTTCACCGGCTACATAGTTTGTGCTTCAGTGTGTTGAAGGGTCCTGGCTACATCATGCATGGATTGCTATGTTTCAGACAATCAGTGAATCCAACCAATGTACTACCACCATGGTCATCATAAAAGGCCTCAAAATATTTTTTTCATTATTTGAAAATTTCATTTGATTTTAGAACTTAACAAGTTGATGCATGTTTCTATTGTATGTGATATACTATTACTACCCATTAAAGATAAAATTGCATTTTTGCTCCACCTTAATAGTTTCTACTTGTTATGCTGTTTTTGCTTTCCAAGAATGTTAAGGGTCATTTTAGCTTATCAGTTGTTCATGTTGTAGTTAGATAGCTATTTGGCGTGTTTCTCTTGATATATAAATGTGATCAGTATTAAGAACATTGGACTTCCTAACATCCCCTAGAACTCATAACAATTCACACTCTGTAATAATCAGGTTCCAAATGCTATACAAACTCATTTTGTGGACACCACGGAAGCAGATAAGCATCCTGTTATCATTCTCTCTGGGTAAACTTCTTTCACTTTTTCACTAACCTATAGCACTGTCAAACAAAACTGATTTGCCAAATTCATTCGGTTTCTTATCTCTCTCGATCAAAAGGTGTGGTTATTGACAGTTAATGTGTTGCACATTCTTACTTGATGCAGATCAATTATAAAATTTGCTGCAGAGAGTTTAGATCCAGAAGCTAGAGCTTCAGTTTTCAGTCCTCGGCTCATGGAGGTACCACATTGTTTTGATTTATTTCTGACCTATATCATTTGGACGCATATGTTTGCTAGTTTACCCATTATATGCTCATTGCTTTTGTGGGCATGATCCAAGTTTGATAGCTTGGTCACTTGTGTAACTATTGTTGTTTTGATGATATAATATATAAGTTTTGCCATAATTTCTCTTCAATGTGGAAATATTGATAAATATTCAATTTACTCCTATTTCGTAGAATTTCTCATAGCGGTTCTATTTCAGATCTATTTTGTCCAAGTTCAGTTGCCTGAGCTGGCATGTTTTATGTTGGCTGGTTTTAGATATGTTAATTTGTGTATTCATTCGTTAAATAGATCCAATTTTGATGGGACTCAGTTATTAGTATTTTGGGTGTGTTCTTCATCTAGTAGATTTTTTCTCACTCTTTTATGTAGTAAATGATCACACTCGTGGAATTTGCAGATGATATGATGGATATTGCTTTCTCAGTTTTCTTAAAGCAATTTACAGTCATGCTATCTTGGCTTACTTTTTTTTATCTGATGTTGTATGCAGGCTATTGTATGGTTTCTTTCAAGATGGTCCCTGACATATCTAATGCCTCTTGAAGATATTAGAGGCAGGTCCAGCAATTTATGTAATGATAGTGGGTATCAGCATCATTCATTACCCTCCAGAAAAGCTTTGCTTAGTTTTTTTGGAGAACATAATCAGGGCAAACCCGTGCTTGATATTATTGTTCGCATTGCTATGACAACTCTTGTTTCATATCCTGGGGAGAAGGATTTGCAGGTTAAAATATAGAATCTTTTTCTTGTAAGTTTGACATTTTTTAGACATCTGTTCTATTCTCCCTCTTCTTTTGCTTTTGCTGTTATATTGAGAGTTTTAACAGCAGATTCTTAGTAATTATTTAGCCAAGTAGTCTTGACATTTAGCACCAAGGGGTTGGGTTGAGTGTAAGCGACTCTCAGATTCAATCAAGAGGCCGGGGGTTCAAACCTTCTTGTGGCCACCTTCCTGGGAGTATCAAGGTTGTCAGGAAATAGGCCCCAGTTTAGAACTCGGTGAACAGAGAAAGGTTGAATGATTTCTAGGTATTGGAAAAAAAGGTAGCCTTGATATGTAATTATGTCCCATCTTGTGTCCGGCATGTTGATATTTCCAATGGTTTGTTATTAAGTTTGTTAGTCTGTCTGAATTCCTGTGAGTATTCAATTTTATCAATGCATGTTCCAGGTCTGAATTTTAAAATTCACTATGTTGAGGCAATCTTGTTGGTCAATCATAACTTGGTTAACACTGTTGCTGCAGTTTACTATCTTCTTAAGGCATGATGGAAAACTGCACAAGAGAATTAAACTGACATAAGTTTAGTACTTCGAAAAAATGTTTTAGATTCTGTGCTTATTCTTTTTTTTTTTTTTTTTTTATGACAGGAGCTCACTTGTAACCAGCTACTTCATGCACTGGTACGACAAAAAAATATATGTCTACACCTTGTTGCTCTGGTGAGTCATATACTACTATGCCTCACACTGTTATTTTGCTGAACCTCTATTTCCTTTTTCCCAGTGTTCTTCCTCTTTCTTGTTAAAATGTCACACTTTTAAGTTGACAACAAGGCTGCATTAGATTGAAAGCCATTTTGCAACAGTCTCATGAATGACATATGAAATGGTACAAAAGGGTTTCTGTAGCCAATCCCAAGTATTTTGCATTAGGCATTGTTAAGTATTTGGCTAATATGGTGATGTTGAAGATGCAGTAGTGACTTTTGATGTTGAAGATGTGGTAGTGACTTTTTCTTGACTGTTGTAAGGTAAGTTTAGTAACAAGGACACCCCGATACAAGCATTGATTATCATGAATCATCTTATGATACCATTAAATACTTACATCTGACCTGTTAATTTATTTTTCAAGTGTCCCTTTCTCAGTGGCTTATACACATCATAGTAATTTTTTAATTGCAGTATCATTAGTGGGGCTGTTGTGGCCTGGGTTACGGGGTCATCATTTCTAGAAGGTAGTAAATGGTCTCCTGTCTCTTATTTAGAAAAATTTTAAAATAATATACAAAAGATTTTGGCAAATGGCTGTTATATGGATTAAGCTGAGCCATTATATGGGTTAAGGCTATAGTCTCTGATATCTTTTATTGTCTAGCTGATATTAGTGGTATTTGGCTGTAACACTGCCTTGTATCATACCATCACATCTAAAGAAGGGTGCTGCTGCTCTTAGAGTGTCTTTCCATCCTTAAATAATGGAAATTCTAATTTCCCTTTAGTTAGAGAAAGTGGTTGATCGATGTCTAGGACCAGCTTGGTCAGTGTATTTATAAATGAAAATGGTGCAGAATGACCCTGACTTTTGTTATATAGGTTTAAATAGGCCAGTTAGCATCATCAGAAATCAAGTTTTGGTAGCATTTCATATCTCTTAAAGAATGTACATCTCAATTCAAGTAATTCTAATTCCAACTAATGTCATGGGTTACATGAAACCTTTGGTGCCAAGATTCTCCATCTATAACAGTATTTAATCTATTGAAAAGGAAATCTTCACCAAACCAATAGTCTTCTGTATTTTGGCGGTATACCTGAGCTGGTTAGTCTTGATATATTTTGCAGGACTCATGGCATGAGCTAGCAAATGCTTTTGCCAATGATAAAACTTTGTTTTTGTTGAATTCTACCAATCAGGTGAGTAGACAAAATACTCTCATTTGCGATATATCTACACATACAGTTTTCGTTATTGCCATTTATAACAATAGTGCTTTGATTCTTCTCCAGCGTTCACTGGCTCAAACGCTTGTTCTCTCAGCATATGGAATGAGAAATTCAGAAGCTTCCAATCAGTGAGTCTTCCATTTAGGATTCCTCTGTCCATGTCTTCTCTGCTTGTAAATTTTAATGCTGCTAACGGGCCTGGTTTCAATTTCATAGATATGTTCAGGATCTTACACGCCATGCGACAACATACCTTGTAGAACTGTCTAGCAAGAATGACCTAAAAAATGTTGCTCAACAACCAGATATCATCCTTTTGGTAAGTGCATAAAACTTTTCTGGTGCAAATTCATGATTTATGAATATCTAGAGGAATAACTGTTCTCCATTGACACCTGTAGGTCAGTTGCTTGTTGGAGCGACTCCGTGGAGCTGCCAGTGCCACAGAACCTCGATCACAGAAGGCAATTTATGACTTGGGTTTCACTGTAATGAAACCGGTTCTGGTTCTTCTTGAAGCCTACAAAGATGAGGTAATACATGCATCTCTCTTTGTCATATTGTCCTCCCTCGCTATATGTTAACTTTTGAAGTATGGTTTTCATTATCCTCAAGTGTTTCTCTTCCACCATGGAATCTGTTGTCTCAGTATAAAAATTCTGTATGGAAACCTTTTTGTGATTGACTGCTGATGTATGTGTCTCTATCAATTGCTCCTCTTTTTTGGCTGCAGCCATTGGAGTTGAGCACAGTACTGTCAGTTCCCTTCAGATTTACTTTCACAAATATCTCTGTCCACTGCCCTTTATCTTTCCCAACGTGATTTCAGCTTTTCTAGGAAAAATCCCATCTCCTATCATTTTAATACATTTTGATAATTGTTATTAATTTACTTCTTCCACTTAAACTTCAAACTGTGATAAACCTATACGCTCTTAAGACTGAGACACTTTGTTAATCTTTTATTGTTGCTTAGTCTGCAGTTGTCTATCTTCTACTTAAATTTGTTGTTGACTGGGTTGACGGGCAAATTTCCTACCTAGAGGCTCAAGAAACTGCTATTGTTGTTGATTTCTGCATGCGCTTGCTTCAGCTTTACTCATCTCACAATATTGGCAAGGTACAATTTTGTTACCACATGCATTGTTTACAATAAATCAATGCCAGTCCCGATCTCTTTGGTAATGTATTCCAGTCTCCTTATTGTTACCGACGCATATCTTTTAGTTATATTTTTATTCATGTTCATGTACCTTTCTTATTGTTGCTTCTATATTCCATGAGTGTGGCAAAGTTTTGGAAAAGCATAACAGATGGTTTAATAAAATTATTGTTTTCTACTTCTAGTCCATATAATAAATGAATTTGTACTGGATTTTTTTTGCTTTGTATATCAGCTTTGGCACTTCAATGCTAAATTGTTTTGATTTGATGCACAAGGGGATTCCATTTGGTTTATTGATATGAACCTTTTCATATATGGTTTCTGATCTTGTATTTGCATGAAATGGTTCTTCTTTCAGCTATTTTCACAAAATGAGATAGTCTTCATACTCGTAGTTTCTTTTTTCCCCATCTATTGACTCTTATTTCTTTCTTCTTCAAATTTTCTGTCACTATTTATTTCTCCAGATATTGATGAATCATTCAAGCAGCTTACTTAATGAGGCAGAGACTGAAAAATATAAAGATTTGCGTGCTCTTCTTCAACTTCTTTCAAATCTTTGTTCAAAGGATCTAGTAGGCTCCTTTTTCCTTCTCTCTCTCTCTCTCTCTCTCTCTAACTTATGTATACAGTCCATTGAGGCATTTAGATATCCGTTATACTGAGCATTTAGTGAACCTTGTTAAGAAATAATGAATGTTGCAGGTTGACTTCTCATCAGATTCAATTGAGGCACAGGCAACCAATATATCTCAGGTAAATTCATACTGAGTCCTCCATAAGGTCTCGTAAATGGTGTGTGACAAGTTATTCTTGCAGGTTGTTTTCTTCGGTCTTCACATAGTTACTCCTCTGATATCTCTGGACCTGTTGAAATACCCCAAGCTTTGTCATGATGTAAGAATTCTGCCCTTTTCAAAGGCTAGCATGGTGTTGCCCTTGAGAAGCTGATTTACAGTGTTTGTTATGCAGTACTTCTCACTGCTGTCTCATTTGTTGGAGGTTTATCCAGAAACTGTTGCCCAACTAAATACTGAAGCCTTTGCTCATGTGCTTGGAACCCTAGACTTTGGTCTTCATCATCAGGTAAATGCCCGTCCGTTCTTCAGCTGGAATGTCCATCACAGTAATGAGTATATGCTTCATATTGCTTTACATTTTTTAAATACTTTGCTTTGTGATCAAGGTGCTTAGGACTTTTCCGTACTATTCTGCCTAAGAAGCTTAGCCTTAGTTCACTCCCACCATAATTGGTGGTAGCATTAAGTGGAGAAAATTAAATAAGTTGAGCATCTTTTGAGTAATTGCTTTTCTTTGTATATATTGTTGAAGGCTTTTTTTTTAAAAAAAAAAAACAACTGAATTTGTTTGTTCAGAGTATATGATCAATTTTTTTTTTGACTTTTTTTTCGCTCTCAATGCTATAGGACACAGAAGTTGTTGATATGTGCCTGAGAGCTCTAAGAGCTCTTGCATCCTATCACTACAAGGAAACAGGTGCAGGTAATGTTGGCTTGGGTGCACATGCTGCAGGTGTTATGGATTTGAATGGAAATTCACATGAAGGGATTTTGAGTCGGTTTCTTCGCTCATTATTACAGTTGCTCCTATTTGAGGATTATAGGTAATATTTTGTTCTTTTTGGTAATTCATACCATCCTTGAATATCTTGATTCACTTCTCCAGAACTTGGTCTGCACATTTGCAGAGTCTCACGCAAGGCATGCATGGTAGTGTCCTTTTTGCTTTCTTTGTAATTGTAACTTATTCATTTGCTTGTGATTGCAGTCCTGATATGGTTGGAACTGCAGCAGATGCTCTGTTTCCATTGCTCCTCTGTGAACAAAGTTTATATCAGGTATTACCCTTAGCTATTTATATAGTTGTCAAACAGTTGGAAGTTTTTTGAAGTTCTCTTCTCGTTGGAATCGCATTACTCCCATTGGTTTTCAAGAACTTCTTGATCTAGTGATGAGTTCTTTTAGTTACTAATGAACATTGTGTACATTATAAGAAAAAGTGTGATTATTTTGAAATATTCACGTAGCTGCCACTAGTTAATAAATATTTTCCTATAAATTCATTCAGTAAAATACCTCCATGTCTCCATGTCTCCCTTTCTCTCTATCATATAATATTAACATCTTCTAAGAGGTTGGTGTGGTTTATTTTTTTGCTGCAGAGATTGGGCAATGAGTTGATTGAAAGGCAGGCAAATCCAACACTCAAATCAAGGCTGGCAAATGCATTGCAGTCCCTAACAAGTTCGAATCAGCTTTCTTCTTCCCTTGATCGTTTGAATTACCAGAGATTCAGGAAGAACCTAACTAACTTCCTTATTGAAGTTCGTGGGTTCTTACGGACAATGTGATGCATGCAGTTGTTTGTACATATGTCGTGGGTTAGTTTTTGTTCCCATTCTTTAGTGTTTGTGAAAAGCATTAATCTAAACATTGCATCTGGTACAACCATCATTTTCAGACAATAATGCATACTCAAGGAGTGCATTTCAGTTAGTTAATCTCGGAGGTTCTTAGTGGTGAAATTAGTTTGAAGCCGAAAATCAATGGATGATGGTTCATGGAAGCAGTTTGGATCTAAAGATCACGATGAGATTAAATTTTCTTGGTCTTTTTAGCATCTCTTAGCCATTGCCCAGGTCGAGCTGTTTCTGGACACTGCCATGAGCTTATTGTCGAGCCAAAATTTAGATGCATAAACGTCAAGAGCAGCGTAGCATTCTACTGGAGGCCCTCACCATTATCAAGTAAATGTGTGGTTAATTGGTATAATTGTGTGTGCTTTTGTCTCGATAGAGATGTCTAATTGCTTGTTAAATATGGTGATTGATTTTATGGCAATAGAGATTTTACTCTTTTCATTTTCTTTGGTGTCTAAAATCGTAACTAGAGAAACTCAAATAGCCCGGTTATTGCCAAAATTACAACTACGGCCCATTTTAAAAACCTTAAGAACTATCGAGATGGATGACTAAACTGTCATTCCTATTAAACTGTAATGCATGACGCATGTGAAGCTCTAAAGCAACCGAGTAGTGCCCGAATTTTTCATTTGTCCATTCTCACTGATTGTCATAATCAACAAAGGCAAATCACCAATTATTAAGTCTGTGTTCCTTTATATTTATTTCTTCAAGATAAATTCGTTTCACATAAGTTAAAAACTTTAAAATGATATAAGTCCATTAATCAGTTTAAAAAAAACCTTCCTTGTACGATGATTTCTCTTTGATCCTTTGATAAATTTTTTGCATGGCTTATTATGGCGAAGTTGGAGAGACCATCTCACGTGAAATAAGAAAGAAAATGTTTGCACATTACAGTTGCATATTTAAACAACTATCCAAATCCCAAATAATCGATATAGAAGGTTATTGAAACCGAAATTGTAAATAAACCAAAATATCAACAATCACAACCAAATTGGCTTGATTTGGTTCGGCATCTTGACAAAAGACAGCTCCAAAGAACTTACCATGATCACTTGTGCAAGATACTCTTCTTAGGAAGCTTTGGTTTCTTTTGATTTTGATTCTGCCAAGGATCATAGGACAGATAAACACAATTATCAGGCACCACCTGGAAGTAGACTAGAAATAAACGTAAAAGCGTCGTCAAGCAACACTAAAATTACCTTTTGTCTCCCCATGGCATCAAAATCTGTCCTCTCTTGCCACTTGCTCTTCCTCAATTTTATAGGTCGATTTCCAACATACTTACCTGAATGAGAGTAAAAGTGATATTTGTAATTATTATGATAGAAAAGCTCAGTGAATATTAAAGATTAACCGAAATTATAATGTCTTCAACCAACTGAAATTCTCTCTGCATAAATTGGAAAATCATTGCACCATTAATTGGTTTGGTTATGTCGGGTGCACCCATTCATATAAACCAGGTAAACAAAAATTGGCGAATATCATCTAGTGTTCACAAGTTACTTACCATTCATTTCTTTGAGTGCTGCCGCTAGGTCAGAAGGGTTGGCGAAGCTAACAAACCCGTAGCCCTTTGTTTTGCCAGTCCTCTTATCTCTCACAACCTGATAAGCCAAGTAAATAAGTGCACGCATATATTTTCTTAGTTTCTGGTAATATGATAAAAAATCACAAATCCTCATCAGAATAATCACTGAGGAGGAAAATCACAAACAGCACAAACCAAACAACAAAATAAGAACACACATGACAGTAACACAACATAGACAATTAAAGAGTAACACCCAAAGGAACATAAAGGATCAGACTGTAATGTAATAATAATCAAGTAGCATAAGAGTCCCTAGCCTAGGTGACAATATCCCAATCACATGGGTTAAGGTCTAAAGTTCCCTCTTACTTGTGCATAACAACTAATATCTAGATTTCTAGATAAACTTGTCCGCTGAAACAATCAAAAAGTGATGATAGATGCAACACTCAAGAAGAGCTAGTAAATCTTATAGATTTCAAGAAAATTTAAACCTAAAATGTTGAACATCTCCTAAAAGGCTGATGGTGTAATTAACAGTCAGACCACATTTAAACAACTTCAAATGAAAAATATGGTATACTTTTTCAACAAGTAGGAAATATTTATACAAGATTCACTTCGGTTAAGTAATCCAAAACTTGAGGCAGATCAGAAATGAGGAGAAGAAATCAAAGTAAAAAATGCAGCATACCCAAAATAGATCTTTAGGGTTTGGACTGTACCCACTAATAAAGATAGCTGAACCCTAACTGAACCCAAATTTTCACAAAGCGGGGACCTCATATACAATTATTAATATGAAAAACAATTGAGAGTTATCTTGGTCCCGCACATGCAAGGCTTCAAAAATGTCAATATATTGGGGCCCACTTCAGAAATTCAATGAACTGACCTGATTTCAAATCCAACTTGTTCAAATCAACTCAACCTTGCTACAACTCATGCATGCCCATGGATTGGGTAAATTGAACCAATTCATGCTTTAGATGACGATTCCAACTGTGCATATCCATTATTAAATGGTCAAACCTGACTTCAAGCTAACTTGGATTCTCATATATGAAAAACCAAATATCAATAAAATTTGAAATCCTAGCATATAAGATGTCAAAGCCTTTGTCAAATAATTGACTTCTTAATTGATGTCATATGTACACAATTTTGAATATTGTCAATCTATGTAAAAGTATAAATGCAGAGGCTATTCACAGAGGACATGTAACTAATATGTAAATTGTGGACAGAACCTACCTTAAAAGTACACAAACATAATATAACTTCTCTGTGCGCTTCAAACAAAAAATCTGAAGAGGAAATACAAAATCTTCACAGCAACCAAACAGTGTTTATAATACAAGTACAGAAGTAATCAAGTGAATAGAAACTTACTCTTGCCATGTTAAAGGAAGGAAATCGTGAAAATGCTTTAGAAAGAACATCATCATTCACCTCATTACCAAGATCACCGCAAAATAGACGATAGTCATCTGCAAAATGTTAACAGAAAAAAAAAAATTAAAAAAATAAGAAAAGAAAAAAGGCATTGCCCTTGGCAGAAGAGGACAGATACAAGCATCAACAAAAACAAATTCCCTCACTAAAAGTTGTGAAAAACACTTCAGAAAGAAATGGTATGTGATTCATCATCAAAAGAAAAATGAAGACTGGTGAAAGGATTCCTACTTTCTGGCCACTCTGCAAGTGTTGGATCTTCCCAAGATTGCCCAGCAGCTTTACGGGGTAATGCTTTCTTTTTAGTTTCTGCTTTGTGCTCAATCTCACTGCTTGCAAGGGCAGCTTTCACACTCTCAAGTGCCTCAGGAGTAATTGTCTGTGCATCCCTCTGAAACAACTGTTGGGCCTGTTCAAATAAACGGCTAAATCAGAAACAATATTTGAACAAATGCCACTGTTCTGATATAAATAGAGAACTAAAAGTTCTTAGAAAATATATAAATGGAACAACTTGTAAAATCTATGCAGCAGACTTAAATCTACTTAAGAAAAATTGTTGATAAATATTGCTTCCAATGGATGAAAACTACTTACATGTTTCTTCATTTTTTCTTTCATACATATATTTCTTACAACATCATTCCCGTGTTTCACATAATTAAATATATCCACATTCATGTATAATATCCACACACTCCTAAACAATGGCAACATAAATCATATTACCAATCTTATTACTACTTCATATTCCCCCATAACCTTAAACCACATTACCAATCTGATAACTAATTCATATCCCGCCTAATCTTAAACCCCAATAATTTTATGAGTCAACCTCAGATTTTGGCAGATAGTTAACTTTATTAATTATATCACTAGGCAATCTTCGAATTGTTTTAAATTCACAAAATCAACCGGTTAATTTAAAATTCTCCGTCACATCAATTTTCAATTTCTCCTAGCAGTTATCTCATGTCATCGATAGAGAACGGCAAGCATTAGCAGTAGTGAAACTTTTAATTCAAAATTTTGGTTAGTATTGAAGAAACAGCGTTCCAGATAACCAAACACGATCAAAATCAGCAACACCACCAATTCCCGATAAAACCATTACATAACCAAAGCCAGAACTGTTCGCACATGCATACGCGTCCGCACAGATATGTAAATCAGAGAAAGTACGGACCTGGTGATACTGAGGGAGGGAATAAACGGGAGCGGAATATACGGCAGGGACGACAGGCGCCGCAGGAGCCACGTAGGGCTGAGGGTACTGAGAAACCGTCGTCGGGTCGGATTGTTGGAGGTGGAAAGGTAAGGGAAAGTATGAATTATTCGTTGCAGCAGCTGCTGCTGCTGCTGAGTAAGTGAACTGTGCGGAGGAAGACGCCGACGGAGCTGAAGAGGGCGGGATCGACATCGGAGTAACGTCGTCGGATTTGGGAATTAGGGTTTGAATCAAAGAAGCCTCTAGAGTTGCCTACGCTTCTTTCTGCCGTTTAAACTGTTAAAGAATTGGAAAGATTTCCACAATAGCTTTATTTTTACTCCTCGTTACGTGATCAACTCCAAAAGAATTCTTATTAGAATAATGACCCAAAAAAAAGATTGTTACAATATAAATAGCCGATAGAAATACTAAAAGACTTAATTACCCTTGCCTTAACAAAAGAAGAGCTTCAATTTCGTTCTCCTAAAAGGAGAATCAAGCACCACGTTTCATAAAAATTATTAGCACTATATCTCATTATAAATTTTTGTTTGGACCAGAGGCCCAATAACATTATTGTTAAAGGCCTAAAATGCGTAAGCCCAACAATATCAGCGTTTAATTTAACACGTGTGCAACAAATATAAAATATTAGTTAAATCGGTTTTAATTATAGAAGGGAGACAAGTTTTAGGGAAAATAACAATTCTCCCCTCAATCTCTCTCTTTCTCTGTCTCTCGCTTGCAAGCAACATATAAAATCGCCGAATCCGAAAGTTCCACTGCTCGCCTCTCCTGCGTAGCGTATGAATGTAAGTATCTCACTCTCCCATTTCTCCCCATCATTCATTCCTTTTATTTTTATTATTATTTTTTAAAATTCTAATTTCCGGAATTATCATTTAGGTCCCCGATCTTTTTATACTTTTCTAAATAACGGTATAATTAGTCCATTACGTTAATATGATGAAATGACCAAACTACCCTTGCTTGTTGAGAGTATTTCCCTTTTTCCAGGGTGATGAACCTGTTGATTTATACAAGCAAACGTAGTTCTTATTTGAGAGTATAGAAACTTAGGAGTTTGACAAGGAAACCCTTTAATTTCTGCAAATTGGCGTTCTCCTTAATGCAACATGACAATCTCCAAACTGCCCTTGCAAAATTGGAAATATTTTCTGGCAACAGGTGCTTTTGACTGTTTCATGATACAGATTATATAGTTAATGCAGTAAGGCAGCCAAGCAACTGACCCATCATAAAAGGTAAATTGATTCATACAAGCTTAAAAAAAGAAAAAATAAAAATAGAAAAAAGTACAAGGGTACAAAAATTTCTTTTCATATTTTCTTTAATTGGGAGTGTTACAGTTTCTAGAAGTTTTTTGAGATTGTATCTACTTCTTTTCGCTGCAAATTCTGTCATTGCAAGGACCTAATAAATTTCGTTCCAGATTTGCCCTTATCCAATCCTGTTATGTTGTTGAATTGGGATTTTCTGATCATGTAGACACAAGTTTAGGTCAAGAAATTCTAGGGTTTTTTGATTGATTTTAGTTTGATTGATATAGCAAGTGGGTCTTGTTTGTCACATATGGATTCGTGGGGCACCCTTTTGAATCCATGATATTTTCTGTGGAAAAAAGGAAGACGGTTTTTTATTTGTTTTATTACTTCAGGTCATCTGGGTTTAGTGTTTGAATTAGATCTGATAGCGATCAAATTCATTATTCTTTTGGGATGAACTAGGGTTCAGATTTTTTTTAATATTATTAGTCTTTCTAAGATGAATTAGGGTTTGAGATTTTTTTTATAATTTTTTTACTCAGATGTTGCTAAATTTGTCAGTTTATAAAACCTGGGTGTCTTTAATGGAGTTTGAGCTGCTTCCAGTGAACTGAAATTACAGATTCTTGGATCAGGACCATGTAAGCCAAAATTTCACTTTATTGTTAGCTTTTTCATTTTCTGTAAATTTTTTCCTGATTGAAGTTGATTCATTGATGAATTCATAGTTTTTGGGGTTTACTTGATTAATTATACTGGTAAATTGGCTGTTCTTGCTTTATTTGATGAATGGTGATGCATGCATGATATGTAATGATGATTTTGATGTGGATTTTATGATAATCTTTAGGTTTTAGTATAACATTGGCCATGTTTGTGGTATTTTTATTGAAGAATTTAATTGAATTTTTGAGATCATGAACTTAATGTGCTTTGTGAATTTTGGATTCAGCAGCAAAAACATCTGGGATCTTAACTTAAATTGTTATTTAACTAGAAAAAAGAAAAAGATAGTGGATGTGTGCAGATATTTCTAGAAAGTTGAAAAATTAAATTTCTCCATTAGAAAAAGAAAATTTTCATTGGATTGTTGATTCAAATTTGTGACGTGGTAGTACTTAAAATCACTGATTTTACTTTTGACAGTTTTCACGTTGTGCATTTGTTGTAGTATATCTCACTTGAAAAGAGAAATTGATCCTCCTTTTTTAGGTTAACTAGTGAATCTTATGCTGTGTTCTCTCTCACTCACAGAGAGGATAGAGCTAAATATCAGATTGTCTATCACATATGACCTAATTGTGAGGAGCAAAGCATTCTGTACTGATTGCACAGCTTTTTCTGAGCTAAACCACATATTGTTATCCTGATCTTTTTTGACCATGGTATACCTGGATTATGTCCAACAGAGACTATTCTGACTGGAAGCATTTGATGAAGATTATGAACTAGATTCCAAATTTAATTGGACTTGCTGATCTAATTTTAATTATAGTTATCTAATTGTAAGCTTCTTATACGCACTGTCTGTAGATACTGTCTATTATCTTAGCTACTTTATAGAAGCTTCAATATAATATTTTGTCATACTGCACAATTTCTAAGTTTTAAGCCATTGTTCTGTGTATTGGAACTTTAACTTAAATTTTTTACTTCTGGATGTAAGAAAAAATTTGGAGATAATATTGTTTATCTTCTTAATGTTGCAGTATGATGGGGACAGAACTCATGAGAGTTTGCACTAAAGAAGAAAATGATGAAATTCCATCAATTCCTCCAGGTTTCGAGTCATATACATCTTTCACCTTAAAGCAAGTACAAGATACTGGAAAACATGACAATGATATGAAAAGTAGTTGCTCATCCTCTGCAAGTGCCGCTGAATCACATTCAGTCCTGATGGAATCTGAGGTTGGTGTTTCTGATGCTGCAAAGACTACAAGGTCCCTCCGGCGCAAACCATGGATAAACTACAGTCAATTTGATAACAGTTCAGGGGACGAATCTGATAGTGGGAAGCTCAGTCAAGTAAGTGTATTTTGAACCCTCTTTTTTCTCTTTCAAGTTCCGGATTTCCAATATTGAAACTTTGCCTTACAGAATTTAACAACATAATCTGTCATTTTGTTTTTGTAGTGCTATCTGTCCTGATAGTGTCGTACTTGCCACTTGTTATTACAGGATTTCACTTCAAGGCCTCATCTATCTAAGGGTGTTATTCGTGGATGTCCTACATGTAGTGATTGCCAAAAGGTTATTTTTAAAACATTTGTGTACTCCCACGAACCTTTCATGCATTCTGGCCAAATCAACAGTGCTACTCTAGGATCTGTTATTCCTGTCAAACTTTTATTGCAATCATGAAAGTATGGCATTCACTGTGCAGTATGTTAGTAAATGCTTTGACTTTGAAAATACTTTGTGATAATTGGTGAGGCATTATAAGGGCAGGCTTTGTTGTGTGATTGCCGATTGGCTGTTGATTGCAAGACTATTTAAGACCCAAACCCTGTGTAATTTTGACTTGTATTTTGATATACTTCTTCCCAAATCTTTTTCTATGTCTTCCATCAATTTTTAATTGACATATAAGATTTTGGATCAGGTTACTGCAAGATGGCGATGTGAAGATTCTTGCAGGCCTGACCTTGAGAATGCTCCTGTTTTCTGCCCCACTGAAGAGGTCTGTATTGTTGCTCTTATTATCAAGTTGTTCAATGAAATATCTAGCTTTCGGTCCTGATTCTTCTGGGAAAATCTGGTGTGATAATTCAGATTTTGAACTTTCTTTATTATTTTTTCCAGGAGTTTGAAGATACTCTGAAATATATAGCTAGCATACGTCCAAAAGCTGAACCTTATGGAATTTGTCGGATAATTCCTCCTCCCTCTTGGAAACCTCCTTGTCCACTAAAAGGAAAACAAATATGGGACAGTTCTACATTTACTACTCGTGTTCAAAAGGTTGACAAACTTCAGAATCGGCATTCAATGAGAAAGATGTCAAGGGTCCATAGCCATTATAGGAGGAAAAAACGTAGAAGCACTAGAATGGCAGTAGATTGTGGGGCTGATAGTGAAAATATTCTGGGGTCTGGAAGTGGTGGATGTTATGAGGATGAGAGATTTGGGTTTGAACCTGGCCCACAGTTTACTCTGAATAAATTTCAGAAGTATGCAGATTTCTTCAAGGCCCAGTATTTTAGCAGGAATAAGAATGATGTTAAAGACTTGGGAGTTGATGCAGCCATGCTTGAAGAGCAATGGGAGCCATCAGTGGAGACCATCGAAGGGGAGTATTGGCGAATTGTTGAGAAAGCAACTGAAGAAATAGAGGTATGATCTATGAATTGATAAAATTCTTTGTTTTAAGTGGATGCATGGGACTGGAGTCCTTAATTGTTTATCTTGTTCTCTGATGTAGGTGCTATATGGGGCTGATTTGGAAACTGGTGTGTTTGGTAGTGGGTTTCCTAAAGTGTCCAATCAATCTGATTTTGCTTCAGATGAGCGATACCTCAAATCGGGCTGGAACTTGAATAACTTTCCACGCCTTCCTGGATCTGTCCTCTCTTATGAAAGTGGTGATATATCTGGTGTTTTGGTGCCATGGCTGTATATAGGAATGTGCTTTTCCTCCTTTTGCTGGGTAAGAAAGTAATCTTTCCTTTTTCCCCCTGCTTGAAGTGACTGTAAGTTTGGAATAGAATAAACAAATAAAGTTTAGGTTTTGTGGTTTTCTTATGATAGTTGTGTTCTAGGGTGCCAGTGGTTTGTTGGCATTATGCATGTAAATCTTTATAATTTCATCTACATTTGTGCACGTACATGTTATGCATCTATTTATCTGCTTATGGTGCAAGTCCCATCATTAGGGCACATCCCTTGGGAAAAAAAGATGTATAAAACGATTGAATCACAGGAAAGGTTTTTGAAAGAGTTGAAGAGAAATGGAAGTTAAATTGACTTTAAGATATGCATTCTGTTTTGAAATGATAAATTAAACAATAGAAGTTCATTTGTTTTTCTTTTATTTTGTTATAGAGACTCTTACGTTTTGGCATGAGTTTATTACATCCAAGAACATAAAATTGCAGGAAATGTTAAAAATATAGTTACCTTATAGTTACCTTATAGTTACCTATGTGTTAGAATAAACATTTTAAGTTTAAAAGCTTCAACCAATTTTCTGTTTATCCATTCTAGATGTTGATGGTTGCTAATTCTTTGTTAAATTCTGTTTTACACGTGCAATAACAGCATGTTGAAGATCATCACTTATACTCGTTGAACTACATGCATTGGGGTGCTCCAAAAATATGGTATGGTGTCCCAGGGAAGGATTCTCTTAAATTGGAAGAGGCCATGAGAAAGTGTTTGCCTGATCTTTTTGAAGAACAACCTGACCTCCTTCATAAGCTGGTGAGTGGAAGTTCTTGTTCTATGATTCACTACTCAAATTACTATGCTTGTGCCGTTGGGTTCTCTACTTCACTTACTCAGCCGTTTATGTTCCTCAGTTAATGCTATCAACTCTAGTAATGAATTCTTTTGGCAGAACTGTGCATGCACACATGCATCTATTCACGATTATATTTGTTCTGTCATCTAGGAAGCCATTGATTGCAGTTTTCTTATTTTAGTTCTTGGAGGCAGAAAGCTGAATCCTACTAATTTTGAAATGATTGTCCAATTTTTGTTGCAAATGTTGACAACTGCAGAATCTATTCATTATGTAATTACCTTTTGTAAGAAATATTCTTATATGACAGATTGAGATATGTAGTAAATTTTTGTTGAATGATAAAAAAAATAATAAATTCGGAGTCTATGTACGTTATGTTGTAAGATATAGTTCATTGTGATCCTTTTCATTTTCTTACTAAAATGCATCTGCATCTATCATATACCTGCTTTTCTAGGTGGATGTTTCATGTTCTTTTGTGGTCTTTCGAGTTCTTACTCACATTTCTTTATGAAGTTGGTAAAGCTCCATAAGAGTGAGAGAAAAGAAAATGAGGACAACTTGATCTCTTATCTAGGGGCTAGGCTAGTTCTTTTGAGACTATTGATGGCCTAGGAGAGCACGGATAAGTTCGATTGTCTGGAAATGGTTTTTAATTGAATGTTTGTCCTTCTGTACTGCATGAAAACCTACCCTGGACTTCTTGTTCTTTCATGCAGGTCACACAGCTGTCTCCCTCCATACTAAAATCTGAAGGGGTACCTGCCTATCGTTGTGTTCAGAATGCGGGAGAATTTGTTCTGACCTTCCCTCGAGCATATCATTCAGGGTTCAACTGTGGCTTCAACTGTGCTGAAGCAGTAAATGTAGCTCCTGTTGACTGGTTGCCTCACGGACAGATTGCTATAGAGTTGTACTGTGAGCAGGGACGTAAAACTTCGATCTCCCATGATAAACTGTTGCTTGGAGCAGCAAGGGAAGCCGTGAGAGCTCTTTGGGAGCTTAATTTACTGAAGAAAAATACTTCAGATAACTTAAGATGGAAAGATTTCTGTGGAAAGGATGGTATCTTAACAAAAGCACTCAAGGTAAACTTGCCTCTCTTAGTTTGTTTCCTTTTGTTATAATTCTGGCTAATTTTTACTTACCATACACCCCACCCGCTCAAGCAAAAACACAAACTAAAATAATCCCTCTTCAAGGTTTGTGCAACAGGGATTCAATCTTCAGGCCTCTTACTTCAGTATCCCCTCTGGGACACTCTAGGTAGAAATTCTGAAATTTTAATCACAGGAAATCAATGCTAAAAATATCATTGGGTAGTGGCAAGCAGTATTAGCTTAATTAAAGGCTGCAGTAGCAAAATTTTAGTATTCTCATTCTTAATTTGCAACTTTTATTTGTGAATTGTGGTTCTCTTGGATGAGGATTTGAGCATCACAATTTTAGTGAATCCACTGTTTTGTAATCTGTTTATGTGGCTTTGTATTCTCAACTGATGGGTTTTGCTCTGATATCTGCTTGATTGCTTTTACCATTCTTTCAGATTTTCAATCGTTGAATTATAAATGTGAGTCTTTACTTAAAAACCACTGAATGTTATCCCTAGACATGTTATTTTTATAGTTTCCACCATTACATATAGCAATAAAGCATGCACTTCCTAAACAAATCCATCACTTTTGTTTCCCACTTGACTTTGATTGTTTCTGTTACCTAGACACGTGTTGACTTGGAGCGCACAAGAAGGGAATTTCTTTGCAGTTCCTCACAAGCAATGAAAATGGAGAGCAATTTTGATGCGACTAGCGAGAGGGAATGCAGTGTTTGCCTTTTTGATTTACACCTATCTGCAGTGGGTTGTCATTGTTCCTCAGATAGATATGGATGCTTGAATCATGCAAAGATTTTCTGTTCGTGTGCTTGGGGTTTCAAATTTTTCCTCTTTCGCTATGATATGAGTGAATTGAACATCCTTGTTGAGGCATTGGAAGGAAAATTAAGTGCTGTGTACAGATGGGCAAGACTCGATCTTGGACTGACCCTGAGTTCATACATCTCCAGAGACAAGATGAAAGTTGATAATTTGTCTTATTCCCTGGATGCTGCAGTACTTCAAAATGTGAAATCACAGCCATCAGACATCCCTGTGAACTCAGCCGGGGTCATTGGTGAAACCTCTTTCCAACAGAAAAATAATACAGCAGAAGCTGTAATGCCTTTAAAAGATGCAACAACATCATCTGCATCTCATAGTCTATCTCATCTAATTGAAACAAATAATTATAACTTCAAGTCGAAGTCGGAAGAGTCTGCCCATTTGCCTTCCAATTTAAGAATCCCAGATTCTCAGTTCTCTCAAAAGGTCATGTTATATGGCATAAGTCGGGCTGAGGAGAAATATGCATTCAAGAAGCCTTCAGTCTTGGAAAATGTTAATGTTATACTTCTAAGTGATGATGAAGGCGATGAACCAAAAAAACCAGTTTCAGAAAAAGCAAAAGACAGTTCTGTAAAACATTCAGAGCCTTCTGAGAGGCTTGTTCATTCTGAAGATAAAGCAAGCCCATGTAACTATGATAAAGATTCAACTTTATGGATCCCTAAGACTGATGCGGTAATGATGGATCAAAAGGATTTGAGTTCTTTGTCGGATGTACAAAAGAGCAATTGTTCATCCTCTTCTATGCAACTGAAAGATACACATCATCCAGAAGGTAGGATGCTGTTTGGGTCTAGAGGACCTGACCCTTCTCTCCAAACTGGTTTTGGCAATGAAGAATCCGCTAGAATCATTTCAGTTTTTGGTAGAGACACCAATGTTCCTAATATGGCAAAACCAAGTGACAGTGGAAAACCTACCAATGAGGATAATCATGAAAAGGTGGAAACACCTTCCACCTCAAATTTGTTTAGCAATTTGAGAGCTAATACGGGAAATTCAACTTGCTCTCAAAATAATTTGGACAAATATTTCCGCCAGAAGGGTCCTCGTATTGCAAAGGTTGTGCGGAGAATCAACTGCACCGTTGAACCACTTGAATATGGAGTTGTGCTTTCTGGGAAATTATGGTGTAACAGCCGGGCAATTTTTCCCAAAGGTCTGTTGCATATTGTTCCTCAAAAAGACTATATCCATTCTTAGACAAATGATTAATTTTATGTAGAAAGCAGGTGATATATGCTCATGCATATTTTATTTGATGCAGGATATAGGAGTCGTGTTAGGTACATAAGTGTTCTAGATCCAACAAATATGTGTTACTATGTCTCAGAAATTCTGGATGCCGGAAGGGATGGACCACTCTTTATGGTAATTAGCTTTTTGTCTTTTTGGTTCTGAAACTGCTACTATAGTGCCATGCTATCAGCAAAAATAAAAAATAAAAAAAGACATCATTTATATTTGCCCCTTTAAACTCCATTTGGTTCTATATATTCAAAGTGGTCATTGCTATTTTTTATTACTTGTACTCCTTTGTGATTAACTAAATGAAGAAATTCAGGAAAAGATCTTGAATAGTGGTCAATCTTCATTTTTAATTATTCCATCCTCATAATCAATAGCCTGTGAAATGTTTTGTTTCATAGTTCATGAGATTTTTTATGATGGTTGTGCATGAAAGCACTGTTAAGAAGATGTTGAATAAATGATTTCTAATATATTTAACTGCTAAACAAGTGTTGACCATGATCAAGATTTGCTTGCCAACAGAGCTACACTAGGTGGGCTTTTGTCTTGTCTTTTCTTCTAGTAGGCTGAATTGAAATGAATAACCAAGTACAGTAAATCACTGAGTTGTTATTGAGTTGGCATGACAAATCAATTCATATAATTTCAGGTT
The DNA here is from genome assembly GCA_032402905.1 of Khaya senegalensis. NCBI lineage: Eukaryota > Viridiplantae > Streptophyta > Magnoliopsida > Sapindales > Meliaceae > Khaya > Khaya senegalensis. The sequence continues at coordinate 1,151,099 of CP135554.1, read as the reverse complement.
TCCTTGGAGCATTGTTCAGGAGAGGTATTTATTCATGTTTCAGCATCGAAGTGCTGGGAAATGGTGAGAGACAGGGTTAATCAAGAGATAACAAAGCAACACAAATTGGGAAAAATAAACCTCCCTCCTTTACAACCTCCAGGGAGTCTTGACGGCATTGAGATGTTTGGGTTTTCTACTCCAGCAATTGTGCAGGTAAGTAAGCCATCAGAACTGCTTGCAGTATTCTCAAAGTTTTTCTCGTGTGTTTTACTCTCCATTCCCATCTTCCTTGCCCTTTGCTTAGGCTATCTTCATATCTGTTGATTTCATGGCTCATCAATTTTTTTAGTTCAGAGCAAATGCTTCGTATCAAATATTGAAATTGGTTCTTTTCTTGTAACAGGCCATAGAGGCAATGGACAGAAATCGAGTTTGTTCAGAGTATTGGGACTCCAGGCCCTACTCCCGGCCTCAAGTACAGATTCCACAGCCTACTCTACTTAAAGACAGTGGAGGAAACTTGCATAGGTCATCCAGGGAACTAAATTCTCCTGGGAGCAGTCTCTTGTCAGCTGGAGTTGATTCAATACTCAAGGACCTCTTCAAGAAGGCAACCCCAGCAGAATTACGTTTGCTGTATAGCATCATAGATGACAATAGGCCAACAGCCGATCGAAGTTTGGTGACCCAACTTCTTAATGAAGAGATTCGCAATCGTCCTAGATGATTCATTGTCAGTCCCGTTACTGCCGAGCTTGCCATGACAGTTTTGATTTGTGTAAATTCCTACGTCCTTATCTTCACGTTGCACGCTCACGTCCTGCACATTTTGATTAAATCTACCATTCTTTTACATAAGAGGAGCAGAAAAAGAAATAGAGATAAAATAGGATTTCTTCTACGGATTTTTTTTTTTTTTTTTTTGTTAACCGGGATATTCATCCAGTGGAGAACCCCATTTTTTTCTGAGAGAATGGTGTCCACAATTGGTGTATGAAAGTGGGGGTTGGTCACAAGTACCAGGTGGACCAAGTTATTTCCTTCATTTTTAGGTGGTTTTAAACAGTGTATAAGCTATTGATGTAGAATGAATGATACTGCTTGCAGTTTTGATAACTTCAGATAGCCAGAGTTGAAATTTATGTGATGTTGTATTCAATAATAAATCGAAATTCCCGACATGAGTGGGAAACTAAAGCTCGTTGTTCTGTATATTATTCATATTGTCCACGCAGAGATTAACCCTACAGCCCCTTGATGCCCCCACCACAGCCAGGCCCAGGCTTCAGAGTTATTATCTGATAATTTATTAAATTAATTAAAAATAAAAACTTTATAAGCTAATTACGTTACTCGATGGAGTTGGAGTTGTAACATGGGAAACAAGAATTTTAATTAATTAATTAATAAAATTTATTCCATTGAGTCTCATGATCTTTCTAGACTGGAATCATCTGGTATCGTCTTCACTCGTGGCCGTGTGTTACCGAAGCATTGAAGAAATAGAAAAGCTTGGGGGCCACCGCCAGCATTGAAAAGAGGATCGTCCACACATAAATAGCAAAACAACCGACTTCCAGAGAAGGAAAACCCAACAGTAACCGTAATTTACTCCTTCCCAGCCACACCCCACCCCTCTCTGTAGGGAACATTGATCTCCTTTATTTATCAGTTCATCGAGTGGTTCGCACACCCTCCACGTGTTGTTAGAACGAGATTCTAGGCCCCTAGCCAAGCAGAGCAACCTGAAGCGGCCCCCATTACTACTATTATTCTTATTACTTTAGTGGGTGATTGGGAATAATGCGCCCGACACCTGGTACAGATGTCCACGTGGGAGCACGCGGTTAGTGGGGACCACTCTATGACTGCACGTGTCAAGTTCTGCATTGACCGCAGTTTGCGGGTTCTTTTGTACGGAATGTATAGATGGATTACTGTGCTCTTAACTCAGCTTCTGTACGTGTTACTAAAAAAGGGGATTTCAGCGGGTGGGGGTTGTGGGTCTCGGCCGGCGGTTTTTTTTCAAAATAAAAAAAACCGGGATTGTTTGTTTTTAACTTCTTGCTTTTATTGGTCTTTTAACCTCCAATCATGTGACACATCCATTTATTTATGAACACTATTTTTGTCCCAACCTCACAATAATCTAGGGAGACAAATAAAAAATTGTGAGTAATAGATATTATTTATTAAATTAATTAAAATTTTAAAAATAAATCGATACCCTTTTTAATTTTTTTACAAAATTTATACTATAATTAATATAAAATTAAATATTTTTAAAAAAGTTGTCTATTTTTACATAGTAATTGCTTTATTATAAATATTTTATTGTTGAGAAAGAAGATGAAATTAAAAATGGAAATTAATGTGATGTTACATAGTTTTATTGGTTTGAGCAAATGACAAACTTCCTATAATATTACATTTATCTTTTAATGATGACAGTTGTTCCCACTTTTCGGTACTATTCTTGCCTTGAAATTCCTAAGGAAACACCATGTGCATGGCTGTCTTTTATTCGACAAACACAGATACCACCTTCAATTATACGAATACTAGTTTGAATTTGGAAACGCACTGTTAATCGGGTGCATGTAGAAAGACTTGTAGGTAGAGTGACGACAGGTTTAATGACAAGAAAATATATATTTCTTGGAACACGCATATATTATAGTTAAACTGCTTTCCATCCTGTAATATATTTTTCGTGGAATTTGTTGATTTCACAGAAGTCGTCGTTACTGTGTCTCATTGATTATAACCAATGGAGGTTGGAAGATCACATCCGTTTTCTCAACCACCAACATTTGGCCTAATTATTCCCTACTCTTAGCCAGAGAGCTTCCAGTAGAACTCGACTGTAAGATTCACCAGTTTTTGAGTAAAGAAGAAGGTGTCCCATGTCATCGAATGATTTAACTAAGGTGGGAAAACGAGAGAAAATCAAAGGCAAAAACAGAAGATATTGTATATTTTTATCCTTGAAATCCTTTAATGTACGGTTTTCGACTTGGAATACTTGTTATTAGTTAACAAGGCTAGTATTTGAGGACAGTCTGAAAAAATTTTAACTGGACGAACTTTGCACCTAAGTTCTTCATTCGGTCTCAAAAGGAAAATAAGACAAATGATGCATCATGATTTTACAACTTCATTCTCATGAGAAATGCATGCAAATTTTTTCCCATGTTAGTGAAGAATACAATGAAGAAGAAATTACAGCAGTGTAACCTACTGTCTCATTTAACAAAATTAATCTTGTAATACATACATTAATCACTTTGAAATGAGTCATCATGTTAGCGATTAAAATAATTAAATAAAAATTTAAAATATATAATAAAAATATGTTCGAATGATTTAATTAAAATTTTCACAATATCTCAATTTATCTTAATACAATCGAGTATTTTTATATGCACATAAGTAAAAATCATTAGACTTAGAGGCATTCATCATCTTTGCATCTATTTTAAGTCTTCTATTTTGAGAAAAAGTAAAAACCCCTGTGCATTATATCATATCACAACATATTCCAAAGCAATTTGTGGATTCCTTTTACATGAATTCAAGCGTAAAATTCATAACAATCTCAAGATATTCACCTTCAAAAGCAAACGAGTAGTTCACAAGATTTATTCATTTAAATGCCTGAAAATGGTGAAAAAATAGTTCAGATGTAATGTACATCTTCCTAAGTTTAACTCTTGTATGTTTCCATATTGCACAGGCAAATTACGATCACAAGTCTCAAAGAAACCAATCCCAAAATGGAAACAATATGATACTGAACCGCAGTCCTCAACGCCCCACCAATTAGATTTATTGCTTATTTAGATTAAGGAATTGCCTCTTGGAGAAGGAAAAAGAAAAGCCATAATATCAAAATTGTCAATCACTGAATCAAGTCAGTACCAGCAAACATCCGAAAGAAATGCAATTTCTTAACCTACATGCACGAAAAAAATATTCTACCTCAAAATTGATCCTTCATTTTGAGTATTGGATTAACAATACTTTAGCCATTCCGTCAAGAAAAATGAAAAAGATACTCTGCAGGGCATGCATTATTACTCGTATCAGCAGGCTCTACACAAGCTAGCACACAAACACATACGCATACCTACCGATTTAGTTGCATATTTTTCAAAGCTTTCCCTCTCCAATCTTTTGAAAATTTTTAATAATGAGTCGCTCGAAGGTGACACTAAATTATCAGATATACACCCGAAAAGACAATCCAACCTTCATCCAACTAATAAAAAATATTATCGTTCATCTTGTCAAAAAGTTTGTCGCTAGAGTGGATTAGGAAAAATTTTTAATACCCTTTCACAGTCTCTCTCTCTCTCTGTATTTAATTAGTTTACGCCATGAGTGTTATTCTGCTGGCATCAATATGACCAAAGGATGAATCTAGGTTTTGTCTTTTTGCCTAATAATAGATCTATTAAGACTATCTTTATTTGGAACCAAACCGAATTCCTCTCTTTCATAGGCTCGTGATGATTCCACCTCTCCTATGCTTTGTCGTAGATTATACCCATATTCCATTTCACAAATTCTAGAGAACTTGTTCAATCAAAAGGAAAATGCTCATTCCAAGAGAAAGAAAGAGAGTTCGATGAAGGAGGAGGAAGTGGAGAAGGAAGATAAATGTGTTTTTTATAGGCTTCATCATCACGAACCATTCAATATGTCTGCCAACTAATAGCAAATGACTTGGTTTCAAATAAAAGTGAAAGGCTTAGATTATATATTATTAGCCTCTCTCAATTATAACTGAGCCTCTGGATTTATGGTTTTCATAGTGGAAGACATATCTACATGCATATCTTTCTTGTAAAGTTCTAATAATTATCCATTAATTCCCTTTTCTTTTCTTTTCAAACAAAGAAAAGGGAAATTAAATTAGAAGAGAAGATTCAAGCGACAAGGATCATATCTTACAAAACATAGAGCAAGCTCATATTTAAGTAACGATGGAAGGCCAGTTGAATATTACAAAGTATTTAACATGAAAGATCATAATTGCTTCTGCCATATTTTTTGCTTCTGCAATTGTATTACAACCAGGAAGATTACTACTTCCTGGTAGTACTATCACTACCATTTCTGGCTCTGTCTTTTAAAAGAGCAATTAAGGAAAAAAAAAAAAAGGGCACCCAAATGATCAAAACATAACATATAGCAAATTCAAATACAACAAGGGCACCTCGAAAACACAACACAAAAATAAGTGAGTGAAGAAAAACATCCACTATATATACACAACTTATAAAGCAAAGTATATAAACTTAAGATAAAACTTGTCTAGAAATTTTATTTATTTATTTTTGCTTATTATCATTATATTATAGTCATTATTGTGATTATTATTGTTTTGGTTCAGACATTTGCACCAGACTCAGATGGTGGTGGTGGTGGTGGTGGTGTAACTGTTACCTTCTGCTTAGGCCTTTTTCGCTTCTTCTCGTAGCTAACACCTCTTGCTTTGGCTTGAAAATCACGAACCTCCCTCAGATAAATCCTCACTGCTCTCGCACCAAACGGGTTCGCTTCAGGTCTACCGCCGTGCTCCTCGTATGCTGCCCGGAGCCTTCCGATCAGTGCATCAAGGCTGCCCCAGGCCTGGCGGAGCGGGCACGGGCAGGGTGCCGGAGGGTTAGGGAGGCCAAAGAAGGGACAGGTTTGGTTGTGGACTTTGGTCTTGCCAAATTGGTCCAAGTAGCGGAGGAATTCAAGGACGTGAGCTCCGCTGCACATGGGAAGAGAAAGAGGTGGCCTGTGGTTACGAAGGTATTGGCAGAAAGTGTTCCAGTCTCTTCGCTTTTGGTTTTCGTAGCGGCTCGGAGTTGAAGATGAGGATGGAGATGAACTAGTATTAGCGGCGTTTGCCGGGGTGGCGGTGGTGGGGGTTGTGGGAGTTGTGGGGCTTGAGTAGCTGTTGTTGTTTGGCGGTGGAGAAACCAAGTCCATCGGAAATGAAGAGATATGTATTGAGTGTTTTCAGGAAGTGCTTTTGTTGCTCGCTGTGAAGTTTTGATTTCCTCGGATCTCGAATGAGATGGGATTTGTGTCTGTTATTAGGGTTGCTCAGCTCTGAATACTCGGTTGTGATCGGGGTGACATTTTCTCTCGATCTTCGTTTAGGGTTTCTCCTGTTGCTAGAGTGGCTGATCAGCGAAAGGAGGAACCCTGGACAGCGAGAGTGTGAATGAGAGAGAGATCAGTCTCTCGAAGGTATGCAAAATTTGCAGTTTACTCCATGGAAAACAGTGGAAAATTTGGTGTTGTATAACTTCTTGTAGCTGATGAGATGAAATTTTTCTTCATGTGTTGGAGAGAAAAATAGCCAAAAAATGAAGGAAAATGGATTTTGCATGGATTCTATGATCCTTCATGACAGGGAAGAGATCGGGTGAAACTGATCTGCTTTCTTGCTTTACTAGGTAGCTTAGCTTTTTCTCTTAATTTGGGAGTGGTCCTTTGTTAGATAGAGATCAACAAAACAACGCAAAGAGTTCTGCAAAGAAATCTCTGAAGACGGCAGGTATTGGGTTGGCTGAAAGAATTTTTTTCTGAAATATGTGTATTAAAGAGGAAAGGAGATCAGATCAGAGACCCAACAGAGATTTTTTTTCTAACAGAAGGAACAAACTGAAGTTGAACTCACTGTGGATAAAGCGAAGGAGAGGCAGAGAAATTAAAAAGAAAGAGAGAGAAAGAGAACTGATAAATGACCAACGGGTCAAGAGGAATTCATTTCGTTTCAGTAGAGCTGTGTGCTGCTCAGGTAATAAGTAAAGTTGACAAGACACTGTTTTGCTGAAAATATAGAGGACAAGTCAAGCGGTGAGTAAAGCAGAAGCACTAAACTGCTCACCAAAGCAAAGCAAAAGCTAATGGACGGATTGGTGACCCCGGCCCCAAGTTATAACAAATTTAACTGTATCTGTATGATACAAGAGCTAGCGCGTGCAAATGCAACACACAAAAAACACTGTCGAGAAGCAGAAACAGTACTGATAGCTACTTACTCGGAAAGCTAAGAGGTGAGGAACCTTCATAGCAATTACTCATTCCCCGTGCCCTCTCACTCCAATCTTAACAATCTATTTTTATATCACTATTCATTTGAAAAGTGCGTACCTTATTTCACAACATATATATATATATAATCATTATGCTTCAATTTTAAACATAAGTTTCGTGAATCGGTATAAAATTGAATAAGAAATTTCCAATAAGATGTAGATGAGAGCTTTGTTATTATTAAACTTCTTTTTATTTTAGTTGAATGGTTTTAGGTTCATAGTAATGGCTCCTCTATGCAAACTGAATGCGTATAATGATGTGTATGCTTGAATCATTTTGAATCCAAAGAAACAAGGTATAAAAGAGAGAGAAAGAGAGCATGCATGAGTAAGTTTGAGAGTGTAAAATTAACACTAATTACATTGGCACGGAAGGTATTTTGTAAGTGTTATTGCTCTTGCGATGGAAGAGGTCTATTGATTCCCCTCAAGCCACGAATAACGATTTTGGGTTGCTTATATGAAAGCTGATGTAAATAAATATGGTGTGGAAGGAAGAGATTCGAAACTTTTACTACATAAAGAAAAGTTGGTTGGTTATCTAAAGTGTCTTTTAAGGCTCTAACAAGTGTCAAGTAACTAAAATATTGAGTGGCAAAAAGTTGATCACATTCTGCTCATCAATGGATCATGGAGACTAGAGGGAGAGAGAAGGAAAACGAAACAAGAATTGGGTAAGCTAGAACAATAATCAACCGTGAATAATTGAATGAGGTTGTCAAATCGGAAGGGTTTCTTTCCAGGATTTTAGGTCTTCTAATTTTAATCCTTTTTCAAAGATCATCATTGTACTAGTCTAGTTCTAGGTATGCCTTCGAGACCTTCCACCGATGATCACCGAAACCATCCTTCGATCATCAATTTTCACACTTTTTTCTTTTCTTCCCTTTTTAATGGGTTTATATAATAAAACCCAACAGAGATAAAGATTAAATATTAAAGATATATATATATATTTTGTTCACATCAATCAAATCATAAAATTTTATGGTTCCTAGCTCATTTAGTTTGTTACTCCATCCATTTTTAATATTAATCATTAGTAATTAATCTTTGATATATATGTTTACATTTCAGTGGAAAGAATTAGGTAATTTACTGCCTTTTGTTTTTCTATGAAAGGGGAATAATATCTTGTTGGCCATAAATAATTGTCACCGGTGATCATTGAAAAAGACAAGTAAATGTTGCTTGCTATGCTTCCACTTAAAGTAAAGCAACACACTATACATTTATGGCATTTGGACTCCCAAAACTCAATTTATCAGAGCTACAAGTAGCATATATTTACCACCATTCCCCAATACCTTTTATCTGGAATATCAAAGACAGAATAAATCAATAATACAAGTGCAGAAAATTCCTGTATCTACAGTTCAACAGTATTTTAGGCATGTTTCCACAGGGGCTCATCTGTTTCGTGTTCGGGGCCCTAAAAGCTTGAAGCTTTTAGCAAAATCTGATTTTCCAATTCCACGAATTGTTTTTTGCCAATGAAGTTGTGCATATGAGACAGTATTGGCTGCTTTAACCTTTGATCTTGATGGATTATTCTTGAGTAATGAGAAATAGCAATTGATAATTATGAGATGCACAGAGTCAAAAGGAAAATTTACGAATAATTCCTACCAATTACTTGGGATTGCTTACAAGACTTAAAATTGTAAACAATCAAAAGCAACAAATTTAGGAACCTTCAAAGCAATTCCCTTCACTGTTCCTTCCTTTCTCGTACAAATCCTTGTCAAAGAAAATTGTCCGTCAATGCCAGTAAACAACCACAATTTGTACCATATTTGGGAATATTATAAATTCTTAATCTCAATTAATTTTGATTTTTATAACCAGAACTTGCACAGTGGTTGTATGATCTTTGATTAATTAGCTAACCTATAATAAGAAGAGATTATTTGATAAGGTAAATTTGTGTTGGGTCATTTAAAGAAAAGTTACAGAACAATTCTCAAGATCATCTAAATCATGCAAGGACGTACACATACGTATACATACACATACACATACACATACGTGTTTATGTACAGTGTACAACTCATTTGAATACATAAATAATAAATAGTCAACAAAGAAAACTGAATAAAGCAAGTAAATCTTTCTCTTTTATCCACGGGTATGTACTAAAGCATGCTAGCTAGGATGAACTAGGGTTCATCGAAGAGGGGAGTGCATCGCAGAGTTAATGCTAAGAAAGGAAGTGTAAAATCCTGCCACTTACAGTAAGAAACATAATTCCTGCCTTGGAATCTCGAGCCTACAAATGGGGTTACATGAATGACAGTAAGTAGGGATGCTCTACAGACTTTCTAGCTGTTGAAACCAAGAAAATTTTACATGGACTGTCACTTCCAATTATATCACATAATAAATATTGTTATTATTATTATTTTGCGAGATGTGACATAAAATTGGAGAATTCAATCAACCTCTGCAAGCTAAAGTAATCTAATTACTCCTGGCCTCGGCTGTTTCATGTTCAGGGAACAAAAGGGTTATTGGATTTGTTTTTTTACATGTTGCCATGTCATTACTCAATATCTTGTTTTTCTTTTGGAATTGTAAATACTAGACCTTCACTTGTATATGTTGAATCTTTATTTAAAAATTTAAGTTTTTAAATTTAATGATTTTGCTAATATATATTCGATATATGCAATCAAAGTCAAGGTTGCACAATTGAGCATTGTGTCATGATCAATCTCTTTATATTTTCATCTTCCTAATTATTTTTGTAATGTATGTATGTATGTATGTATGTATGTATGTATGTTACAGTTCCTATGGACATGTATGCAACTTACAAGATTGTTTCTGTGTTTAAAAAAGACAAGGAAACACACACAAAGATATCATCTTACAGATTGGAAAGCATACTAAGAATCCACTAACCCCATACCAATTTTCATTTCTACCAAGACTCTGTTAAGTTCCATGTTTATAATCCCCTAGCATTTACTCCTGTTACAAGCATTGCTGTGATCTCTTTAGTAATGTGCTAAGCCCAAAGTGAAACTCCACTTAATGGCAACAAAGTGCTTATTTGCTTTCAGTGTTGCAAGATCTATGGAAACACATTAGCTATATTAGGTCGTTAAACCTCTTGACGAGACTTGGGAAAACTCAAGAAAATGATGAAAAAGACAATTACTTCAAAGCAGTTTTAAAGAGAGAGCAACTACTGCCCAGATTGTTTTAACAATTCTTAAGTCCTTAATTAAAGTCCGTCCGCGCATATTGCTGAAGCATATGGAAACACTCTGAGAGTGGAGGAAGATAGTTTCTCCCACTAGTTTCCATTTTCTTCGCGTGCTCCAGTCAAAGCTTGCTGCAATATCAAAGTTACCAGGGACATAAGTAAACACTTTCAGCTCTAAGTCTAGAAATTAGAAACTCAAGGTGGAGATCAATGTGGTATTAATCACCTGAAAGCATGACAGAGTATACTGCACGTCACTTACTGAAATTTGATGGTGGAGAACAACTCGAATTCTGAAAGAACATTAAAAACAAAAAAAGAACATTAAAAACAAAAGGGAAATACTATATTAACTTAATTGAATGGCATTGCTTCTATACTGACATAAAAAGAAAAAGGTAAAATGACTTTGTTCATTCAATTCTGTGACTAAGTTGACTGAAGTTTGTTCGTTAAATGACTTTAGTGTATTCCTTCTATTTGTTTTATTTAGAGCGGTAAGGTTTTTGTGTCCCCCTAATTCAATTGTTTTTCTGTTCTTGCTCTTTTATTAATAAATTTTCCTCATTCTATCAAAGTTCATTTGAAAAATGAAAGTTCGATGATATGCCTAAATATCTAGACCCTAGAATGGAAAGACTAGAAAAAGAAAGTATTCAATATATTGCATTTCAGATGATGCTTTGGGTACATAAGACCTACCTTGAAGAGCTCTCTGGCATTATAAGTACACCATGTTCTTCTAAGTTCTTGCATAGATTCACTGCATTCATTTTTGAGCCCTCTACTATGTCAAAATATACCTGGTAATGCATATGAATAAATTAAATGACTGAATGAAGCTTATAACAACACTGTCTAGAATTATAACAAACAACAAAAATGAGCTATGCCCATGGTAACTTCTTTGTCACTAATTGGGAAAAATATAGACAAAACTACTGTGCAAATAAAAAGTCAAAACTGCCTTGGCTACTAATGAATTGACAGGATTTCCTTGTTCTTTTGCATTAGATTGCAAATTCTACCAGAATTTTCCAATCTCGAGTAGACAGCAAATTAGCTGCTTGTCAACATTTTGAACTTTGGTAAGAATACTCACTATGTTGGTCTCCACTGTATCGAGATCCACTCTGAATCCTTTAATTTGATTCAATCCTTCTGCAAATCAAAAGCAATCAATAGGATCAAACTATTTTCATATTGAAGGATAACGCAACATTTATTTCTCCAACCAAGAACGTAGGTACATAAAGCCAAGTAAACTATTGAACATGAATTTATTGACCTGCCAACATTTTAGCTTTCTTGTGATCACCCTCAAGCTTTCCAACGTTTTCTTGTAAAGCAACCAAAGCAGCAGCACAAAGGATACCAACCTGTCTCATCCCGCCACCCAAGGTTTTCCGGAGCCTTCTAGCCTAAAGAGCCAAAAGAAAAAGGTTCAGTTTCTAAATTTCTCTGGGATAATGCTGCTGTTACTCCTCAATGCAAATTTTCATCATTACCTTGTTAATGAAGTCTTTTGAACCAACAATAACAGATCCAACTGGAGCTCCAAGACCCTTTGATAGGCACACCTGATTCAAAAAGAATTGAGATGCATTAAGAAAGTACAGTTGTTGCATTAATAAGAATCATTAAATGACATAAATAGTCCAACCCCGTCATATGAAATAAATAGTTTGAGAAATCATACAGAAACCGAGTCAGCAGCCTGCACAAGCCTGTGAACAGGAACACCAAGTGCCTGGAAAACCAATCTCTCCAGATTAGATGGTTGCTTGTATATGCTTTTAACACAGCAAATGAAGCAAGAAAGAGGAGCAGTAATACAACTGTAAAGAGATTATTTAGACCAAAAAATGAGCTTAAAATTTTCCCACAGCTTCATACTGAATAAAAACAATTAAAAATGAAATATAGCAAGACAATTGTTATATGACATGTGAAGGAAACAGATATAAGACCAACTAAAATGATAATTCAAGAACACAGTTAACTTTGTTTAATAGACTAAAGCAATAAGTGCAGAGCAATAGAAGACAGTTGAGCCGAGCAAGAAAAACAAAACAAATGATTTTATCAAAGCTCATCCAAAATAGAAAATTTTCTGACAATGAACATTGAAGTGATTTCTCCATAAAGCATTACATGCTTTCCAAAAAAATTCCATGGTTGTGAGTATGTCCTAGAAATTACATTCTCATATATAATCTTCTCAAAATAGATTTTCATATGCATCAGAAAAAGAATTAGTTTACTGGTAATCTTTTTCTGCAACATTTGAGAAGATAAACAAAATTCCATATGTGAACAATATGATAGAAATTGTATGCCATTCAACTGTATGCATTAACAAAACGTGAAATATTTAACATAAAAAAGAATTAACTCACAACTGCTGCATTGAAAATGCGAGCCCCATCAATGTGAAGCTTTAAACCATGCTTCTTGGCAATCTCTCCAACTCTGTCAGTATATTCTACAGAAAGGCATCTACCGCCACAGCTGCAGTTAAAATACAACTTATAAGAATCATTAAGCATCGTGACAAGCAAATAATTAAGAAAATTGCAGACAGAAAAGAATACTTCTCCAGTTTGTGCAGACTTCCCAAGATTCTAAAGACCTGACACCATAGTTGCACTAACAGTTCTTATGTCATAAGAAAAAAAAGAAACATAAAGCCTCATGAAAGACCATAATTCTTCCATTTCCAAGTAAGAGCAGTGCTTAGTCAACTATAAGCAGAAGCAAACAAGACTGGTTAGTGATAGCTTCCCTCCAAGCAATCAAATGATCATTTCCCACTTTATTTTCAACATCCAACCAGGTGCTAAGTGACACTACTACTTTCACTAGTCAACTGAAAACAAACTGAGACAAAATTTCAACTATACTCTTTATAATATAACAATTGAAGAAGCATCCAACTTCCATCCATGTGACATAGTTATCAGAGAAAGGCAGACCAGAATACATAAGCATAAAGATAACTTCAAAATAACAGCTCAGTAACCTTCGCATACAAGACAAAAAATAAGCATTAACTCTTAGCAGGAATACAGAATAACCAAGCAATATTATATAATTATGCAGCACATGGTAAACAAATTTCATGGAAAAGAAAAATACTTACTTTGCTTGTGAATTCTCCAAACAGATAAGCCTAGTAGTTGGGTACACAAGCTCCCCTTTTGGATCCCTGATGGCGGCTTCAATTAAATCAATATCCATTGTTCCATCTTTGTTGTTCTTAATAGTCTTTGGATGCACACCTCCAATTGTAGAAATGCCTCCATTCTCATAAATGTGAATATGAGAATTGTCTCCTAGAATGACTTCACTTCCCCTAATGTCACAATGAACAAGCACGCTAATGAGATTACCCATTGTGCCTGATGGCACAAACAGAGCAGCTTCCTTGCCCATAACTTTTGCCATTTCTGTTTCTAAGCGGAATGCAGTCGGATCATATGTTAATACATCGTCATCAACCTCAGCATTTGCCATAGCAGCCCTCATTGCTTCAGTTGGTTTGGTTACAGTGTCGGAGCGGAGATCCACTGTTTTAGTAACCATTTTCGCTAAAACTGCTCCAAAAACAAAGAATTAAGAGAGAAAATCAAAATCGTTTGATTCTTAATTTTTTTTGAAGACCACAACTACTAAAAAATTGTCAAACAAAATCAAAATTTCAAACTCATCTCTTCAAAGAAATCAATGCTTACAGGATTTCTTTTCTGCCACCATTGTTGGATATTCCCAGTCGAGAAAATTTCAGTTAACCCAGAATCATCAGTTAAAAATTAAACACAAAACAATGCAAAGTGACGTAGAAAAATAAAATCAACTAAAGAATTTATGACATACAGTAAAACAGTTTAATTTTCTTTTATTTTTTTTCTTAATTTCCGAAAGAATGTAACATCCACAGAGTGAAGAACCAAATTACAGAAATATGATTATTAGCCAAACTTAAGATCTGAACAGAGCATAATTTGAGATCATGTTGATCCTCAATCTAAGTGCGATTTGTCCTAGCCACTGATTCTGTGGAATTTTTCTGGTCAAAGTAAAACAATTGCTAATTATCCTACTACCTAAGTCTATTAACCAAGAGCTAAAGTTCAACTATTCTCGAGGAAATTCCAGAAATTTCAGCTTTAACCCGACAAAGAGAGAGAGAGAGGTCAAACCTGTGTATGCCCTTCTTCTTCTTCTCTGCCTTTGACGCTGATGAAAATACGTCAAATTAACCAACGATTCTCTCTTTTCAACTTGATTACAGAATATTTTCTTCACCGAAAGGGTAGCCCAGTTGCTTATATTCTGTGAGCATGCAAGAATCACATAAACTTTTAACAGAATCAAGGGAATTTTACTCGTCACTGTACTCCATCCAACAAAATAGAATGAAACAGAAGATAAATTAAAACAAAAAAAAACAAAGAGGGAAACTGACATATGATGCTTTGCAAAAGCAAGAATCAAGACAAGCACAAGCAGAAACTACTTTACCACTGAAAGCTACTCAAGAATCTTTGAGCTACAACAATTCTTAACAGTCCTCTTTAAATAGAAATGAAACCCAACAATCTGTATTTCAAGCTTGCCAAACAAATTCTCAACCAATAATATTTTAAAGAAAAAACAAAAACTTTATTTCTTTTTGGACGGCAAAAATCCAAGAACCAAACTAAACCCGCCACTCAAATATGAAAACAAACACATACACATACACATGCATGCGTGCATATCTAGTGTTGTGGCTTTTAGTGTTAGTGAAACAGCATTTACCAGAGCCTTGCCCAGTTTGGCTTCTTGGACTCAGATGATGTTTATCATACAAAGGTGAAAACTTGGCATAGGTAGAAGGAGAATCACATGAGAAACCTGAACCAGAAGGAGTAGCCGGCATCCAACAAAGATAATGACAATTGACAACCGCAAATTAACTTCTTCTCAATTGTGCTTCTTTCTTTCGCTCTTGTAATGTAAAAGCTGGAAATTTTATAAGTCTTTCCAAATGAAAATTGGTGTTCAACTTGCCTTCAGAAGTGGGCCTATGAGTTTGCTTTTATTTAGGTTGAGCACCATTTTGTGGATTTCTGGGTGGTGGCTTTTAATTTTCCAGAAGAGAATTTGCTTTTGGCTTCCCGGAAAATAAAATAATTACCGCAGTGAAAGGCATAGTTGACTGGAGATATAAAAAATAATCATCAACATATTTTTTGGATTAACAACTGATCCTGTTTAGTGATCATTGTTTATCAACAATCATACTGTTCGTCAAGGTGCATCAATTACAGTAATCTTTTTTCTTTTTTTTATAATTTGTACAAAGTTAAAAGTTTAAACCTTGAGTATAAAATCTACTCTAGAATCTCCAGATTCCAATAAGAACCAGAGTCACAATAGTGAAAGCAACTCAGAAGGTCTGGCTTCTAAGAAATTTCAAGATCCTGCGAACTAAGATGGTGTACAATCAAGGTTATATGATTAAAATCAGCCGACAAAGACATTCATAACAATCGATAATTGAAACCATTACGACAAGATAATTTTATTTTCTTATTTATCAGGTTTACTTTGTTTCCTAGTTTAATAATTGGGTCTGAAAGCAAGCTTAGAACAAGAAGACAAACAAATACCCTCCCCCACTACAAAGCATCAACTTTTCTATATTGTTGCGTCACGCCTGACAAGATACCAAAATATGATGTAGTGGGGATGTTTATAGCACCGTTAATTATTAGTATTACGAGTATAAAAACTTAAAATTTTTTTGGTGATGTCATGCATGTACGATATTCAAAAGCATTACTTACAGTGATTGATATATATAACGAAGATGCACACATACCTGTGGATGTGCAAAATGAAAGTGAACAATGCTGGCAAGATAACTCGAGGGAGGAGGAGAAGGGAGAAAGGAGCAATTTAAAGAGATCCTTCAATGGCGGGCTTGAGCTGGAGTCTGAGTTTATCCAGAAGTTAGGAAGGAAGCAAGACGAGTGGTTACTATTTTATCTTTTGGGTTTGTGCATGCCATTGCTTAGTTGGATTGATAAATATGGAGAGAGTTTGTTGGGCTTCGTCTTATTTCAGTTGTGCTTTACCGAGTTGGAATGTCAATCTTTATCCTTCCAAGGCTGCTGAAGACTGACGAGGAATCAAATAGTGCATGCATGAGCACCGTTTGAATGCGCATCCATTTAAAATAAGAAATCTTTAATTATCAAATATTATTAATTGCATCGTTTTCCTAGACAATCTAGCCCACTTTACTTTTAAAATTAAATAAGAATATGATAATTAAAAATGGGTCTCCATTAAAATACTTAAACCAAGCGATTAGTTTTCCAAAATTATTCAATTTAACACTGAGACGGAATACTAGATCATGACACGACAGCCCAAAGTTAGAATTCGATCGATACAGGACAACCTCATTTTAACGGTAGCTCGACTGCCGGCAGGTTAGAGGTTCTCAAGCATCTTCTTGAGATCATAGAAAAATATTCTCTTGATGCTCACTCTCCTTCCCTATTTCGTTCTTTTACTGAATTGTTCAGAATTGGCAATGTCATCTGCATATCCATTTTTATTTGTCGGTTGAATCTCCATTTAAGCGAGGCGGATTGTCCTTCACTTCCAACTCTTTCGCGGCCAAATTTGCATCATCACCTTCTGCACCAGATACCTGGTTGGCACTCCCATTCACAAATCCATCCTCTTTTGCAGTTTCTTGGAAAATGCTTTCTCGGTTGGGAAGGGCATCCTCCAGATTACTTGCTGGATAATCACCAGCTGCCCCATCAACAGATTCATCATAGCCATTACCTGCTAATGTCCGCTCTGCAGAAGGTGGTATCGTTTCAGATAAGCTTCCATCCATGTCAGTTGCTGCGTGTTCCTTTCCTGAATCAACACCCATGTGGGAAGTTTGCTGGCCTGGAATTTCATCAAGTGGCATTGAGCTCCCAAGTTCCACCGAGGGTAAGGATTCAGCTGCTTCCAAAATTTGCTCAGCAGCTTGATTTGCCACAGCCCGAGCATCAGCCAACTCAAGAGCCTGTTTCTCTGCAGCAATTTCTTCTTGTTTTTGTGCCTGTACTCTGTATTCATCCATGAGGTGGCTTATCCTTTCCAGAACAGTTGAGAGATCTCCATAGTGCTGTTGTAGTGTTCGCTCAAGCTCCTTTTGCTTCTGAACTTCTTCCCACAGACTGTTTATTCTGTTTGATGATGCCAACTGCTCTTGCTTGTGCAGCGCCTGGAAGCACTCAAGTTCTGTTCTGGCAGTCTCCATCTGCTTGACAGTTGATTGAATTTGATTCCGAAGATTTTCAGCCCGTTTCTGGTCATTCAAAATGAAAATCCTTTAGTACTCTTAAACTCAGATTTTAAACAATAGTGGCGGACGATTTTAGACATCCTTTTTATTTTTTATACTAATAAAAGCAAAAAGATAAGAGATAAAAATGCAGACTAAATATCCATGAAAATAAACAAAAAGTTGGGAACCATTGTACTCAAAAGTTCATCCTAAAAAACCTATTTGCAAGCATCAAGTACCTCCAATCTAAACTATCCAAAACTAAATCAAAACCAAAAATAGATTGCTCATTGTTGGCTTAGTCCGCAATCTACAGAAACCATTTAAGATTAGTACAGTAACTATGGAAACCACTATTCCTCAGGCTGTGGTATGGACCTCTAATGTTAAATAAATCAAATTATTTGTCTATCACAAACTGGAGGAGCCATAAAATTGTCAAGGATCAGAACTCAGAATGCCAACCGTAAAAATTCAAGGATTCAATTTTCATTGACAAAAAATTACTCCTGGTGAAAATACCTAAAACCTTTATAATCTAATCCTACCACCTATGCTTTGCAAAGTTATCAGACCATATGGCTCAGAGACACAGAAGCAACTAGCTTAACTCAACTTATTTCTCTCTTCAAATACAGATTATATAGATCAGTGAACAGCTATAGGGCTATGTAGCATTTAAATTCAAAAAGAACATTAAATAACTACAGGCCTTTAAACAATAACCATAACTCCTTTTGCATGCACACAACCTAAAATAAACTGCCTTTGGTATCCTATTCAAACAAAAAAAAATTCTCAAAGAAAAAAGATTAATCCATTAGAAGCAATTCCTACAAAATTAGTAGAAGAAAAAACAAAGGGAAATGATCAGCAGGCATACCACAGCATACCTCATAACCTTGTGTGAGTAGTTTGACTTTCTTCTCAAGGTGTAAAGCCTTCTCCTTATCATCATCCATCTTCTTTTTCACAATCTCAAAGTCACTTTGCAAGGCTGCAAGTTTCTCCATGTTTCCAGCAACACTTGAGAGACCATAAGCATTACGTGTAGGGAAGTACATAAGATCATTTACACAAGTATTGTGTGCTTCCACAAATTCATCAAGGGATTCATTTTCGTGCCCCATTGCCACACGAAGATACTGAGCCTCATCTTTTATCAAATTTTCTGTCTGCAAACACGCCACAAAATAAAGCCAGGAATGGTGAATTAGGGAGAAAGAAAGCATAATCATTTGCAATCTTATGTGCTATATATTACAAACATATGCAGCTAAACTTCATACACTTGAGAATTGAAAATTTAAAAAGTAGAAACAGTGAAAGTTTTAAGAAAGCAAAGACTTATTTTGAGCGAGAAAAAACAGCCTGTTTGAGTAAAACCAGAATCATCTATAGCCAAACAATATCTAAGCTAAAGAACAGAAGATAATATTTGTTGGAACAAAATAAATTCCAAATCAAACCCAAAGCCATATATAAACAGAAGAAATTCAGCACAATCTGTATATCTAGTCAGCATTTACTTTATTTTGGGTCCATAAAGAGGCCCATCAAGCAGGTACATTTCTACCATCCCTTACATGCAACTCCTCTACTGAAAGCAGGATTTGCTAGTGGGTCCTATATTGCATTGACAAGAGTGTTTTAAACCATAATAATACAAGCTGAGTAATTGAGAGGGAAACTCTATCAGCTTCAATGAGTTCTCTCCCATTCAGGTTATTATATGCATGCACCTAACATGCGGACAAAAAATTGTATACCATTCAACACTCAAATTTTATCATGGCAAGCTACCAAAAAAGATATATGACAAAGGGGAAAGAATAAAGAAGAATTCCTGAACCCTTAAAATGTTCAAACTTTCCTCTTGTCTAAGAACATGGTGTTCTGGCCGTGTTTAATTGATGTCCAAGAATAACCAAAAAGAATATCCAGCACATACCAAATTAAAAAATTCAGAGCTTAGGTAGAAGTAGCTAAGCAAACTCCAGCAGATACATTACCATAACAAGTAGAAGTGGTGCCATGTCAAACCATACAAGACAAAAATTTCAATTCCAAATTAACAATTCACTTTAAGTATAAACTGTAACAACAACTAGAGGAAAACCAAAAGCAAAAAAATGATAAGAGCATGCTAATGGAAGACATTATTCAGCACAAACCTCCTGCAGCTCATCTTCTTCAAAATCCTCAATTACAGGAATGGGGGCAGCAGATCCGTTGGCAGACCGCTTGTTACCCTTCCTTTTCTTCTCCACTTTTTCATCAAGTGGGTACTTTGCATTGTCATGTTCCAGTAAGGTTAGAAGTTCTTTTCTTATAAATTCATCAGCCTGCTCAATAGAAGTAGGAGGAACAAAGGAACTCTTGTCTCCATCAGTCCTTAGCAAAGAATTTCTAATTAGTTCCAATGAAGCAACAGGGGGTCTAGGAAGCTCCCTCTGCAGCACTTTTGATCTCTTCCTAAGCAATGCCAGCTGCCTCGCTTCTTCCTCAGCCTTTTCTCTAGCTAACCTATCAGACATGTCTTCTTCAATCTTCTCCTCTGGCTCTTCATTTTCTTCCGGAGGTGGTTCAATAACTATCTGGTATTCATTCTTGGGCTGTGGAAGAGTACTCAGACCAGAGCGCAAGTTTCTTCTCAAATCAGCCTGTCTTTGTTGTTCAAGTTTTGCACTATCATGCAGATCCATGTCTTCATTGATGTGGAGCTCATCCCTTATGGGAGTTCCTTTTGGTGTCACACCAAAGGAAGAGCCATCCCTTGATGGTGTCATGCCAATTCTTGGAGTTAGAGCCACGCCACCAGGTGTTGCCGAAGGAGTCAGCATTGG
Organism: Khaya senegalensis; assembly: GCA_032402905.1. Lineage (NCBI taxonomy): Eukaryota > Viridiplantae > Streptophyta > Magnoliopsida > Sapindales > Meliaceae > Khaya > Khaya senegalensis. The sequence continues at coordinate 1,130,612 of CP135554.1, read as the reverse complement.
ATTTGGAGTTTGGATATCCCTTTTCTTAGGAGTGACCCCTGAAAAATCTGAAGGGTGCAATTCTGGATTGTCACCTCCCAGTAAGGGTGTCTGAGACTCTCTCAACCTGGCCAGGTTTTCAGCTTCCATCATGACAGCATCACCCTTACCAGCTGGTGTTCTTTGTGGGGTTCGTAATGGTGTCATTCCTTGCTGTGGTGTCTGGGCATAATTTGCAAGAAGAGCACGAGTTGCACCACTTCCTTCTGTCAGTTCCTCATTACCTGCAAGAAGATCACTAGCATAACCCATTTTCGCAATTTCCTCCAATTCATGGTCTGAAATCTGAGGTGCAGGAAGCATCAATTTTGACCTCTTCCTAACTGTTTCTGGATCATTCATCTTGTTTGCCTGCAGTATAGCTGATGGAGCATCCTGCCTTTGTGCAATTTTATTCTTGGCAATATCTTGTCTTCTTAACTGAGCTTCTACATCAATCCTTCTCTTCCCTTCAAGTTCTTCAATAGTTGTTGGGAATTTAACTTGTTCCACTGGCCTATCTTCATCAGCAGCATCAAAAAAGCCTGGAGGAGGCCTCTTCTCAAAGGGGATTTCTGAATTATAGTCAATTCCCTTTCTTTTCCTCTTCCTCTGTCTAGTATCAATTCCAGCAGCTTTAAGTTCTCTTCTTTTCTGCAAAGAAGCAAGCCTCCTTGCCTCTTCAAGCTGTTTCTCCCTGGCCTTTCGTTTTGCCTTTTTTCCCCTTGTGTTAGCTAATCGAGCTCGTGCTTCAGAAAGCATTTCCTTCTCATCTTCATCCATATCAACAGGATCTGGACGTGCAGGTTTTGATTCCGGGTTCGGATCAATCTCCCCAGGACGCAATTTCCGTGGATCATCACCGGGTTCATAGTTCTCATCCTTGGCACAGGCTGCATCAAGGAGTTTCTCATACCTCTCTAGGCACTGTGACGGTGTACGGCCAACAATTGGGGCTATTGTTCTCCACTGCGTGGGCATGAGCTTGGCGAGATGAAGCAATTTCTCATCCTCTTCTCTGGTCCATTCGGTCTAGAAATAACATCAAATCCCTATTCAGTTTTCACAGGTAAGAAATATAAAAAAGGGGAAAGAACAATGACACAGACTGAACTCACATTGGAGGGAAAAAAAACACTGAAAAGAGACAAGAAGAGAACATTATCTAACACCATAAACATGAGAGCAGTAATCTTGTAGATGGTTACAACATCATCTTAACTGTAGTTCGGAAAGAAATCTTGTCCTCTCAAATTCCCCCATAATTCTCAAAGAATCAGATGAACAACTTCACAACACCACCTTCAGCTTCCATTTCCTCCACAGATTAAAGTTCTTCACTCTAATCCTTTCCTCAGTTTCTCGGCAACAAAAGCACCATACACATTCCCAACCTCAAGAGACCAAAACAGCACAAAGTGATATTATTTTAAGTAAAGTACATACCTTTTTAATGGAGGGATCGAGCCACTCGTACCAGCGCGCTTTGCACTGCTTCGCCGACTTACGAACCAAGAGGGAGGAGATACGGGCCCACTGGTTCTTGCCATATTTCATAACCGCCGCCTTGAGGATCTCATCCTCCGTGTTCTTCCACACACCTCCCTTTATCATAATCCTCATCTTGCCCGACTTTTGATTGACTCAACCTCCAATTACTCTGTGATAATAGAGTGCAAGTAGGGATGGATGGACAGATTGGAATAGATAAAACCCTAGTTAGGGATTGTTCGTCTGTTTATGCTCGCTGGGTCTAAAATCTCCGTCAAGGACGGTAGCATGGCTGTGGCAGAAAAGAAATATCATATTATATAATGTCAGATACTATCCGGATCCATAGATAATGGTTTGCAGTTTTCGGGTTTGGATTAACCCGAATATATATAATTAATTTATTATATTCTTAACAAAAATATTATTATAATCAAGAAATAAAATAATCTTCGTTTTACAAATCATGCATGTACTTTATAAGTTGAAATAGGTTGAAGGTCAAGGTGCTGTACAATTTGAAGGATGAAGCAGCAGAAGAATACCACCACCGTCGGAATTCTGGCAGTGCAAAGGCTGAACCATCTGAACTCCAACCAGTATCCGCCAGAGTTCAGAAGTCTCTACTTGGGCTGCAGATAATGCTGATGATTAAGTTGACACTCTAGAAGTCATCATTGGTTTATTGGTTGGGGGTCAGGTTCAGGCTGGGAATGAAATGAATGTAACTTGCTGTTAATCACCTTTGTTCTGAGATTCCATCGTCTTCAAATTCATAAGAATATTGTTGGGTTTAATTTTATACGAGTTCAGTAGTTTTCAAGTATGAATAATTAGACCTTGAATTTTCTTTTAAAGTTGTCAACGAATGCAACTTGGGTGCATTTGGAAGTGCTTCGTGGAAAGCACTTTTGAGCAAAACAATACTAACAACCGGAGGCAAGGCATAAGTGTCAAAAAGGATAAGATTACTTTTGCCGGGTTAATGTTCATATTTCGAAGATCAGTTATCTCATTTGTCAAAATTTAACAACCAAATTAAGCAATGATCCAACCCAATTCCTGGGTTACCAGATAAGCTTGGCTTCAAAATCCTGAGTTCCCTTCAACAGATTAATCACCGATAGTATGATGCCATTATGAAGAGAAAGACTGCTGATGAACAAGTAACTAATAATTCCTGCACACAAAAACTAGCAATCAGAAAGGAAAATTGGCAGACGTTCTTTGAGTAGATGACCTACTCAGAACATTTGGTGACATAAATATGCACATTCTGAAGTCTTCACATTGCAAGGGAATTCAAACATAGTGCCGATTCTAATCATGGATAAACAGGTGTGCTGAAGGGTTCTGTGTGCACCATAAAAGAACTTTCCCAATCTTTCACACAAAGAAAATGTGCACAACTGCAAATGCATATTTCATATTGACGTACATTATCTAGTTTTACTGTCAGTTTAGCTGCTACATACTTTAGAAAGCCTTTTAACTGAGAAAATATGATAACGTGAGTACCTGGTTATTATAGAGAACAGCGGGTATGAAGCCGCCAGCCATTTCAATGAAATTCAAAATACCAGTGTATCCCTGCATCAATGAAACAAGATAATAGGGCTGAGGGTTGAAAGAAGAGAACAAGAAACTACAACCTGAACTTCAAAATCACACTTGTTTGAGTTTACAATGACTGATGATCTCTGATTCTCAATTATTAAATACCATGTGAACAATGCAGGGGCAAAATTTAGAATAAGTCCAATCCCAATTTTAAAAGCAAGAACTTCTGTGCTCCCATCTTTTTAATTCATTATATTACACAGCACATGACAAAAAACACTCAAAATTTCCATCCATCTTTTGGACATCTAAAGGTTAAAGGAGTGGATAGATGTAACAAAAAGCAATGAGATATAAGAAACTTGTCATCAAACATTTAGAAACTTGAATTGGATGTTACAGAGACAACCCGATACTTGCTAAGAATATTCCTTCTTACCACAAACTCATTAGGATGAGTAGTTACCATTTGTATCATAAATCTTATCTACGAATAGCCGTCTCCTTTTTTGGCTAAGAAAGCATGCTTCTAGTAGCATTGGCTATGCTACATTAGTAAAATATATGGTTAACCATCGAAAGCGAAGGTTTTATCAAGCAGCCAGGACAGCAAGTAAGTCGAGCTAAGTTGCCCTTTGATAGTTTCTGTACAGAAATGCCAGCATTCGATTTTATGTTACTGTGGATATCTCAAGGTCATCTATAAGACATATGGTTGACCTAGGAAACAAAGGTTTGGTCAAGCAGCCAGGACAGACAGAACTAGGTTGTTCGGTAGTTCTAAACAGAGAAATTACCAGCATTGGTTTTAAATAGTTGTTATATGTTACTATGGATACTGAAAAGGAGCCGCACAAAAACATACAAACTGCAATCCAACTAATATATGGACCATATTGACAAATATTTAAAGACATACACCAAGAAGTTGGACACAATATCATACCAGAGATGAAATAGCAATACAACTGAAAACTAGTGCAAGAGAACGAAGAAGCCGTTTTCCCATTTGAAGAGCTCGCCCATCATCTTCACCCTCTTCCTGCAGACAAGGTCAACTTGAATATTGTAAAAGGATTGGAGTAATTCAAACTGATGGGCATTGCCAGAAGTTCTTATGCAAATGATGCCACATATAAGAGAATATAGACGGTCAAGAAATAAGATGATAACAAGCCAGTCCGAGCATAACTCACGGTAAATGTTGGTGATACAGCTGGTTCGAAACTTTTCAACTTCTCAAAAATTCTGTAAACAAAAGCAAAAGCCAAAAACTGCAAGGGTTTGTATTCAGCATAGCGTTTGATAGCAATCCAAGCAGTCTGCAAGAAGACAAGTAAAACGTAAGGATGGAAACCAAAAACAGCATAAAGCATAATTTTGACAGTTAGAAAGATTCTAAAGCACGAACAGTTTGCTAATTACACTAGAGTAAGGAAGCAAATGAGCCAAACATACAGTAAAAAATAATTGAGTAGTAGGTTCTGCAGTTTCTTTTTAACCTCCAACAACATTTGGCAAAACAAAAAACACGAAAGCGGAAAGTCAAATCATTCTAACAGTACTCACAAATGCAGCAGATATTGCTAAGTTGATACGCATGTCTTGGTCACTGGACTTGGCAAACCTATAAACAAATTTGGATCCACAACAAGAGCAAACTAGTGAAACTGACTACAGAACACTGCTGACGATGCTAATATTTTAGTGCAAGAGAATGATGAGACAATCTGGCCTATAAGCTCTCAATAATTGGTTAAAGTGTGGTTGGGTCCAGGCAGCATGTCAACAGAAGACGCAAGCCAGAAAGGCAAAAGACTAGGGAATTTATTAAAAAATATTCAATTTTCTCCTTTTAAGTTCATACATGATATGTAAAGCATATCCATATCTGACAAAACAAAGTATTCTTCACGTCTTCAAAAGGTATTTACATTTGTCACAGTGGCATTTCATCTTAAGGTTCAATTAAGAACATAGGAAATATGGTTGACAAAGAATTAAAAGTAGATAATGCTAGAAGAATTATTTTCCTATTCTTGATCAGTGACCACAAACCTTGGCCCCCATGGTACAATAGGTTGCTTATCAGCATATTTGATATCCTTTGAAACCTGCATTGCACAAATATTAAGCATAACAATTGTATGCAAGTGAGAATTTTGACTGCATCGTGTAGAAATTATACATGTATATAGAAATAATTTCTATGTTTTCTTAACAATTTTGATAAACAAAGGGAATGTAGTAGGATTGAAACAATGAACTTATAGAAAATATTTCAAGAAATAATTTAAATAGGCAAGCAAAATAAATAAAGGAGCTCCAGAAATGATGACTTTTTAACTAATTTTCTGGCAAAATTTGCCCAGTCTTATTATCTCGACATATAATGGTAACTTTAATTCACAACTTATAAAAAAAGATCAAGATTCAAAAAATCAAAAACTTGAGAGTGAAATGCAACTGTGATATAGTAGGCAAATCTTTTCATGAGGAAACTCAGTAAAATCAGAAAGAAAAATGAAGTTCGACAAATGGGAAACTGTGTCCAAGATGCTACTCACAAAAACATTACAAAATGTTATCCTCATTACAATAATCTGAAAGTGCACCCTTCCAAGGGCCAATGGATTATACACAGCATAAAATTTTAATTTCATCGCTCAATCCAACAAATTACAAATAAATCAAAGAGAAGTACAATACCTTGACAGAGCCAAATGTTACACCCTTCTTCCGTTTATTTAATTGTTCCATCATGAGTTTGTCATATGCCTTTTCAAGCTTAGAAACAATCACAAAAAAATATCCCCAATGTAAGGACACCTTTTCATTTTGCACACAGGGATTAACATTTGTGAATCAGAATGTTTACAAAACATCTTTTATGAGCAGGAGATCCTTTGTAACAAAATATTTGCTTGACATATAAGAGAAAGAACCCAGTAACCTACACGAGCAGCAGTTGCTTCATCATTGTTTCTTTCAGCCTCCTTACGTTTCTTTGCATATGCTGCTTTAACCATCTCAAATCCCTCAATGGGACTCACACCCAGCACCTTATAAAGTACAAACATTTCAAAAACAAAAAAAAAAAAAAAATCAATTAACAACCATACAAACACCAAAACACATATCCAATAATTCATTCACTTCTAACTTCAATGCTCTTCACTCTTCAAATTCACCATGAGCTGAAATTACCTCATAAGGATTTAACTCACTGTCTGAATTAGAACTTCCTGCAGGTGAGGCAGCAGCACAAATCACGCTTCTATTCCACGAAATAACACTAGGAAACCTGTTAAATTCAATAACCTGCTGCTATAGTTATATGTTCAATGAAGAGGGAGGCGGGGCAAGTGTTCAATTACATTATTACAAACTTATTACTCTATTCTTCAGTTTTAGAAAGAGCTCAGCTGAATAAGCTATATTTTGTCACTTTTGACATGGGTTTCCCGTTAAAAACCAGATAAATAACTTAATATAGAATACAATGAGGAAATTCATAATTTAACTCTCTTTTCATATCCTAACCCATCCTAGTAATCGTTAACAAATAGACTTCAGTCAAGTGAAAATTTACAAACTTTAGCTCTTATATGCAAAGATAAGTTCATATTGAATAACTACAAAGGACAAGCAGCAGCCTTTAAAGAGAAAAAAAGAAAGAATTTCCCATGGGATTGAACGCATTACCGGACAAAAGAAGGTGGGAATCTTGAAACGGATGGTCTGAGATTAGAATTCCTCAGCAAAATTTCTGGTTTTGGACAGTGAAACACATTGGAAATTGTCATAGCCATTGCTATGATGGTTTTAGGCGTATGCAACGAATTTTTCGATTCAGGTTTTCACGGGGTTTTTCGGCCTGGGACTTGGGAGAGGACAGAACTTGCAGTTCGTTTGAATCGTATCGGTTCGGGTCAGAAAAGTCGGATCAATTGGATCGAATCAAATTTTAATATGTAATCGGGTCGGCTTGAATGGATCCCATGTTTTCACAAGGTGTTTCATTTTAAGATGTTCACAAGAGTTGCGTTGGCTGAAACTGAATTCTTGAGCTTCTTACAACATCATTTCTTCGTACTTCGAACATACCTTTCTTTATAGCCAAACTAAATAACATCAACAGACATCATTATTCTGCAACTTCCAAAAAAATAAAACAGGAAATTTGACTAACCAAAATTGTCCTAAACATTTTGCATTTCTATCGACTTTCCTGCCGTTTCCATCAAAATATTGTACCAAAATTCCATAACATTATTGGAACTGTCGTAGTTCATGGTTTCTTTGGTAGCAAAATCTCTTATCTCAGCCTTCCCTTCAATTCCAGGAGTGCTGTTTTCTGAAGCATCTGCTCCCTCATTACTGAGACAACCTGCCAATTCGACCCGGGACTGTGATCGAAAATTGGGTGTACCTTCAGGATTTTGAATTCTCTGACGGGTTGGGATCAAATTCTCTGCTGACTGAGATATTTGATTTTCACTGTTAATATCTCTTCGGAGTAATAATGTTTCATCATCAGATTCTTGTCTTGTTGTTATCGAGTTTTGTTTCAGTCTCTTCTTCAAGTGACTGTGCCAATAATTCTTTATCTCATTGTCTGTTCGTCCAGGTAACCTTGCTGCAATGACAGACCACCTGGAGATAACAGGAAACGTACATAATTACATTGGTAAGTTTCACGTGTGTGTGTGTATGCTAGACAATGTCGGCATGCTTGTCTTACCGCATGCATGAATTGGAACTCTCTAGGGTTTTGAGTTTTACTTGAATTTTTTGTTGAATCTATGATTGACGTGATAGTTAACAACAACAATAATAATAAAACTGATATCTTCTTAAAATTTAAGTAAATTGAGATCAAGGGAGGATAATCATGACACAAGGCCAAATGATTTCTACGAACCTACTTCCAAGAATTCGATGTAAGTTTACTATGGTTTCTTCTTCCTCTTTGCTGAAGTTTCCCCGTTTAATATCCGGTCGCAAGTAGTTTATCCACCGAAGCCGACAACTCTTTCCGCATCTTGATAAACCTAACAAAAACAAGCAGTCAAGAAACTGAGCTTCATCACATACTCCACAAATTAAATTTCCACGCGGTAAATTTCTCTCTACAAAAGAACCATAATATATATTACTCGATCGTCTTGCTTGTTGATGATCGTATGCATGCCCTAGGTAGACCAGTCGATTATCAAGAATATTGGACAAAGAAAAAACCAAGTGAAGTCTGTTACCAGCTTGTTTTGGAAGTGCACGCCAATTTCCATGGCCATGTCGTTGAATGAAAGAAACCAATATCTGATCTTCTTCAGGCGTCCATGGTCCCTTCTTCAATCCCATCCTCTCACAACAAGGAACCCTCGCCATTTTTATTCTCCTAATTTTCCAAATTACTCTTTATCTCTCTCACTCTCTAGCTTTCTTTAACACCGTTAGCCAGCTCCTTCTGTCTTTCATAGTCATCAATGGCGGCCATTTATATAAATAGTTTAAAAAACTGCATGATTAAATTCAAAGCAAAGTAAGCCCAGTTTTTTGAGGTTAAAGTGAGCAACGTTGATCACTAAGTGACGGGCCATCGAAAAATTCTTCCACGGCCGTCACATTTGTGCTTGATGTTAAAGCTAATATTGACGATATCACTTTGTCGTGTTTCATTGTCCGCAAGCTGCCTTGCAAAAGTTTGAGCATGCTAGCCTTTCAATTTGGTGTCCAATAGTCAAAAATTAGGTGCTGTGGGCGATCGTTGCATCGAGCTGCTGCCTTTGTTATTATCTTCGTGTTAAGTACGGGTTCTTATTTTTCCAAAGAAAATGCTCGATCGACTTCTAGTATATTCCTTACTGTTTATAATTTTGCTAGGCACCAAATAGAAACTTGCCATTTGTTCTAATAAAAATTTAGGGTTTCCTTCATTAATTCCAATTCATGCCAAAGGATGTCAGAGGCAATGTGCATTATTCCAACAGTTTCTCCAATGATAAATCAATTTGGTCGGCTTGATTTTGGGTCACCCTATCATCAGGAAATCATATTACCTTGACTAAGTCATTGACTATTTCAAGTAGTGTTCTAAACTTGTAACTTGTCAGCTTAATTACCCAACAAGTTCTAATCTAATAGCACATGAGGAAGGTCTAGCAGCATTAATAGTTAGCGTGGGATCCCAATAAAAACTTATTGTCTTCAAGCATTGAGTAATGCTACCAGTAGATTAATTTACTTCATTATTAGCTAATGATCTTGTGAACTCATCACTTAGATGAATCATAATAACTCACAAGGTTAAAATTCTCCATGCTTGCACTTCAGGTTTTCCTCTTTCTAGTTTTTGAAAGTAATTTCTTGCAACATATCATCCATATTTATAAATAACCTGAAGGAGTTGGACGTAGTACGTTTCAGGTTGCAATATCTACAAGTGATTTTCAAGTGCAACAAAATACAGTGATTTCCCGTTGGTTTGAGTTCTAACCTGAGATCGAGGAATTTTTTTGAACATGATAGGATAGGTTCGGCCCAATTAATTGTCTGTGTCTTTGAAATCCTCTTTGCTTAAAACGAATGCGTGCTACTGTTAGATCACGTGTGTTGCCAGCTACAGAAGTTGACAACATAACATTTTCGTTCCTGAATTTGAACAGAATATTAATCCCAGTCTTTGACTTAATTATTAAAAGAGGACATTATTCTAACAAGGCTCCAGTTGTTTGTTCGATTATTGCCGTGAAACCTCAACATTAAGTATGGCCTTTCTCGGAATGATATGTGAAACTACTATATAAATAGAATAAATTTGGTTGGCATATCATTATATATCAATCATTGAATACAGTTGGCGAGGCTTATAAAATTCAAATAAGAGTTATAACCTTGAACAAGTGACAATGCATTCTCTGACGTATTCCATTGCGCATGCTATGCTACTATATATAAAAAAGAAATACACATCATATTCTGAAATGTTTCCTTAAGAAAATGAAAGAAATTAGTAATTATTTGTTTAATGATTCCATTTCAATAAACTATATAGATTTAAGTAGTAGCAGTAGCATGATTCCATTCCAGTTCTACAGCAAATGCTTGGCTTGACATACTAAATTCACTGAGTAAAATATTGCAGAGAGTAATATCCTTAAGAAACATTTCATGCGCATAGCTGACAGCTTTTTGATTCCATTGCGCATGCGTGCTGATATTTAAAAAAATACAGAAACTATTGCACCTAAAATTTATGGTTTAAGCATTAGAAATTGCATGATGATTTCATCCCAATTCGTTACCTTCAGCAAGCTTTAATTTGCTTCTGTAAGTGAATACATCATTGTGTTAATTAATTAGTTGCAGTTTAGATTCGTTCTTAATCATATCAGTAATTAATTAATAGATACAATATCTGGCAAATGAAAACAAGCTTTCAAAATTCCCTCACCATGCACCCACCTGAAAAATAGGATACATTGATTGGTACTGTTGGTTTAAATATATTATGCTTGCACAAACCGGCGGAATTAGCCATGGCACATAGATTCTGATACAGGTAGTTGTTTTCGGTTGGTGGCATTCTCACTTGTTTATTGTTGCAGCTTTGGATTGTTTTTTGTTTGTTAATTGTTCGGTAAGTTTGTTTTATGTTTTATATCATGGAATGCTTAAAAATTATAATGAGTAGCAACATCTGGGCAAGTGCTTTGTGGAGAAAGTTCTACTGGATTAGATACTTTTCTAAGAAGCACTTTATTTGAGTTAGTGAAGGAAAAATATATCTGCTTCTTAGAGAAGCATCTATCAAGCATTTGTACAAGTGAAGTTATTACCAGATTAATGTTTTTGAATAAGGAGATATGGAATCTTAAAGAGGAAGCACTTCGATCGGGGGTTATTTCATTGAAATAAGTAAATAGTTGAAGAATCAATCGGGCTCCTCCATGACCCACCTTGAAATGTTTAGTAGCTAGCTAGAAAAACTTATCTTTTCATGTCTAACCTGATATATACATTGATATTAACACGAAATGTCCTTGCTTCGTACGTTCCAGTGTCCAGCACAAAAGCACTTCTCTTTCCCTGAAAGCACTTACTGCATCCGACATAGATAATTCATTCACATATCCATTCATATCCCAAAAGCTTGGCTCCATGTATAATTTAACTTGTCTCTCTATATATGTTATGAAAAGTTGATGATAGTGGGGAAGCACTTTTACTTTCCATAGATTATCTAGCATGCATCCACTAGCTTGTGACAGGACTTTGTTGTTATCTTAAACATGCACAATTATCAATGGACCAGGTGGCTTCCACCTCCATCTCTCTTCTCAGTTCATGACCAAAATTATTATTTGAAATATTGGCATATACTATGTACACTGTATCGTTATCGTCCCTCCTCGTGCCAGAAGAATATAATCACAAATCATATGATAAGACAATTGAAATATTAGTCCATTAATCACCATGGACACATGCATGGATAAGGATCCAAGTTTTCTCTTATATAAATTATTATATTTCAAAAAAAAAATTTTAATAAAATAATTTTATTATATTATTATAAATAATATGATAAAATTATCTAATTAATAAAAAATAAAAAAATTTATTCATTAATGATAGATAAAAAGAATTAAAAATAAATTATATTTTTAATTAATGCGACGAAAAAAATTTATAAAATTAATTTTTAATTTTTTTATAATTAATAAATAAAATTTTTATTAATTTAATAATTTTATTATATTATTTATATTGATATAATACGACGATTTTATCTTAAATTCTCTCTATATTCTATCACATTATTTACTATTTCAAAATTAGAGGAGCCAACAAAAGATTAACAGATAGGAGATGAAGATAAGCTAGTGTAAGAATATAATGTAATGTAAATACTTATTCTTCTAAATTTCTTGCTAAGTTGATATTTAGTATAACATTTAAGAAAAATATTATTTATTTGGGTTTAATATATTTTTAGAATAAATTTTAATATTATAAAATATTTTTAAATTTTTAAAATTTAAAAAATTATTTAAAATTTTTTTAATTTATTTAATATTATGCATCTTTAAATTAAAGAAATTAAATCAACCGTTTGATTATTTAATCAAATTTTTATCAGATTCAAAGAGACTTTAATTTGCTTTGAACAAAAAATTCAAGTTGAATTTCTCTTTTTTCTCTTGACTCGATTTTCGCCACACCAGACGGGCAGTAAAAATCCTGTCGTGTACTGCATATTATTCAAAGTCTGAATTCTCAGACTGTAGATCACAAACCAATCACAGCCGGAGGTTCCCAAAATGTGGCGAATCCTAACTGGCTCTCACAAAAAAGGGAATATTCCTCCGACTGATCCTCTGAGCTAAAGGCCTAACTCTCATCCCTGTATATAAAAACCGAAGTAACCGAAAAACCTCCGTGAACAACTGCCCAAACCTAAAAGCAGATCACCAAAAAAACCATCAGGATTCCGCTATACTTGGAAACCAAGAAACCACAAAGAAATGTGTGAGACTTTGAAGAACAATTACCAGCTATGTGAAGAGATCGGACGCGGTCGTTTTGGCACAATCTCTCGCTGTTTCTCGCCTGCGTCTAATGATTTCTTCGCATGCAAAGTCATTGACAAGTCTCTTCTTACAGATCAATTAGATCAAGAGTGTTTAGAAAACGAAGCCAAATTCATGACCCTTTTGTCTCCTCATCCAAACATCGTCCAAATATTCGATGTCTACGAAAATGAAGAGTTTTTGTCCATAGTTATGGAGCTCTGCGAGCCTGTAACGCTTTACGACAAGATTTTGCAGAGCCCCATTTGCGAAACAATAGCTGCAGGTTACATGAAGCAGTTACTTTCGGCTTTAGCGCATTGTCACAGATTTGGCGTTGTTCACCGTGATATAAAGCCGGATAATGTTTTCCTGGATTCGAGGAACAATATAAAGCTGGGAGATTTCGGGTCTGCTGATTGGTTGGGTGAGGAGGGGACCACCAGTGGAGTGGTGGGTACGCCGTATTATGTGGCACCGGAGGTGGTGATGGGGATAGAGTACAATGAGAAAGTTGATGTGTGGAGTGCTGGAGTCGTTTTGTACACTATGTCGGCTGGGATCCCGCCGTTTTATGGTGAGACGGAGGCCGAGATCTTTGAGGCCGTTTTGAGAGGGAATTTGAGGTTTCCAACGAGGATTTTCAGATCAGTTTCGCCGGCGGCCAAGGACTTATTGAGGAAGATGATCTGTAGAGATGTGTCCAGGAGATTATCTGCGGAGCAGGCTCTAAGTAAGTGCCGTTTTGTTCATTTTTTTCATTTTGCAATCTTTGTTACAATTTGCGATTTTCATTTTAAATCCATATTTGCATGATTCGGTGTTAGATTTTCTTTCAGAGTCCTTACTTGGTTTGATTGCTGTGCGAATATTGAAAAGTTATAGATTGCGCAATTTTATTTTCCAATTTTTTTCCCCCGAAAATTTTCTCGGCAGACGATCAGAGTTCCAGGTCTTGTTAGTTCCAATTTTGTGTTCTGTTGTCCATAGATTTTCCAATTTTGGTTTCTATCAGTTGCTTACTGTGTTCTGTTCATTGGTAAATACAGGGCACCCCTGGATCTTAAGTGGAGGAGAAACAACTTCAATGGACTGATGATCTGACCCAAACCCCTGCCCACCAAAAATTTTTTTAAAAAAAAAAAAACCAAGAAAATAAGCAAACTTCTTGCAGCACAGCGTATCAGTTATCAATAGTGTATATATTTCCCTTACTAGCTATCAAAGCCCCCAAGAGATTCCCAGTTTCTTCTCTACAGGACACGACCCTGTGATGAATGGTTCCAAAAATTGCAGGTCTCTGCTGCCAAACACTACAAAGTAGTTTCTTTCGTTTGTTTGTTTTTGTTTTTGCTTTTGTTTTCTGTTTTTCTGTTTTCTCTTTTGAAGGAAAACCGAGAGCTTGTAGATAGATTTAAAAAAAAAGGACGAGTATCCCAGTCTTCCCCGCCTTTACTTCGTTTTCTCAGGAAAGTTAAAAGGAAGTGAGAAAGCTAGAGAAAGTTTGTACTGCTCTTACTGCCTGTAATGTAATTTTGTATTACGGAATCAAGTTTTGCTTAGAATGTGAATAAACAACGAATATCTTCAGACTTGGAATCTACATGTGCATCTTTTGATGGGAAAGCATTTGGCATATCCTTAAACATAAACCATCTCTTACATTATGCTTTCTGATTTTGGAATCTGAATTTGTATGTATCTTGATATGTAGTAAATGCTTTGATACAAGTCATCTATTACCTTCCCACCAAGTTTCCAATTTTTTGGGTGGAGATATTTATGGAATATGCTATGGGTATAAACCTTTTTGGCTGACTTTACACTTTACAGGCCGAAAAACACACCGTGTTTTCTTGTTCAAGGGGTAGGAATTGGACTGGTAATCTAGAATCGCACCTTCCTACACGCTTATTACATCAACTAGTCTTTGTGTAATATTGACTTTAACACCAGGCTACCGTATCGGCTTCCTTTCCCACCACCACAAATTTAAGAGTAAGTTTGGCAGTGATTTTAGGGTGTTAGCAGCGCTTTTCAAAGCTCAAAAGTACTTCGCTTAGTGTCGTCTCGAGGAGGAAAAAATGAAATGAAGAAAAGTTCTTTTAACTACTGTTTCAGCACTTAAACGTCTGAATTTTCAAGAAATGCTAAGAGACGTTTAAAAATTTAATGAGTCATCAACGATGTCGGCAAGTGTAATGAATTTTAAATCTTGGGTTACACTCTTTTGGTATTTAAAAATTTTCTAGAGAAATGTAAATAGCACAAATCCATGAGAGTTGAATGTGTTATTCATGTGAAATAGGGGTCAGACTCATAGATCCGTGGAAACGCTGATCACGAAGTTATTTACCCATGCATTGAACGGGGGAACAGTTTTGATAAGTTATCTATGTTGAAGTAATCCTTGGGGTTTGGTTAACTTTCCAGGATCTTCCAAGTTCAGACCAGTTCAGATTCATACAGAACCTGTATGAATCTGAAAACTTAAGTGTAAGATAAGTTAGGAATCTTTAACTAAAACAAACACAATAATATTATAAAACAAATGCTTCAACATGTATTAACTGCAAAATTAGGTCCCAATCCCACCCATGTGCTGCCCAGATTTTCTCATAATTTCTTGTGGATATTAAAAGCACCTCTTGGCTAAGAAAAAAGCGCTTATTTGAACATGCACTGAGTCATCTTCTTCTTCTTTTTCCTTTCTCTTGCATTATTTTAATATATTTGCAAGAATCTCGTCAAGACTGCGTGGTGTTTACAAATTGTGCAAGTGAAGAAGCATATACGAACAGTGAGAAAGAGAAGACTTTGCCTTTGGCATCTATTAAAATAAACCCCACATAGAATATACTTTAATTCACACCATTTTTGACACAAATCAACATAAGCGATATGGAAGATGCCGTTAATCTGATTGAATAAGTTTTGGTAGTCATGTCAACCTAACTTAGCTTAACTTTGCTTCAAAGAATATGAATAAACTGTGGAATAACTATACGTTAATCTAGAAACTTCAGGATTTGATCAACAAAAAAGGTTCTTATGTGTAAAGCAAAGGTCTCTGGTGAGGGTTAGGCTGACAGATCTGTAGAATAACATATCAAAAGAAGCAAGGTTGGACTTAGAAAGATCACTTCTTGACCCAATATATATGCATACATATATTGATAGGTTATCTCAATTTGGTTGTCTGTCACCCACTTTTATTGAAACCCGGGACCTTGATTACATAATTTTTATGGGCTTATAACTCTGCATCAATGGTTGAACCCTGCGTGCTAGCTAGCATCGAGGCGTGCATGCAATAGGGTTAATAAAGGAGGCGGCTGGCTACATGTTACTGAATAATCCATCAATCAAATTAATATAATTAATGGTAACAAATACAGTAAAGTATGGTAGCAGCTCCTCTTCGGCCTAGAGGACAAAATTCATTGTCCCTCTCTACAATGTTGATGAACCTGCACTGCAGGTAATGAATAATGGGTGTGTTTTTGTAACGCTTGTTCTTGTTTTATATATAATATTAAAATTAATGAATATAATATATATACATATATGTCTTCTTGGACCTGCCGCCCAAGAGCACAAAAATTCAAACGAGCTACGTGTTTCCTGGATAGATACATATATATATATATATATTTGGTTCTTTCATGTTTGCAGTCAATTTAGGCTTAGGTTTTTCTAAGCTTTGAAGAGTACAAGATCATATATGTTGGGCATTTCCGTTTGACAATATGCAGAGGGTTGTTTTCTCACAGCACGGCCATTACTTTCCAATAACGTGGGTGAGGGAGGTAAGCAATTCAGAAGGGCCCGGTTAATTCAAAGTCTCTTTCAGTTCCACCAACAGTTTCTCTTGGCCTGAAAACAAATTCTTTTGTACCCACAACATTAGTAAATATGAATGCTGACATCCAATCTGTCTCACCGTGCTCTCTTCTATTGGTTCTTGGATAAGCTATCTAATATTCTGTCCTTATTTTAAGGCATAAACTGAAATGAGACAAAATAGGAAAGACAATAAACAGCAAGATATCATATGCACAATAGTTTCACTTGATTATTTGCAATTGCAATGCCAATATTCAATTTTGCTACGCCGATTTCCATGTGACTCTTGCCTATTATATTTGCTTGTGGGGAGCATGTTACATGTAGCATTCTCAATAGTATATTTAAATTTAATTGTGACACTTGATTAATTCCAACTTCCAGAATTCTATGTCAATTAAACGTGATTAAATTAATTAGTAGACAGTATTAAAATAAATAAATAAATAAATAAATAAATAAAAACACGAACTTAGCCCACTACCACTGCCAGTCAAAACAAAGACCATACCCTCACCATAATAGTCTAACCTGCCTTCATTTCTTCTGGAATTGACATGCACAACCCTGCAAACCACTAAAACCATCTAAAAGTTGAATTGGCCAAATACTTAAATCAATTTTGTTATTTTCAAGACACCCCATCTCATTCGTAGACACGCATTAAATAATTTTTCGTTAAAATCAGTGTTAAAAAAATCCCCCCCTCCTATACTCCCTGGTTTCCAGGAATACATAACTTGGTTCATGTTGTTCTTCGTATAAAGAAAAGATAGCCTCGCAGATTAAAACAGTATTGGAAATCAATTCAAAAGAGATTGTATTCTATAGCCGTCCAAGCTTCTTCAAATAACTCCTGCCAAGCGTTCAGTTTCACGGTGCTTTAAGCTATCTGAGTCCAAAGCCCAAGACAAATAAAACTATTGATAAAAACTAATAGTTTTCGGGCTTCTGTCCCCATGGAAAGTGCTTTCACACCAAAAAGCTTCCTCACCACCGCTTAATGCCGCTTTTTGAAAATGTTCCTGTCGGGAGCTTCTCGGGAGACAATCCAAGTGCCCTTCTAAACCCCAAGTGTATTTACTCTTAGTCTACTGTAACTGAACATTACGAAAATAGAAAAAGCGCTTTGGCAATGCGAAAAACACACCCAAACACCCCCTAAATCATCATCTTTAATGATAAAATGGTGTAGACAAGGATTTTAAGGATGAAGATTAATAAGAGTTGTCCCACATCCATTTTGCTGTCTCTGAACAGAGAGTCGAGGAATATTAGGCATAATCGTAAACACACACTAGTGTACCGGTTAAGAGAAGGAACTAACAACCTTCTATCTTCAAACCAACTTTACATGGAAGAATAATTTTTCGCATTACTTTCTGATGACTTTTTTTCCTTATCCCCTCTCCCACAATTTTACAATTTAGAATATTATAGTAAAAATCAAAAAGACCTGAATATTACTTTACTGGCAGTCCTGGCATGATCATTAATCCACTGGAAAGTGGCCTCTATCAAGCAAACCAATTTGTCATACCTTCGTACCAAGGAAGGACTGCAAGGCCAAAAAATTACCACAGTTAGCTAAAGATCTAGTGATGCATACACATATGCAGACAATAATTGCAATAATGCTCGATTACCAGTCTTTACACAGATATTGCCCAGAAATAATTTGAACAAAAGAGGATACAATGTAGTGCCTAGTGAAGTATAAGTCTTCTTGTTGTGATGAAACTATTTACACGAAACAATATAATTCTGGAATTGCATGCAATAATATCCCAGGGAAATGAGAAAATTAAAAAATGAATCCAAAGTCTTGCATTAGACACGAGTAAATGTTCTGAAATTTGTTAAGAATGTTTTGATAAGAGAATGATTAGAAATTTCTTGGTTATTTAAAGCTTTGAAACTAAAGACTATAAATATGGGAGAACAAGCAACATTTATTATGCAACCCAAAACCTGTATTTATGCTAAGAGAAAAAATATAATTCAATGCTCATCAATCTTCCATTATTGATGATGATGAATTCATGTCTTGGCAGTAAAAGCTTGCATCTACCTTAACTCCTGCTGGTGTGTTTCCAGGCTTGGCTGTAGTTGTGCTCCCAAAGACATTGGCACCCGTGGAAGGCTTGGCAGTAGTTGTGCTTCCAAAACCAAACTTTGACTTCTTATCAGCAGGCTTTAAGATTTGGAAAGAGCACATTAGAGTCTCGTCAACACTCATCATGGCACCAGCATTATCAAATTCCCCACAGTAATTAGGTGCCGAAAATATAGTTACAAGCTGTCGGTTGGCAAAGAACTCGTATCCATCCTCTACAACCTGCGAATAATATAGTATTAAAAGAATATTTATTAATGACACACGCACTAAACCTATAAGGGAATCATATCCTCTCAGTTAACCCAAAGCACTGCACAGAATGGACCAATCAGTGCCCAAAGCAACCAGATACAAAGTCACCGTTACAAAGAGGAGAAGATTAGACATTATAAGGGAGTGAATGCCAATCATCCAAAGCTTATTTTATAGACCATTTTTTTTTTTCCTAAAAATGGACTGGTAGACATAGAAGAGCTATAGCACTCACAAACTAACTAAATACTCCCCACCGGAAATGTTTATAGCACTTGATGGTATACTGAAGAGGATATGAGCCCAACTTGAAAACTTTGGAAAATAAATGGAACAGCTATGACAGACAAAACCTGGTGAGCACGACAAATGAGATCAAGATCATGCTTCTCCAGAAAATCTGTTACTTTGTCAGGACCAAAAGTAAATGAAACTCCCCTATCATTCATCCCCCAACCTTGAACATCTTTACTGGGATCTGACCAGAGAAGATCACAGAGCAGACCTGTGTCTGGCACATCAGTTGGGCGTTGTAAATTTCTAATTTGATCCAAATTTTGTAGGTCAGGAGAAAGGCCCCCATGCATGCAGAGAATCTTCTCATCAATTAGAGCTGCCACCGGTAGACAGTTAAAACATTCTGTGAACGTCTTCCATAGCCTGACATTAAACCTTCTCTTACACTCATCATAAAAACCATATATACGGTTTATGGAAGCACATTCATGGTTTCCTCTCAAGAGGAAAAAATTTTCAGGATATTTTATTTTATATGCAAGAAGAAGACATATTGTCTCCAGACTTTGCTTGCCTCGATCCACATAATCCCCTAGAAATAAGTAGTTGGCTCTTGGAGGTAACCCACCGTACTCAAAAAGCCTCAAGAGATCAGAATACTGACCATGAATGTCCCCTGCATTTCAATAATGGATATTGTTTATCACAACGGCAGAAAGCTTTCAACAAAATGTTCTCAATAATGATTTCATGTGGAAAGTCTTGTGAGTGTTATCACTGATCATCACTAATCAACTGGTTATAAGAATGCATATCATTGACATACTAGGTAAATGTATTATATCACGCCAATTAATTTAGAGCCAAATTAATACCAAGTATAGAACATCTACAAATGTAAATCTGATATACATGGTAAAGCAAAACATAGAACAGTGACGCATTAAGTGCATCAATAAACAAAACACCTATTAAAGCTATGAATGTTAAAACATACCCCAGTTTTAGCCACGCACTCACCAGTTGAGCTAAAACCCAGCTGGTGAAATTGTGAAAAGTAAATTCACAATCAATATTCCAAAGCTTGAAATGGAACAAAATAAAAAAGAATACATGAATCACAGAAATAAAGATGCAAAAATAAACCATGAGTTAACGATTGAAAGCATGGAGGAGTAAACTAATCACCAGCACCCATCTGACAATGCACTTGCTCTATCTCTTTCAAGCATATCTCTACAACCAAGAAAGTGAATAAGCTCTTAAGACTTTACTTCAATCCAAATAAAAATCAGCGAGCTGTAACCAGTATAATGGTAAAATATTGAAAATTGTTATCCTAGTCCACCTCCAAAGCACTCTAAGGAGTAGAAACCTGAATTTCAGCAGTCACTCATGGTCTCATCAAGAACCACCAGCTCCTCTCACCCCATGGTAAATGTCAAGTCTCTAGAATAATGTTAGTAGCACAGAGAGTGAGCAATACACATCTCTTGGTGCAAGCTCTAATGTAGTACACTGAAGACCATTTAATCAGACTATGAATCCCATGATTTAAAAATCACACTATTGAGCAGATGTTCCTACAGATCTGTTAAAAAAATCCTATGAATTAAGGATAAAGAGAAATTTATTGATATTCACCCAAAATTAGAAATTCACTACAGAATAAAGCAAGGGATAAAAAATTCATGGAATAAGGTACAGCACATCTCAAGATAAGATCAAAGACAATAACAGAAAATTTTTTAAGGCGAACAAGTACAAAGCTTTTACATAATGACCCAAAAACATGGAAGAGGAATTTCAAATTGAGTGATTTTACAGATCCCATAACATCTGTTGGCAAAATGTGTTCAACAGGCACATGGCAATAAACATGAGAAATTAAACCCGTACACAGGATTCAAATTAATTAATACAAAAAAATCAAAGACAAACCAATAAAGAGAATTAATTAATTTGGAGAACGTGTTACATAGATTTTTTCAACTAATGTGAAACATAAGCACATTGAATTAAGCAGTATTCAACTACCAAAGACATAAAAGAATGAACTAGATTTCACAAATGCACACAAGCAACTTTACTGAGTCCAAGAGAATGTTCAACTTAAAGACAGAAATGCCCCCGTTGAGTTGCAGAAACTATAATGTTAAGAGTCTTTTAACCCGGTTAGGAAAACATTCATAACTTCTGAACTAATACCCCAAATAACAAACCCATTTAACCCCAGACTACTTAATAGACAATCTTCAAAATCAAGTAAGCGCCAACATTTGCAGATATCCCACAAGGATCACAAAATAAAAAATAATGATAAAATTTCAAAACCAATAACAACCAATTACAATATCATTTTCCATGAATGCGTTATTTTCCATGAATTCCCCCACAGATATACCCTGGCTCCCAAAGAGACGGAAAATAAGAGAAAGAAAAAAGTTAAAAGGGAAAACTAGAGCCAAGGCAAAGGTAAGGACAGTGGGAAGGGTGCAACCACTACATGCAAAATGATCCACAATCAGTTCAAGGAATAAGTGGTACTGCTGTCAAAAAGCTATATAAACCTATGTTAGACTACAAAATTGATCAAATAGAAATCATGGTTCAGAAAGCATACACAACACAACCCAAACTAAGGGACTCAACCCATTATCATCAATGAGATTCGTTAAAAAATAAATGTTCTGTAAACAATAATACATACAAACACATTCTTTTGTTTTACTAATTTTTGAGTAATTAATATTGCTAATGAAATAGAATACACAAAATTGATGAAATAAACAGAGGTTATCATGAAATCCACTTAATCATGGCAATATCACACAAATTCATCCATAAAGAAACTTAGATTCACAGAGTAAATGCAAAGCATTCCCCATTAAGATCCTCAATATACAGTAATCATAACTTTATTCAATATAAAAAGAAGTTCATACAATGAAACAAATATATTCCAAAAGCACCAGTGGCACTCAATCACCCATGGCATGAATAAAAAAGGAAGAAAAAATTACAGAAAAGAACCACACAACTTAAGGGGTTCATCGAGAAACCAATTCCATCACAAATTCAACTAAAAAGTTAAGCATTAAGCAGCTAAACCTTCCCCAGGACAAAATAGGAACTAAGAAACTAATTGGGGTTCACATCAAAAGCTATAATATCTGGTGGATCCTCCAAAACCAACTTGCATCTTCACGACTACTCTCTAGGACAAATTATAATTTGACCAACCCAAACCTCAAGTGAAAATTGACAACAAACATAAACTACCACATCAAATTAGGAAAATTGAAACAAGTAAGCCCATACTTCGGTTCCCTAAGCTAGCTAACACCATACGCCAATAAACACCAAGCAATCAAATCATTCAGAAAACACAAACAAACAAAATAAAAAAGCGGGTTTTGCTAATAGAAATCAGTATTAGATAAAACGAGATACCAAAAATCCTACGCGTTCATCAAAAATATCAACGTGGGTACCAAAGCATCTACAGAATAAGCAACCTGTGAAAAAAATTACTAAAAAATAAAAAATAAAAACAGCATGTCATGAACAGAAATCCTAAATGAAGCAACAAAACAACCCCAGCACACAAATTGCTCAAAAAACAAAAAAGTTACCACAAATCTTGATTGGCGCTTCAAGCTCCAACAAATTAGGCTGTTTCAAGAAGATCTCTCGAGAAACCACACACAGCTGGCGGATCTCCGATTCCGATAGCTGTACCTGCTTTCCAGGTCGAACCCGAACCTCCAGTAACCGATTGATTATATCATCAAGAACAGCTGGCTCCATTTGTTTCTTGCCTTTTTCCTGTTCAGGATAACAAAATATTTGATCTCAGAAAAGAGTCAACGGAGGAATTGGGTACGATTGACTGACTCAGAAGGAGAAGAAGCCGGAGGTGGCGGGAGAGAGTAAGAGAAAAACATGGATTGATCGAGAAGAAGAAATTGGGTTCGTCAATGGAGGTGCCGTTTTGTGAAAGGGAAGGGCGTCGTTTCAAGGCGGCGGGGGAAGAGAAATTGAAACATGGGCTTTGATAAGGAGAGATTGATTAAAGAGAAAAGGTTGAAAATTCTTTCGATCAAAGAGAGAGAGCTGCCGAGAGCTGACTGCTGACTTCGCAAAGGACAGAGAGGGACGGCTGGCTAAATTTCCTGTAATCTTTTGATAAAGAGAATTTTTGACGGTTATTTGATTAAAATTAAATTATTATTATAAAATCTGGATTAAATATTTTCAGTATATTTCATAGAATAAAATAAAATTTTAATAATTAAAAAGATTAATCCAATATTAATTTACAGTAATAATATACATATACACCCGACACACTTTAAATAATAATATTTTATAAATTTATAGTATATTGACTCAGAATAAATATTATTTTTCTATTAATTTAACTTTGGTTTACAATTTAAGGTTGAGAATTGAAAGCCCTCTGTAACATTTTGAACGAGCGTTAGTGATAGACATGTGGGTCGAGGAGGAGGAGGAGATGGTGGGGTTAGTGGGCAGGCAGGCAGGCAGCCAGGCATGGCCACCTTACAAATAAAGTAGTGATGTGTAGTTGTTTAGTGGACCAACAAAAGGCAGTAGGTGGGCAGGCATAGGCCAGCCAGGGAGATTTATGGGGTTATGCCCACATTCCACAACTTTCTAGATTTTTCATTGGAACCATTTTATAATGACATTTTGTCATCTTGTTTCGAAATCTCTAATCAATTCTCATTAATGAATTGATTGACTTGTTTGCCTACTAGCTTTCTCCCATTCCTTTAATTAATTGATCAATAATTTTGAGTTCTAAGATTTTGGATTAGTTGGTTCTTTAGCCTAGATCTAGGAGATTCACCCATTTTATTTAATTCATTTGGTAGATAAGAGCAGCACTTAAATTTATTTGAATTTTCTGACTGTTAATTTAAAAAAGCAAGTTTTAAACGAAACAAATATACTACATTCTACTCTTCTTAGTGGGCTTATTTAATAAAATTTGTACCTAATATTTCTTTTTTTTCATGTTTTATGGTAAATGTTGACTTGAATGTGTAATAAATAAAAGGGTTTGCTGATAGTTAACATAAGAAAGAATGTTTTCATCACAACAGACGTTTATACTGCCATTTCCGGTAATTGCAGTAAAGGAAAATTCCGGGGGATGGATGTAGATTATATTCTTGTTAGAACAACTGACCGACAATACAACTGTGAGCAAAATCTTTTTGTCTGAACAAAACTTAGGCAAAGTGTATTGCACTGTCATGATTGCAAAGGGACTTCAGCAATTCCAACACGCTTACCCTCTTCGATGTTCAACCTCAACTAGGTAACATATTTTCCTTTCACTGCTTACATTTTCTCGGTCATTCTCGGGACCCAAGCATACAACTTCAAGAACATTGAAGATGAAAATCTGAATCATGCACGTTATTGATAAAAAAGAAAGTATTTAAAGATATTTATATGAAAAAGTCTCCTGGCAAATATCATCATGACTACTGTAACACAATTATTCATTCCGCACGAGAAGAGTAGATGACTAAAGCAAGTGATCCCTTTCGTGAGGGAGGGTTTAACAGGTTTATGATTTTTTAAACAAGGCCATGTATGTGAAACTTCGTGACAACATCCTCATCTCATCTCATTTAATATCATATGTAGCGATCTGTTCTCACTACATAGTATGATAAATGATATTCAAGCCCCTTGTGCTGTTTGGCTCTATAGTTCAGTAATCTTCTTAAACTCGACACTTCATCCTGGACTCGTTTATTAAACATTTGGAATATGGTATTTTGGGTGTGACAGAATTATTGCGTGTATTGATCATTAGGGAACTTCGCAGCAATATCTAATAATGAGGAACGAAGTAATGGTATGAAAGCATTGCGATCGAAAGGCTTTACAAAGTGAAGTCAAAATTTGCATGATGCATGGTTGATCGTGTTCGTGTACTCCTTTTACCACGTGATGTGAATCCATGACCAACCCAACCCCATGCAAGAAAACTATAATTCTTAAAGAGTGCCAAACTAGTCCCCCACCGACCCAATTCCATCCCATGCGTTCAATAACCCTCGAGTGTTGAGGGGTGTCTTTTAGTGTTTTTCATTTCTTTTTAAGAAATGATTTGGCCACAATGCATTTTTTAATATACCCAGTTGAGCATTTGTAAAAGGCCATATGCATACTTAATCTCAATGATAACCACGATAAATGGATTCCAATTCATTCTTGCTTACTTTCATCTTTACCAATAGCCTGCTACTTTCGCATACTACTTGCGTGGCCCTAAATAAAAAGAAAAAAAAAAAAAAAGATGAAAAGAGAAAGGAAACATAAGAACGAGGCAGAAGCCACAAAAAAAAAGAAAAACTACAAACATCTATAATAAGGGAAGTCCCGACGATCTTTTAAAAGTGTTTCTTGAATTTGAAGAGAGACATCAAACCATTAACAGATTATATATATTTGATAGAGAATTAATAGATAAACGTTACAATTACAGCCAGCAATTCTGGTTAAAATGAAAATCGAATCTTTCCTTTTCTTTATTTTTATTTGGGTTTTCTCTTAAGTCGCATATCTAATGTACTAAGTCGCCATTGTCCTTGCAATTACAAGCATTAGTTGGCCGCAAAATGAATCCAGGTTCATATAATTTTCTCATCACTTTACCTCATGATCCATGGACGCTATTTTCAGATAATATTCACATGGTGAAGGTGCGCCACAGAAGAAATTGTTTCTGGTGGTTCTTCTAATGTGAATGCAATACTACATTTTGATCATGTTCTTCACAGTAAGTTGATAGTGGTACGAAGTGGGGAGGTCCCACGGTCACCGCCAAGCCCTATTCACAATATTCCTCCTACTCAGAATCCTCCCCCGCGCCCACAGTAGCTGCCCCCAGCGCACCAACTTTACCAGTAGTCTTATCATAGCCACCGTATCATATTTCATCATGTCTACTATTGATGCCGAAGGCTGCATATATCGTTCAAGTGCTTATCCGACATTGTTCTACTTTCCTTTATATTTGAATATGTAAAATTTCATCTTGCCTAAATGATTTTTTGGCATTCTTATTATTGTTTTGTTGGCAAAACTTTTGTTGAATATGAAGCCTTCATTTTTTAGATTAAGGTGAGAAATAATATAAGAAAATCTAATAACTCTAAAAAAAATAAACGAATATTTTTACAAAAAAAATCACATCTAAATTAAAAAATTTATTGAATTAAAATTAAAATTTTATTTTTTAATGATAGTTGTAATAAATTGACTCAACAATTAAGTAAATATTTTTTAATATACAATTTATCATTGTTACTTTTAAACTTGTAAACTAAAACATTTCATTAGTTGGTAATATAAAATGTTCTAATAATTTAAAAAAAAAGAAAAAATCAACATAACTCTTATGTTTATCAAGTAGTTGAAGAAATGGTAGCAGGTGAAAAGCTAAATAAGTTATAAAAAAGATCACAATCAAGAAGAGTTATTCTTTTATTTCACTAAGTCAATAACATTTACTTGGTCTACAGGGTAATTAATTCTGATCTTTCGCACCTGTTTTCTTTGACAAATTACACAATCTTTCTTGTAGCTCTAACTCCATAGTCTGTCGTGTCCAGATGTACTTACCTCAACCACTATGAAATACGACATAACTAATTAGGTTGAACAGGTCGTATAACTAACAGAGAAACTGACAACAATGCATATTACAAAATAGTCAGTTAATTATCTATAAAAGGACAGGCATACCGTGTAAGTCCGGCCGATACAAACAGTCAATATGGATTCCAATTCATTCTTTCTCACTTTCATCTTGATCAATAGCTTGCTTCTTTCACATTCTTCTTCTATGGCCATGGCCATGGCCGTGGTCAGTTCTGAAGCTGCTTTTACATCGAAGTACAAGTTGAAGGTAGTGTCAAAGAGGGCATATATCCAGCCTCAGCCATCCCCCAAGGGCAATCCCCATCGTACCTTCAAGACTCCCCCTCCTCCGGCAATATAATAAATAGCCATCTTCGATCAACTGCTTGCTCCACCGTGACCAGTGCTACCCCTATATAAATACGTGCTCCAATCTTTTCTTAGCATAATTCTGGAGTACGTATGGGAAAATTATATATTTATTGGAATAATTAAATATATACGGTATACATATGTATGTATGTATGTATGTATGTATGTATGTATGTATGTATTGAGTTCATCGTGGGTTATTTAATATGATCTTCAACATCTTTTTCTTTCAATTATTGTGCTATTTACTTCAGAAGACGGTAGTTTGTCTGATCTACTATTGATACCGAAGGCTGCCTTTATCGTTCAAGTGCTGATCCGCCATTGTTCTACTTTCCTTTATATTTGAATGTGTAAATTTCTTCTTGACGAAAAATTTTTTTCGCATCCTTATGATTATTTTGTTTGCAAAACTATTGCTGAATATGAAGCAGCCATTCTTTAGATTAAGTTGAGAAATAATATACCAAAATTTAATAATTCTACAAAAAATAAATAAATTTTTTAAAAAATCACACCTAAATTAAAAAATTTATTAAATTAAATTAATTTAAAATTTATTATTTATGATAATTACTCAACAATTAAGTGGATAATTTTTTAATACACGATTTATTGTATTTTTATTTTTAAGCTTGTAAATTAAAACATCTTATTGGATAGTAATATAAAATTTTTTAATAATAAACCAAAAAAAAGAGAAAAGAAATTAATATGACTCTTATATTTATCAAGTAGTTTGAAGAAATGGTAGCCGGTGAAAAGCTTATAAATTATAATAAAGATCACAATGAAGATTCACTTAACTAAATGAATGACATTTACTTGGGTCTAAAGGGTAATTAATTCTTATCTACATAACTTTTTTTTTTTTTTTCCATTTTTTTTAATTATTTAGCTTTGACTTTAGAGTTACAAATCACCTGCTCCTTAGTGTGTCATTGACACATTTACACAATCTTTCTTGTAGCTCTCACTCCATATTACATAGTCTGTCATGTACTTACCTCAACCACTACGAAGTAGAACAAAATAAATTAGGTGGAACAGGTCTTATAACTATTCAAGAAACTGACCACAATATTACAATATAGTCAGTTAATCATCTATAAAAGGACCGGCACAGCTTGTAAATCCGATGGTCGAAACTGTCAATATGGATTCCAATTCTTTCTTGCTTACTTTCATCTTGATCAATAGCTTGCTTCTTTCACATTCTTCTTCCATGGCCATGGCCGTGGTCAGTTCTGAAGCTGCTTCTACATCTAAGTACAAGTTGAAGGTAGTGTCAAAGAGGGTTTATATCCCGTGGCAGTCATCCCCCAAGGGCAATCCGGCTCGTACCGTCGAAATTCCCCCTCCTCCGGCATCACTGCCTGCTTCACTGTGACCAGTGCTACCTATATATAAATACGTGCTCAAATATTTTGTTAGTATAATTCTGGAGTTTGTATGGGAGAATTTTTCTTTCCTTGTACGAAATTTAGTTACTGCGATCGAATATAATGGAATATTAAATATATATGTTACATTTATGTATCTATTGAGTTCATCGTGGGCTACATAATATGATCTTCAACATCTTTTTCTTTCAATTATTGTGATATTTACTTTAGAAGATGATCGAGACTCTGTTTTAAATTGATCAATTTTTCCTATACCAAGTCCTTGATGTTGATCATATGCTCGGACTATGCACATCTGCTTGTGCTTTGTTGGCTGAAAAACGATTGCTTTTACATTTTACCATGCATCATCATTGACGGCCGGCTATGGTAAATCTACACAACATATAATTTAAAAATAGTTTGTCTGATCTGCATTGATTTTCTCTCTAAGACTTTATTAGGTAACTAAAAGGTAAAATCTCACCTAACAAGCAAACCGTAACCCAGTTTCCAAACCCCACAATTAATTAAAAGCAAGAAAACAAAAACAGACGTATCCAGTTCTTGATCTTGAAGACCAAATTGATGTGAAAACGCTCTTCAGGAAGCTTCCTCCTTCACTATAAACAAATAATAAATTGGCTTTCACAAATTGATCACTTGATAAAATATTTTACAAACCATTGACAAATATAAATTAATAGTGCATAAACTAGTTGCCATTATTGTTTGACAAGAAACATTAATAGATGCAATGAATACCAGTTCATATTTGCCGGTTCTCCTTCTTCTGATGCGATTTTTTCTGATCGTGTTCTTCATCGTAAGTTAGTGACGGTGGCGCTCAATAGAGAGGTCCCAAGAAGTTCACCATCCCCAGTTTTCAATGGCCGTGTTGGTCAACTTCCTCCTCCGAAACGAAAGTAGCTACCACAAGGCTAACTTTCCGGCAGTTTACTGCCCAAGTGTTTAGCTGCTATTATTCTACTTAATTTGTTGTATAAATTGTAAACTAGTTAGTAAAAAGTTTATAATAAAGATCACAATCACTCAAGAAACTTTATTTTATTTCACTAAAACGAAAACTTTTACCTGGTCTACAAGGTAATTAATTGTCATCTTATTAATCACTTTTTTTTTTTTGGTTTAATATTTTTCAGAGATTTTAGACCTATGATGACCAGTTCCTTTGTGTCATAGTTCTTTCGCATACATACACAACCTTTCTAGGAAAAAGACTTTTTGGTTAATAAATGCATATGTCCTTTTTTCCAATCTCAATGGCGAATCGAAATTAACCAAAATTACTGATGAATAGGTCTGATTGTATATTTCTAGTCGTCATTTGAATTGAATTTGTCAATTTCTCTACGATCAAGCAAGCATTTGTCCTTTTTCCATTTAATTTCTTACTCGTTTGTAGTTTTCACTGAGTCGAAA
Source organism: Khaya senegalensis (assembly GCA_032402905.1). Classification (NCBI taxonomy): domain Eukaryota; kingdom Viridiplantae; phylum Streptophyta; class Magnoliopsida; order Sapindales; family Meliaceae; genus Khaya; species Khaya senegalensis. The sequence goes on along the minus strand of CP135554.1, from coordinate 1,100,625 downwards.
TGTATGTCACTCAACCATCAAAAAAAACGAAGTTAGGTTGAATAAGTCATATAAGTGATTTGCCACCCTATGCGTTATGCAATAACACAAGACAATCATCTATAAAAGGCCGTGTACAACTTGCAATCCGATATTGAGAAAGCTACCAATCATGAATTCCAATTCATTTTTGCTTACTTGCATCTTGATCCATTGCCTGTTTCTTTCGCATACTGCTTGCAGGGAGATGGCCATGGCCAGTACTGAAGCCGTTGCTGCGTCGTATAAGTTAAACGTAGTGTCGAAAAGGTCATTTCAGACATCCCATCCATCACCCAAGCCTGCCAAATCTCCTAATCACTACGGGCCCTCTCGTCCTTGGCCGGGATTATATTAACCACCAGCATCATCAACTGTTCCACCGTAGTCAATTTATGCACACCGATATCATATCGGCTTGTTGGTTACTTTGACTACGAAGCAGTACCCGTTTGCTGCGTTTGTATAATTATACACTCTTTGTTGAACAACAAGATTATGATTGATCCATTCCTAATTTTTTTGTGTTAAGAGATTTTTTTTTTTTTGAGATTTTGGATAGTTGCCAACAAATTAGGAAACATCAAAATGATGTCTATGATTACAAGTTGAATATAGCTTCCTATTTTCAATACACTACAGGCATGATCGTGGTCAGTGAAGCTCTTTTTGAATCGACTCATGATTCCTATGATTACAAAGCTGAATATAGTGTCGAGAATGATGTCTAGAATTCTGCCTCCGTCTCCAATGCCCAATGGTATTATTGATTACCTTAAGCCTTCTCCTCCGGCAACACCACCACCACCATCAACGCTGCCGTTATCGTCGTCCGTGATACCACCTCCGCCGATGTCTTGTTAATCAGTTGGCTACCTTTTATTGAACAATATTCATGAACTGGTTACAGCTGCTTTCCTTTTAGGTATCATCACTTTACGAGAAGCTTATGTGGAGAATGCGGTGCTTTCCTTTTACGATTTTTGTTATTGCGTGATGGACAGAACATGGTACTTGGAACAAATAGCCTTCAACAATCTCTCACCATGCATTTTCCGTTTAAGTAATTTTGAGTTCAATGTGTTCTTTAGATCAAATTTATTTGCGTCAAGGTCATGATCGAATTTAATAAAAATAAATATTATTGATCAAATTTACCTTCCTATAAATTACAAGGCTATTTATTCTACTGCCGGAGGAGGGGTAGTTTTGAAGTTAACAGGGGTATTGCCCTTGGGGACGGCCGCGACGGACTATATACCCTCTTTGACACTACCTTCAACTTGTACGTCGATAAAGAAGCAGCTTCAGGACTGGCCGTGAAGGGAGTATGTGAAAGAAGCAAGCTATATAATAGATCAAGATGTAAGCAAGAAAGAATTTGAATACAGATTAGCTATTTCTACCGTTGGATTAACTGGCTATATTAATGTAACATGCATTGCGGACAATTTCTCGGTTGGTTACACTAATTCAACCGAATTTACTATGTAGTAGTTCGTAGTGCGTGATTGAAAGTTACAAGAAAGATTGTATATGCGTTGGAGAAAGACTTTGAAACAAAGAAGTTGGTGATTTGTTGCCCTATGGTCAAAGCGAAATAATTAAAAAGGGAAAAGAAAAGCTACGGAGATAATAGTTAATTACCTTATAGACCCAGTAAAAGTTATTGATCTGGTGAAATAAAAGAACAATACTTCATGATTTCGTGAATGCAATTTCATCATATTTGCTTAATCCATGGAACGTTAATACTTTTATGCTTACTACTCCCAGGGTGATGGCCACCAAACTTTCTGGCTCTTCTTTGTAAGTACCCCTGAATGAAATTATGAAAGAAATGAAGAAGTCAAACAACAAAGACAAAACGGTATGCAATTCTAGCCCATTTATGAAATCAGACCTTTTCCTAATTACGAAGCTTTCTCCTTAACCATAAACTAATAAATAGTTTGACTCACTGCATCTATATTATAGCATGCTTGTTTGACAAGTTCATTCCTTACTTCATAGAATAGTTTTATTTCACAGTCATAAATTAACATAGGACATATATTTGTTGCCACTATTGTTTTACATAAGCATCGCCGGCTGCAATGAATACCAGCTCACATTTACTCATCACTTTTTTCTTAATCCATGGATATCACCTTTCACATACCGTTTACATGGTATTCTATGAGTTTTATTCTTCAACAGTCTCTTTTTCCTCTTTTTCCTTCTTTTTCTTTCTTTTTCCTCTAAACTATTGAATTCTATGAGTTTTATTCTTCAACAGTCTCTTTTTCATCAAGTGAAGCTTCCTCTCAAGTATTTAGTAGTAATAATAATTAAATAAAAAGGAAAATTGTACACCAAACAGCTACGGTGGTGTACGTCATATATATTACTTAAAAGTTCTTCCCTGATAAAATATTTAAAGGCCTTAACATCATACGCCATGCATTCACAATTCACGGCTTTACAATTAGAATTAATTCTCAAGTCACAACACGCATGAAAACAATGAACGACATTTCATATTTGCCCATCAATTTGTTTTTGATCGATGACTACTGCTACTTTCACAAACTACTTAGCTTCACGGTGAAGGCGGCGGAAATTGTTCCTGTTGGCTCTTCTAATTTGGATGCAATATCTTATCAGGTTCATTTGGCGGTGCCAAATAAGTTCAAAAGTCCTCATACGATTGCATCACCACCACCTCCCCCAGTAGGCAATGGTGGTTCTAGTTGGAGTCCTTCTTCATAACCAAAACTGCCGCCGACGCCACCTGAGTCACCAGCAGCACCGCCACCATATTATTAATATGCCATAGACTCTGCTTCAAGTGTTATCTGCCATCGAACTTGCTGTTGTAAATTAATTAATTGCTTATTATGAAGCATAAAAGTCATCTATTTTGGAAGAAAACCATACAATGTTGAAATCAGTGCCACTTGCAACGTATGGAACCGACTTATAACAACATACTGCTGTATAATTATCAATAATTTTTATGTTAAAAATTACTGAAAGATAAAGAATCGTTCAACTGATTTAATAGCCTGATTTTCAATAAAATATAAAATTCATCTGATGATATACAAGTCTCACGACCACGTTATTGTAGACAAATCCCACTAATAAATAAATTTAAAAAACTATGATGTTAATATCACCCTCAACAGCATGAAAGGAGTATGTGAAAGAAGCAAGCTATTAATTGATCAAAATGGAGGTAAGCAAGAAAGAATTTGAATACATATTGACTATTTCTATCTTTGGTTTTACAAGGTATGCATATGCATGGCCGTTTATATTTGATCATTTACTAGCTATATTAATGTAACATGCATTGTGGTCAATTTCTCGGTTAATTACACTAGGTCAACCTAATTAACCACGTCATACTTCGTAGTGGTTGAGTGAAAGTTACAAGAAAGATTGTATATGTGTTGGAGAGAGACTTTGAAACAAAGGAATTGGTAGTACTGTAGCCCTATATTCAAAGCGAAATAATTAGATAAAGGAAAAAGAAAAGTTATGAAAATGAGAGGTGGCTACCTTATAGACCAAGTTAAAGTTGTTGATCTTGTGAAATAAAACAATAATACTTGATGATTTCGTGAATGCAAACTCAACTTTTGATTAATCCATGAGACATTGATACTTTTACGCGTATTACTCCCAGGGTGATGGCCACCAAACTTTCTAGCTCTTCTTTGTAAGTACCCCGAACGAAATGAAAGAAATGAAGAAGTCAAAGAACAAAGGCAAAACACTATCCAATTCTCAGAGACCATATATGAAACCGGACCTTCACCTAATTACGCAGCTTCCTCCTTCACCATAAACTAATAATAATTTGACTCCCAGCGTTTATATTTATATTGCATGCTTGTTTGACAAGTTGATTACTTAATACAATAGTTTTGTAAAACTTTCCCGGTTATAAATAAATTTTGTAAAACTTTCCCGGTTATAAATAAACATAGAACATGTGCTTGTTGCCATTATTGTTTTACACAAAGCATTGCCAGTTGCAATGAATACAAGCTCACATTTACTCATCACTTTCTTCTTAATTCATGGATGTCTACTTTTAGATATTGTTTACATGGTGAAGGCCTCTGAAATTGATTCTGCTGGTTTTTCTTCTCTAGATCCGATTTCTTTCCATGTCCTTCATCGCAAGTTAATGATGCTGTCGACGCCCCGTAGAGAGGTCCCAGAGGTCCCAAATAAACCGGATAGTCCTGATCCAAATAAACCTCCTCATCACCAACCTCCTATGCGAATGGACTGAAGCCGCTTCCCCTGCCACTAGCGTTACCATCCGCTGGCTATATCATCAACATATGTTCTTTTCATGCCGGAGGCCATCGTTCAATGGCTTATTCTGCTTAATCTATTGCGTGAAGTGTGATATTTTATCTTGAACGAAATAATTGATCAAGTCATGTAAGTTTTGTTTATTATGATTCTGCAAGCAAATCTGTTACTCAGTGGATTATACACATAAATCTGTTAAACTCAAAACTGATTACTTGCCCCACCTTATTTTTAATAAATAAGAATTAAACAAGAAAATGAATGAAAACTCCCATGGGAAATCTTCAATCTACCCAAAACTACATTTGCTTGTCCGTAAGAAATTAAATTCCAAAAGTAAAACATTTAACAGCCATTTTGAAATCCATTAAAGCTTGTAATGTAGACTGATAACACAAGTATTACAAGTAAAATTTTCAATATTACAAAATACAGTTGGTATATTTTGAACATTCACACATAAAGAGTTGTTAAAATTCGTCTAACTTTTTATATAAAAAAATTCTTTCCCTTCTTTTCTCTAAATTACATAATTCAGTTTTAATCTTCAACAGTCTCTTTTTCTTTTATTATGATATTTGAATGAAATTTATTTCCATCAAGATCATGATTCATGCTAAGGTTGGTAACGGATCGAGCATGGAGTGGGAATATCCATCTCCATTTAATAATTAATAATTTAAAATTTTAAATAATATTATTAATTTTTGAATTCTTTATTTTATCAAAATACATTGGTTTTTTTTTTTTATATATTTTATAAAAAAATAATAATAATACATTTTATTTTTCATACCTTTCTAACAAAAAAAAAAAAAATCAAATTAATAATAATAATTGATATCCAAATTAAAAATACATTAAAAAATCTAAATTAAACATCTCCAATAAGACATTCAACTCATATGTATAAGTTAAATTATATATTTTTAATAATTAACATTTAACCCACATAAAAAAAAAGTTTTAATTACAAAATAATTTTGTTGATGAGTAGATCATATTTTCTTTACAAAAGCAAACCTACAATGAATCAATTAGGATGGTTGTGTCTATCACTTGGCAATATTAGATTCCATGTTTCTATTGTTTGTATTGAAATATTTATTCTGCTTGTCTCATCATTTCTTAATATGTGTTTGTTGTATTCAATTCTCGTGGCCCTGCTCCATTTCTTTTACCTTTTGAGTTACTCTTTTTTATTTGACTGACATTTGTTACTTGCAAATCTTTTATCAAGCTTTCTGTTTCTATTTGTTGGTATAGGTGGCTTGCTTGATATAATTTGATTTAGCTTATTTGGTGTTAGATTAGAAATTAATTAGGCTTGGATTTGTAACATTTAGCGTTACATATTACTGAATATTGGCACCTGTTTGCCATTTTTTGAGCTAGTTTATATTTTCTCAGCCTATAAAAAAATTTTCAAAAAGGCTACGAGCTGGTGAGTGGATGACACTGGCCTGTTTTTGAAAAGAGAGACAAATTTCGTCTTCATTTCTCACTCAATGGGTGGTATGAGATCAAATTAGGTCTCGATTTCGATCCGAATAGGTCGAATCCCACAAAATTCCATAACCCATAAGAATTTTTGCCCACCCTAATCCATTCTATGCTTGAAATCTTACTTTTAAAGAAAGAAATTACCCTCTTACTGAATAATAATTTTCACTCTCATTTGAGTAAATAATAAACTTTTATAATTTTAAAGATTACTGTTCATACCATCTCACCGACCTCATAATAATTAAATACCACATTATTTGTTAGAGATATTCACGTAGCAGTACTTTAGTTATAAAGAATATGCCGTGCATAGAAAATAATAAAGACTTTTCACACAAAACCATCCCTAGATGATAGATGAAAGTTGGAACCTGTCTAGTTCTCAAGTGTGAAAGTCTCCTTAAAGTGAAGCTTCCTCTCTATTATTATTAATTGTAACAAGTAATAAAAGCTATGTGGCTTCACCACATACACATGGCATTATTATCGGTCAACAAAGACTGCTGCCACATAAATGGCCGGCTGAAAAAGTCTAAGATGGCCACCTTATAAACATAGCTAGAGCCACAGCAAACAAATGTCAAATATATTGCAATTAGGTGATCACTGTAAGAGTAAAAGCTGGCCATGGATGCCAAAGATTCGTACTTGCTTACTTTGATCTTGATCAATTGCCTGATAATTCTTTCACAAACTACTTGTATGGTCGATGCCATGGCCGCTGAAGGTGTTTCTGTTGGTTTTCATACACATTTTCCGTCTAAATTTAAGGTAGTGCCCAAGAGGGTGGTCTCTTCACCGCCGCCAAGTCCCAGGCCTAACCCTCCTATTATGTTCAAAAGCCCTCCTCCTCCGGCACCACCACCGCCATCGGTGCCACCGCCACCGCCACCGCCATACTGAAGCATGCGCCGAAGTTGGTATATCTTGTATCGAGATATTCTGATTCCCTTGTATGACAAATTGTATTAAATAATTAATATGAAACAACCGATCTGTTTTTTATTTTAGATGAAATCACGTCCATTAATTGATCAATTTCTCTGAATTATGTTTCCGGCAAGAGTCAAGATCTTTCCTCTCATCAAAGCCTCTTCAGTCTTGACTGTTGTGATATAAAATTGAATTTGTTGACATGTACTTTATCAAAATTAATTTTAGATCAAATTTTACTTGATAGTACATTAATAAAAAAATAATAAATTTAATTATTATTAATGGTGATAAGTATGTCACGAGATTTTTTAATATTTAAATAAAATCAAAATAAAAAAATATATATTATGTTATTTGGAGCTGCACCTTCCTAACCCTTTGGTCTTTTCACCTTTAATTCATCATTCTAGGCCCATTTTTCCCTTCGTTAGAGTTAATTAAATCAACATATACCGCTGAAACAGTTGATTGCAGCCATTTACGTGGACAAAAAATCTCACAAATCTGGCTGGAAACCATGCACGAAATCGAAGAAAAGGCAAGTACTCACTTCAATTTGCAATATACAAGAAAACATATGGTAGAAGCAGCTAGCAGTGTTCTTGTAAAAGCTACATAGCAAGCAATTCTTTGTCGTGGATAAAATTGCTGCTTACTTGTTCCTTTTCATGCTGATCCATGGCGTGATATTACAGAATTCCCACATGAACAAAAGCAATGATGTGATGGCAGAAGTGATTGGTGTTCATGATATGGATGTAATTGAAGCTGATTCTCAAAGTTTGTAGGCAAAAATGAAAGTGGAGTCAGGCAAGAGAATTAGAATGGCGCCACTGCCTTCAAGGCCTTCTCCTACTCCCAACAAAGCTGTTCATATGTTTGTTCTTCCAACGCCTAACCTTCCTCGCGTTTTGCTTCTTCCACCAACATCGCCGCCACCGCGGCTGCCACCTTACAGCCCTTAATTTTGTGTGATTACATACCCATTTCTTTGCGTTGTATGACATGTTTACTAAAGTTAATAATAGTGTTCGGATATACAAGTTTGGAAGCTTGCACGGCATACATGTCAGCTGTGCACACTTTTTTAAACGCAATTATATTTTTCTTAACTACCTCCAGGAATTGGATGAATCCACTTTCTCAAGTCTTCTACTTATTCTCTCCAATTGATCATTGTTTAAAACTCCTCAAGTCCACGTGCCAGCTCTGAAGTGGGTAGAATTCGGTTAAATGGGTCATCTTCTTCTTCTTCTTTTTTTTTTTTTTCAAATAAATGTCCCCTGCCAGTAGTGTTTACATCTACTAGCTATTTCATCAAAATATCTTCTTGTCATGCCGGAGGCCATCGTTCAGTGGTTTATCTGCCATATCCAGCTTAATCTACTGTGTGAAGTGTGATGTTTTATCTTAAACGAAATAATTAATCCAAGTCATGTAAGTTTTCTTTACGATGATTCTGTTAGCAAACCTGTTACTCAGTGGATTACATACAAAAATCTTATAAACTCTATCAAAAAACTTACTACTTGCTCCACCTTACTTTTAATAAATTAGAATTAAACAAGAAAATGAATGAAACCTCCCATGGGAAATCTTCAATCTACCCTAAAGTTAAACATTTCACAGCTATTTTGAAATCCGCTATAACTTTTAATGTAGACGGATAACACAATTATTACAAGCAAAATTTTCAATATTACAAAATACAGCTGGTATATTTGAACATTCATACATAAAGAATTGTTAAAATTCGTCTAACTCTTTATACTAAAAGATTATTTCCTTTCTTTTTCCTTCGAACTAGTGAATTCACATGAGTTTTAATCTTCAACAATCTCTTTTTCTTTTAACTTGATATTTGAACAAAATTTATTTCAATTAATGTTTGATAATTAATTTAATAATTTAAAATTTTAAAGTATATTATTAATTTTTAGATTTTTCATTTTTATCCATAGATAATTTTTCATACTTTTCAACAATATATATAATTTATATCCAAATTTCTAATAATAATTGATATTCAAATTCAAATTAAAAGTATATATTAAAAAAATACTAAATTACACATCTACAATAATCAACATTCAATCTTATAAAAAATTCAAATTATACATTTTCAATAATTAATATTTAACTCATATAAAAAAAATTCAAATTAAAATTTCCAATAATCAATATTTAATCTACTTGTAAAAATTTTTCAATTACAAAATATATTTTCTTTACAAAAGGGCACCTACAATGAATCAATTAGGATAGTTGTGTATACCAATTGTATATTGGATGCCATGTTTCTATTGTTTGAATTGAAATAGTTATGCTGCTTGTCTCATCATTTCCTAGTACCTGTTTGTTGAATTCAATTCTCATGGCCCTGTTCCATTTCATTTACCTGTTCCAACCCTACATGACAGAAGAAAGTCGGAACCTATCCAGTTCTCAAATGTAAAAGTCACCTTTGAGTGAAGCTTCCTCTCAATTATTATCAATAGTAATAATTAATAGTTCGAAGAAAATGGTGGTGAAAATCTTACGAAGTTATAATCAAGATCACAATCAAGAAGAGTTTTTCTTTTATTTCACCAAATCAATAACATTCACTTGGTCTACAGGGTAATTAATTCTCATCTTCATAAGTTCTCTTTTTCCTTTTTTTTTTTTTTATCTTTTTAATTATTTGGCTTTGACTTTACGGCTACAAATCAACAACTCCTTTGTGTCAAAGTTTGTCTCTGACACATTGCACAATCTTTCTTGTATCACTCCTTCCATATGTACATGGTATGTCGTTTACTTTCCTCAACCACTGCGAAATGCGACATAATTGATTAGGTTGAACAGGTCTTATAACTAACAGTGCAACTGACCACAATGCATATTACAATGTAGTCAGTTAATCATCTATAAAAGGACACGCATACCTTGAAAATACGATGATAGAAACAGACAATATGGATTCCAATTCTTTCTTGCTTGCTTTGGTCTTGATCAATAGCTTGCTTCTTTCACATTCTTCTTCCATGGCCGTGGCAGTGGTCAGTTCTGAAGCTGCTTCTATATCGCAGTGCAAGTTGAAGATAGTGTCGAAGAGGGTTTATAGCTCGTGGTAACCATCCTCCAAGGGCAATCCTCCTGTTACCTTCAAAACTCCCCCTCCTCCGGCAATATAATAAATAGCCATCTTCGATCAACTACTTGCTCCGTTGTGATCAGTACTGATACTGGTATATAAATACGTGCTCCAATCTTTTGCTAGAATAATTTCTGGAGTTTGTATGGAAAAAATTTTGCTTTCTTGTACGAAATTTAGTTATCTCCATCGCATATGATGGAACATGCCGGCTATATTATTTAAAACAGTCTGTCTTATCTGCATTGATTTTCTGCCTAAGACTTCATTAGACACGTAAAAGGTTAAAACCTCACCGAACGAGCAAAACCGTAAGCCAGTTTCTAACACCAAAATTAATTAAAGCAAGAAAACAAAAACAGACGTATCAAGTTCCTGAAGACCAAATTAATATGAAAACCCTCTTCAGGAAGCTTCCTTCTTCACCATAAACAAATAACAAATTGATTCCCAAGAACTATTATAATTTTTTACGCCTGTTTCACAAATTAATCACTCGATAGAATATTTGATAAACCATTGACAAATATAAATTAATAAAGCATAAACTAATTGCCATTAATTGTTTGACAAGAAACATAGCTAGATGCAATGAATACCAGTTCATAGTTGCTCATCGCTTTCTTCTTGATTCATGGACTCCTACTTTCACATACTGTCTACACGGTGAGAGCTGCTGAAATTGCTTTTGCTGGTTCTTCTTCTTCTGATGCAATTTTTTCTGATCATGTTCTTCATCGTAAGGTAGTGACTGTGGCGCCCCATACTGAGGTCCCATGGCGACCACCAAACCCTGTTTTCCATGGCGTGTAGGTCAGCTTTGAAAGGATGTGTACTGAGCTGCCGTAGTGTCTTGCTGAGTTGGTAGTATCTGTTATATTTTGTTGATAGTGCCGGCTGGTATTTATTAGTTAAATTAGATTTTGTTAAATTAGTTATTAATTAGTTAATCTTCTTGTAAGCTTTCTTTAACCAGCCATAAAATAAAATTTCCGAATTCTTCAGTTTTCTTTTCTCTGTTACTTTTCCTTTAAACTTTCTCTTGAAACAAACATCCTAATGCTGATCTCTAACTAACTTCCTCCTCCGAGACGTAAGTAGCTACTGCACACAGACAATAATTATTGTTTTTATTTCACCGAATCAATAACTTTTTCTTTGTCTTTAAGAGAATTAATTCTCATCTTAATCACTATTATTATTATTATTCTTTCGCCTTGATTTTAAGGCAAAGATCAGCAACTCCTAGGCGTCAAAGTCTCTCTCACACGTACATGATCTTTCTTCGTTACTTTCACTGCATATATGTAGCAAATCACGCGTATATTAATAACTCAACCACTACGATGCACAAGATAATTAATTAAGTTGAATAAGTCTTACAAGTAATTAAGAAATTGGCCACCATGCATATTATATTATATATAGCTGGGTTGGTCATTTATAAAAAGGCCATGTTTACCTTGTAATCGGATGATAGAAAAGACCAATGGATTCCTCTTCATTTTTGCTTATTTTCATCTTGATCAATGGCCTGCTACTTTCCCATACTTCTTCCATGGCCATGGCCACTGAAGTTTTTTCAGGGTCTTACAAATTGAAGGTAGTGTCGAAGAGGACAACTCTTAAATCGCCGCCATCTCCCAAGGGCAATCTTGGTAGGAATTGGAAACCATCTCCTCCTCCGGCAGTATAATAGTCATGCGTCATCACCAATTGCTCCAACGTAATCAATGCACACCAATAGCATCTTGGATTCTTTGCTGCCTTTTTCTGTACTGAACTAGTATTAATCGTTTTGTTGTGTTTTTGTACGTATATATACACTTGTTTGTTGAATAACCGTTGGAGCTTTTATGAGGGAATTCAGCTTTCCTTGTATGATTTTTCGTTGTTTTCATATGATCATGGTCTATTTATCTATTATAATGGGTTAACAGTGAGTTGTATAAATGATCTAGAACAACTTTTTATTTACTTAACAATTATTTCTAAAAAATAATAGTTAGTAAAAAGTATATAGAAAAAATATCATAATTACTCAAGAAACTTTCTTTAATTTCACTGAAAGAAAAAATTTACCTAGTCCACAGCGTGATTAATTATCATCTTATTAATCATTTTTTTCCCTTTTTTTAATTATTTTTCGTGGATTTTAGAGCTATAATGACCAGTTCCTTTGTGTTGAAGTCCCTTTTATATACATATACAATCTTTCTCAGGAAAGACTTATGTAGCTTAACTTCACTCTTATTATTTTAAAATATATCTCATTAGACCTTTTTTGTTAGAAATTATAGTGGAGGAACCTCCTTCGTAGTCAATTGTAGCAACTAATTTGACCGCATAATTTTGAAAATTTAGAGTTCATTGTGTTTTTAGATCTCAATGGGGAGTCGAAATAAACAAAAATTACTCATGAATGGGTCTAATTGTATATTTCTAATCGTTATTTGAAGGGAATTTGTCAATTTCTCTTTAATCTAGGATGCATATATCCTTTTTTTCATCTAATTTCATACTAGTTTGTAGAAATGTATGTCACTCAAACAGTACGAAATACGACATTAGGAAATTTGCTCCATATGCATACTGTAATATAGCCAAACAATCATTTATAAAAGGTCATCTGTAACTTCCATTCCTATATTGAGAAAACGACCAGTCATGAATTCCAATCCATTTTTGTTTGCTTTCCTTGTATGCATAACTTTCTTTATTGCTTGTCATGGTATGCTCAATATATATTTGAACTATCTGTTGCGTTTATCGTAATTTCTGTAAAATATTCTGGAACGACATGATGTGGGGCGATTGTCAAGATTATACTCGGATACATATGGTTGTCTAATTGTGCATATGGCGCTGAAAACTTTGGATCATGTGATTTTACTATGTCCAGTTGAAACAGAGTTCATCATCATGTCAGATGATTAATTGTAACATGGTACACTCTAGACTTTTACTATTTTTCGAAATTGGTCAGAGGTAAAATACATAACTGTAATACGAGTATACTTGAAATCTAAAGAAAACTTGTATAGTTTTGATTCGCAATTGAGATCCGCCCATGAACAAAGAGACCATTCACGGATATAGACCACGAATAAGAAGATCATGCTTGCTCCACTCCCAATTTTTTTTTTTTTTTTTTTAAATTAGTAAAAGAAGGGTTGTTTTGAGATTTCGGATAGACGTCAACAAATTAGGAAACACCAAAATGTGAAAAGCAGTGCAAGCTAGGATGACCATTAGCCATAAGGATATGGATAAGAACAGGGACATTCAGTATAATAGCTGTAAAAAAATTACATTTCTTTTTTATTTCTATTAAATACGTGTACATTCGTCAGGATTTTACACCTTACTTATTCTTCTGTATATATGCAAATAATACCCTTGTGGTCATTGGAGCTCTCAATAGAGAAATCATTCTTTCCCATGTTCTCTATGACGGCTGTGCATTTACATTGAGAATTTTATCTTTAAACTTATTTATATATACCATGTAATTAATCCTGTAAAGAAACCACAAAATGGGTTCAACTAGTACTTGTTTTCTTTCATTTGATTTATAGCTTCCTAATTTCACAGACTACATACATGATCGTGTTCACTGAAGTTCTTTCTAAAATCTTCTCATGATTTCTATAATTACGAGTTGAATACAGCGTCGAGGAAGATTTCTAGAATTCCACCTCAATCTGCAATCTCCAATGTATTATTCATTACTTTAAGCCTCCTCTTCCTGCAACACCACCACCAGCATCAACCCCGCTGCCACTGCTATCATCGTCCGTGCTACCACATCCGCCAATGTCATCTTAATTAGTTCTCTACTTTCTATTTAACAATATTCATGATATGGTTGCAGGTTCTTGCCCTTTAGGTGTCATCTCTTTTTGAGAAGCTTATGTGGAGAATACTGTGCTTCCTTTCACGATTTTTGTTATCGCGTGTAATGGACAGAACAAGGTACTCTGAACAAATAACCTTCAGCAATCTCTCACTATGTGTTTTCTGTTTAAGTTCTTTTGCTTTCAATGTGTTTTTAAATCAAATTTATTTGCGTCCAGGTCGAAGATCAAAATTAATAAAAAATAAATATTATTGATCAAATTTATTTTCATATAAATTACAAGGCTATTTATTCATACTGCCAAAGGATGGGAGTTTTGAAGTTTAACGGGGTATTGCCCTTAGGGATGGCCGCCACGTAATATATACTCTCTTTGACACAACCTTCAACTTGTACGTCGATATAGAAGCAGCTTCAGAACTGGCCATCAAATGAGTATGTGAAAGAAGCGGGCCATTAAGTGATCAAGATGGAAGTAAGCAAGAAAGAATCGGAATCCATATTTGTTACTTCGATCATTGGATGTACAAGGTATGCATACGCATGGCCTTTTTATATATGATTAACTGGCTATATTAATGATGCATGCATTGTGTTAAACCTAATTAACCATGTCAGCACTTCGTAGTGGTTGAGTGAAAGTTACAAGAAAGATTGTATATGTGTTGGAGAGAGTTGGCCACCTTATAGACCAAGTAAAAGTTGCTGATCTTGTGAAATAAAACAATAATACCTGATGATTTCGTGAATGCAATTTCCTCATATTTGCTCAACTTTTGATTAATCCATGGGACATTAATACTTTTACGCGTATTACTCCCAGCGTGATGGCCACCAAACTTTCTGGCTCTTCTTTGTTAAGTACCCCTGAACGAAATGAAAGAAGTGAAGAAGTCAAAGAACAAAGACAAAACGCTATCTAATTAGGTGAAGTCAAAGAACCTTCACCTAATTACGCAGCTTCCTTCTTCACCATAAACTAATAATAGTTCGACTTCCAACTCTTATATTTATATTGCATGCTTGTTTGACAAGTTGATTACTTAATACAATTGTTTTGTAATACTTTCAGAGTTATAAATAAATATAGAACATATACTTGTTGCCATTATTGTTTTACACAAAGCATTGCCAGCTGCAATGAATACCAGTTCACATTTACTCGTCACTTTCTTCTTAATTCATGGATGTCTGCTTTCACATATTGTTTACATGGTGAAGGCCTCTGAAATTGTTTCTGTTGGTTTTTCTTCTCTAGACGCAATTTCTTTCCATGTTTTTCATCGTAAGTTATTGATGCTGGCGATGCCCCGTAGAGAGGTCCCAGATAAATCGGATAGTCCTGATCCAAATAAACCTGTTTCTCACTAACCTCGGGTCCCAGCTAAACCGGATAGTCCTGATCCAAATAAACCTCCTCATCACCAACCTCCTATACCAATGGACTGCAGCCGCTTCCCCTGCCACTAGTGTTACCATCCACTAGCAATATCATCAATACATCTTCTTTTCATGCCGGAGGCCATCGTTCAGTGGTTTATCTGCGATATTCTGCTTAATCTATTATACGAAGTGTAGTATTTTATCTTGCAAGCCATGTAAGTTTTATTTATTATGATTTTGTTAGCAAACCTATTACTCAGTAGAATTGACACAAATCTGTTAAACTCATACGAAAAACTGACTACTTGCCCCACCTTATTTTTAATAAATAAGAATTAAACAAGAAAATGAATGAAAACTCCGATGGGAAATCTTCAATCTACCCAAAAAAGCATTTGTTAAAGTAAACTAAATTAGAACTTATGGCTTGATACTTGATTCTGCATGACAACAGTACTTGGTAAGTCAGAATTTGTGCACACAGATATCGTCTTTAATTTGTTTGTCCATAAGAAATTAAATTCCAAATTTAGAAACATGTAACAGCTATTTTGAAACCCGTACTAGCCTGTAACATCGACTGATAACACAATCATTACAAGTAAAATTTTCAATATTCCAAAATAGAGTTGGTATATTTTGAACATTCAGTCCAATAATATTTTACATGAAGAGTTGTTAAAACACAAAAATTGGTCTACTCTTTATATACATAATTACTTAATTAACACGTTAAAATATATTATTTCCATTTCAATTTCCTTAAGTATTTGAATTCATGAGTTTTAATCTTCGACAGTCTCTTTTTCTTAAAATGAAACTTCCACTCAAGTATTAGTAACAATAATAATTAAAGAATAAAAAAGAAAAATTGTACACCAAAACAGCTACGGTAGTGTACATCATATATATTGCTTGACAAGTTCTTCCCTGATAAAATATTTAAAGGCTTGAACATCACACGCCATGTATTCAGCTTTACAACATAGTTAATTCACAAGTTGCAACAGGCGTGAAAACAATTAACAACATTTCATATTTGCCCATCAATTTAGCAGTATCTTATCACGTTCATTTGGCAGTGCCAAATAAGTTCGGAAGACCTCATACTATTGCATTACCACCACCTCCCCCTGTAGGCAATGGTGGTTCTA